>VUYV01000199.1:93636-170350 GCA_008711295.1 Anarhynchus alexandrinus | reverse complement strand
GGGGGGGGGGGGCCCGCCCCCCGTGGCGGGGGCCCGCCCCCCCCCCCCCCCCCCGGGGGGGTGGGCAGAGGGGGGCACAGTGTGTGGACACCGTGTCTCTTACCGCAGTCTCGCAGTCTGAACTCCTTAAATCAATGTAAGTGTCCTCTGAGAGGCTTGCATTGATTTATCTCAAGCCAGTTAAAATATCATTTTAAGACTCACTTGTACTCATGCAGAAACATTGTTTCTGTACACAAAAGAGTGCTGGGAAAGGAGTCTTTGAGACAGAGCTAACATCTTTTATGCGTGTTAACCTTTAATGTCTAAAACCTGTCAAAGTGAAGGTCAGATTGACCTTTCACTTCACCGTTGTGCTCTTGCATTGTGTTTTCTGCAAAACCAAAGCCTGTTAGAGTTGCCACCTTTTGCAGCAGGAATACAGCCATGTTAAGGAACTGTGTAGTTCTCTGTCACTTTTTGTGCACCATTTGTGACACAAGCTATTGTCTGTTTGGATACAAATGCATAAATAAATTATGAGTAGGAAATAACTGATAGGTTTATGGGAAAATGCTATAAAAGGCTTCAGCTGAAATGTCCCTGATGTTAGTTATAATCTCCTCTTGTTTCTCTGCTGCTAACAGAAGGATGGGGGGAGTGGAGCAGGATCGGGAGGGAGTGTATGGGAGGGAATGTGCCACTTAACATAATTGGTTTTGGGAGCAGGGACAAGCAAATTTGTGTCCAGCCCTTCGCTAGAGACTTTAGAAAAAAACATACAGGGACTATATTTGGAAAAATTAAACTGTGTTTGGAAATTGAGTCAGGTAATGTAACCCATAGAAAGCACAAGATTGAGCTGACCTTCTGTGCATTTCTTCGACCGAATTAAAAAAAATACTGATTTCCAATGCCGTACAGGTGGAAGAAAGTACACAGACAAAATATCAGCACATTTGCCTATGTGTAATGTTTTTTATTTTTAGGCATCTTTCCTTTCTCTGCTACCACGAGCTGCCTGTTAACGTGTATGTCTTCCCTGGATGCCTATAGCATATCAAAAGGAAAAGTCGTGCAGGTGTGCAGGGAGGGGTTGGGGAGGTGGTTTTGGGAGAGGGGGCTTTTGCCTTCAAGCAAGTGCCACCTCTATAGCAAGCCAGTCCATACATCTTCTGTGGTTTCTTTCTCATCTTAATGATGGAGCCTTAGATATTAGAGCAGTCTGAGATTAATAGTTATTTACTTTGCAGAGGAAAAAGTAAATTACTGCCACGTGCCATTACCTGTATTGTTAGAGCTGGCAGCTGAGTTTGTTACATGTTGATCAGGAGTTGATGGGATTAGCTTAATGAAGAAATTTGGGGGTCACAAAAATATTAAAAGTTTAAGAGGTTTAGGTTTTTACTAGTCTCCTGCTGTTCAAGAAATACTCTTTTTAAGGATTTCACTCCAAATTTATGTCCAAGGGTGTCCAGTCTGGCTTTACTGTGATTTTCTTGATGTTTTCTTAGGGTTTCCAGGTCAATTTGTTGCTGGTGGTAGGTGTTATCATCATGTTAATGAGACTTCTTTTTTTTTTTTTCTTGTTTTGACTGCTATCAAATTATTTTGGCAGCGCTTTAGGTTTTGCTGTTCACTGCTTGGTTTTGTTTCAGGAATGTTTTTTTAGTGTGTTGGAACACACTTCTTGTTTAAATTTATTTCCTGTGGAGTTGAGTGGCTGCATGAAAGAGATGATTTCTCAGTGTTTGAAAGTCTCTACCTAGTTGTATATAGTATTTAAAAATGAGCAATATTTAGAGGTTTGGGGGTATAGGTCTTCTGGGGCTGGTGTGTAAATTTGAGAACTAAATAGTAATGTGGCTTCATTTTTCTTCATTTTGGGCAATCTCCATTCAGGCACCAAATTCAGTATTGCGGTAGTTTCCTTACGGCTGTGATAGTCCCAGGCACATGGAAAAGATAATATCTTTTGAGAACTGGCGGCTATAATGGGAAAAAAATTGGATAAACTTTTAGGTCTAGAAAACTTTCTCCAGGCCTGAAATGGAAGCAGCAGCCTTCAAGCTAAATACAAAAATACAGCCTGACACTAACCTAATGCTACTGCCATCTAAGAATAAACACAGACTGAGTAGTTCAGTCCGTGAAACATGGAAGTGTTACTGTCTGGATATCAAATGGAGCCCACCCTGGGTGGCGCTGAGCATATCCCAAAAGATGCTTTCCCTCAGACCGCCAAGGACTGACCGTCTGGGCACTGTTCTCATGTTGTGGGGAGGGAAGTACCAGGACGGCTTGTGTAATTTTAGTTTGTCCAACACAAAGTGTTACGGGGTGATATGCTGTTTCTCCCCATTGGATGTCTGTCTTGTGGCCTACAGAGAGCTCTCAGGTAGGGTTTGTGGTGGTTCTCTCTGGGCTGTGTGAGGCTCTGTACCTTCCTCTCTACACCGCTCGTGTAGAGCAAACACCCAAACAGAACAGTCCACTTCCCCACGGGGGTTTCTGCTGGACTCGGAACAGCGAGAGCGGTCGTGCAGGCTCCTTTTGTCCTTGTCCACTCCTCCCTACCCATCACATCAAACACAGGGTGCTCACCGCTGGCTTCAGAGCCCAGCTTGCCGCAGCCCAACCGGTGAGTCCTGAGAGCCGTGGAGGGTTGGTTCTTGCCTGCGTTCCTGTTGTAATGGCCCCCTCTCTTGGACCTGAGTCAGCATTTCCCACAAGGACCATCACGTTTTCTCTTATGCTTTTTTCTGTATTTCTGTGGGGGAGAAACAGTATTTCAGAATGGGAGTCTTGTTCCAGTCTTTCCCTAAAATTGAGCTGTACTGCGATGTAAAAGCATGAAGCACTTAGCAAGCAATTGATGAGCTGTGACCTTTTTTTAAGCTGTTTGTTATTATCGTAGTGTTTCTTTCAGCTGTCCTCTTTTGATTTTTATTTCTACTTCATACATTTCTTTTTATCCTTAGATGGTTAGATTCTTGCAGAGATACAGGCTGCCTGTGATCTCTCTCTGTAGAAGTTTCTCCAACTCGTATCCTGAGCAAGGCAGCCATGCTCTTTAGTGAGGACTTCTTCAAGCCATCCCAATACAGATGTCACTGCTATAATTGTACCTTAGTGAGACAGAAAAGAAATGGAGCTATTGCTGAATATGGGAAAGTAGGTTTAAAAAATTAAAAAAAAACCAAACCCAAAACAACAAAACAGCAAACCCAAAACAAACAGAACATTTCTGGTGCTCAGTTTGAAATATTGTGGGCCTGGATTTTGCAGACGTCTTGCACTCTCAACTGTTTTCACACCCCCCCCAACACACACCCCTTATCCCTTAAAACACACTCCTTCCTCTGGACCATGTGGTCTGATGTCTGGTGTTACTGAGCACCTTCAGGTCTTTCTGATGTTCTCTTGTGCGGGCTCACAGCTTAGTTCCTAAATAGGGATTTAGAGCAAGTACACTTTAAAGTTGTGCATCCAAACAGGGATTATATGCCATTTGGTCAGCGAGCTGCTTGTGCATGAGACTGACTTATTTCTGGGCAGCTCTCATTGCTTGGGAAATGCTGTAGTAAGAAGGAAGACTTTCTACTCTTTGCCGGTCTGCCACAGAGGGGTTTCAGGGTCATACTTTTAGACTTTAAACCTCTAAATTCCGTGTAGATGGACGTTAAATTCTTTTAAGGTACAATTCCCAGCCTCTCAAGACCCTAACTTGCCCTTAGTAATACAGGGATAATATTTCCCTCTCCTTAAAGATGTGTTTATTAACAGCAGAGGTGTGTATGCTGGGATTCATCTCACCTAAATTTAGCTGCCTGAAGTGAGCTGTTTGTCTCATTTAAGGAATGGAGAAGAAGAATCACCTTCACTGGTGAATTATCCTAACATATTAGACACTTATATCTGGACAAGGTAAGTACACACCGGAGGTCCCTCTCTTTCTCTCTTATCTCAACAGGAATTTAGACGACCAGTACCAGTTTAGAGGCTTAATTTTAAGTGGCTACAATTAGGTGAGGTGGTTGGGGTGATTCAACATGGACCAACTAAGTGGACGTTCATCTGTGTGATGAAACTAAATACCAATGTGTTGCTGCATCTGCAACCAGCATGCATTCAGCTGGGGACAGTTTTAATGCTAGAATTTTTGAGAGATTTCCCATAATTTTTGATGCTGAGGATTCAAATCCACCCATAGTGAGATCCTGGAAATCTCTAGGTCTAAATATCACTGTACAGTTGCAGGAGTGAAATCATAAAAAAAATTCTTTCCTTTGGCTTCGTTTCAAATAGGGTGACATAATTTTTATCAAACTGCCTCTATTAGTGCTTTAATTCGGCAAACAGAGATCGCTAAGCAAGGTTCCTTTTCCAGCCAAAATGTCAATCAGAACTGCATGCTCCACAGAGTACTGTACAAATTAACATTTTAACATTGCTATTGTAGTAATTATTCTGAGCATCTTTCTTTTATGACATGCACAAGAAAAAGGGTGACTTGTCACTGAGTTTCCAGACTCTAATTTTCTCCCTATATAAGTGTGCTCTGCCGACATCTCTTTCCCCTCTGGCTGTGCAGTGTTTCTCCACTGCTCATACCCAGCTGGGAGCTCCCTGTCTTAGTTATTGAGCTGCCACAATAGAGGGCAGGAAGGATCCAAACAGCCTTTGTGTGTGTGAACAGGTGGTTTTGAATGTTCAGAGGATCTGATGAATAGACAAACATATGATTTGACTGCTAGGGAGATGATTTGATGGCAAACAAAAGGTCACATACCGGCAAAACTGTTAACTGGTGGCATGAGGGTGGGGACTGCTGCTCTGCTCAGTATTCATTTTCCTCCTACACGGAGGGGCAGATTCTGCCTCTGTTGCAGCTGCTCTTGCTGCGCAGGATGAGCACGCCTTTTGGGTGACGTGCCTCTGCGGAACCGCTAAATAGAGCATGCAGTGGACAGGGATGGATTGCAGCGCAGATCGGTTGCCGTATGTCTCCTATTCCTTTTTATGGGCCGTTTATGTGTGGCATCATAAGTCAAATCCGTGCCTGGCACCTGCATCCACACTTGCCTCGTCATCCTTGAATGCTTCGTTTATTGTCCAGAGTGCAATGCCCTTGCATGCCTCTTTGTTGCTGCTTGGCTGGTGAAAATCAATCAGTGCCATTAAATCTGGCTTTTTGTATGCAAATAATTGACTATCTTGTTTCTGGAGTTCTTCAAAGGAGGCTCACTTCTGGAAGAAGGAAACAATTGGTGTTTAATGTGGATTTGTACCTCTGCACAGAGAGAGGTATGTTAGTGAAATAAGGCAAAAGGTGGAATCTATCTTTTGCTTGGGGATCAGGTGCAATTCTGGCATTATTTTTTTTTGGACAGCTAAGCACCTGGAGTGAGAAGTACCTGTGCTTGAAGTGCATTGCAGCAAATAAAGAAACCATTGTATTGCCAGTCTCTGCTCAGACAAAATAGCTTGCAATTCAAAAGCTTTTCTTTTCAAGGTTTTGTGCTGATTATTCCTTTGGCTTTCAATCACCTGCACCAGGTTTGCTTTTTATTCTTCCTGCTTAGGGGGAATTATGGTTTATCTAGCAGATCCATCAAACCCGTAAAACTCCGCGCTTGGTAACTGGGCTGCGTTAAACCGTCCTGGAACAACGCTCGGAAATCAACTGTGGATGTTGAATAACTGTATAGTAATGAGATCTGAACTTTAGTAACACCAACAGCCACGTCACTGGTATAAATGGTAGAAATCTTTCATTTCAATTTTAAATTCCTGCTTCTTCAATAGCAATGATACTGCATGTTGTAGTTAAGCACTGCCAGGCTTAAAACTGTCTCTCTCGCTTGGAAGAGCCTAGATGTCACTGACTCCCAGCAATAGACAGACTGCTGCGAGGCAGAGTTTCCAAGGTCTTTGGGAACAGAAAGACAGAAGTATATGCTCAGAGGGTTTTTCAAAAAAACTGAAGAAGATTCGTTTCTGTATCCTGTTGAAATGTATTTAAAAAAATACTAGTCCCTATAGCAAAGGAACGATTGCTTCCTCTTTTCTTTATTGTGTTCAGTGAAGACAGTTTTTAATGCTTTTAGCTATTAGTTTGCAAGTGGCTTTCAAAAAATCAGAGGACTTAATTGGAAGACAGGTATGTCATAATTCACGATGCAAAAAGAGATCTTTTTTGTTGCGTTAGTGACTTCTGTAAGATTAAAGCAACTGTGTGTTGATAAAGATGCAAAACTGCTTCATAAGTGCATTGCAAATTTTCTAGACAGTGATTATAATGTGTGAATTAGAGCTAATTAAAGTATGTCAGTAACATAATGTACGAAATGGCTGATTGCCAGTTGCGGGAATAGATTTAGGAGCTTCCTGCAAATTTTAATTTTTGATGAATATGTTTAGATTTCAAAACATGCCCTCTGATAAGAGGTATTTATTCTTTGTTTATATGTCAGGGCTGTTGCTAGTAACAAAAGATTACGCACTAGGTGTTTGTCACAGGTGAGAAATAATTTGCCATGCAATTATTTTGATGCTTTCTTTTTAAAATATTGGATGTTTTCACTGTACGCAAGGGTGAATATTTTACGGTTGTGCGCACAGCACGAAAAAGAACTTCCTCAAAAACGCCTCTTGTGTTGTACATGGGATCTGTCCGATCAGTGACGATGCTACCGGGGCGGGAGGGGAGGACAATGTGCTCCTTGCTGCAGCACCATCTGGAGCACCGTGTGCCTCTGAGGATGAAATACATGCAGGCTCTGCAGCTGCCGTGGTGGCCGTGTTCGGCTCGCTGAACTGTCGGCAGCGCCGAGGGGCTGCCTGGCTGCCCGTGGTGCGCAGGGTTGCGGGGTGGAGGGCAGCAGCGCGGCACGGTGGCTCTTGTGGGTGACAGGGGTATCCTTATGGCCCGTGACAGGCATTAACAAGAATATTGTTAAGCCGTTGACTGTCCACGTGCACCGGGTACTGCCTCAACTAAAAATTCAGCAATGCCTAGTTCATACACGGCAGTTTTTACCAGGAGACTTTTAATGGGAGAGAGAGTGTTAATATCCTCCGTTTTGCAGAAATGACAATTGAGCGATGAAGAGATTTCCACCAAAGCTAAGCAGTGAATTTGTCTTCCACACTGCGCTCTGGGTCACAACCGTGTGTTGGAGGGATGGGGGGTCCCAGGAACTTTGTCTCCATGTGCTCCACAGCTTCAGTGATATCCCGGCGTGAGTGCAGTTCTGCATCCAACAGAGATGTTAAGGTTGTGAAAAAGCTTTTTTAATAAAGTTAAGTATGAAGATGTAGGTCTCTATCCAACTCAATCCACTTTTAGATAATTGCAAGTTGCTTGCTGAATTGTTTTTTTCCCCAGTACAGCTGCTCCTAAAAGAAGTAACAAGGATTTTATTTTTTGAAATATCTGTTACTCAAAATTTGTCAAATTCCTGAATTAATATATATGTCTATAACTGGAAGAAAGGCAGAGAGAGGAAAAAAAAAAAGACACTGTCTGGTAAAGACTCCGCTTTGACAGTCTCCTTGAAAAATGGCAATAATAGCAGTATGGAACAGCTGCCGCTGTGTTCAGCTGTGGAGTGGGACTGCCGAACCGAGACGCTGTCTGCCAGTGCCATATTAAAGAATTACATAATGGTTTAAAGCAAAGGGTCTCCTTTCACACAAGCCACTCGCATCTTCTCACAACTGGCTCAGAAATGGGCCATCTTCAACAAGTCCTTGCAAATGTCTTGAAATAATACTCAGGGTGGCATAGAGCTAGAGAGCGGAGGGGAAGGGGATGTTAAGGCAGTTTGGTCTGTGATATTCTTGCCTGAGTAAAAAGGGCGATCTCTACCCAGAAGAAAAGGGTGAGACAGAAGTTATTAGAGAAATCAAAGGAAGCATGAAAGAATTTGTGCTGGCATCATCACTGCACTGTAAGTGTCAGCTTTGCCAATGTCGTCAGCTTTACCAGTATCACCAGCTGTGGGATTCTTGCAGATAACAATAGTTTGACATCTAAGCTGAGGGAGTGTCACGTTAAAACCAAAATACAGTCTAAGTGGACTGCAGTCATTGCATGATGTTCAGAAAAAACATGGCTTTTTTGGGCACATCCAAAACTGAAAACATTCCATGTTCAGATGCTTTGAAAGGTCCTTAAAATACATTTACTAATTTGCAAGCTTTACTCTATCAAAGTTAACTTTTGAACTAGGGGGATGAAAGCAGCTGAAATGAGTTAGAGGGAGTACGAAGATCGTATCCAATTACATATTAGGAAATTACTATGAAATGTTGTATTTATGTAGTGTTAGTATGAAACAGCTATACTAATTATTGTTTTTAAAAACATGAACATATCCAGTGTAAATTGGATGTATCCTGAGCCTAGAAAAAGTGCAGATCAGCTGAGTATTCATTCAGTTAATCAATAGTACTGCCTGTGCTTTTTCATTGACTTCTTAATGCTAAATGGTAAACACTAACAGCCAGATCTGCAGCAGTCTAAATTGGCCTAATGGGTCATTAGAGCTATACTGATAAATACCAGCTGGGAATCTGGTGTGGGCTGTAGGCTGAAAATTTAGGAAATGGAATACTGCTATTTTATAACTTCTTTCATTCATTTCTTATAGTCCTCTGTGTTGTATAGTGGCTTATTTGATTGTGGTATTGAATCAAGCAGGGATACTGTTAGCAACAAATAATGCAAGAACTGGACTGAAATTGGATTGCTAGGCACAGTGTGTTTGACGGGACTCTGGGTTGGTCAGTCGTGCGGGGCTTTAAATTGCCTGTTCAGTGATGGTAGAAGAGACGAGTAAAAGGCAGGCATCACAGTTTGAATCCTCTCTATTCTGTCTGTCTTCACTTGTCGCCGTTCAGTTTGCGAAATGAAATTATTAGTCGCTTTATGTTCCTGGACCAGAGAGAATGTGCGCCAGATGATGTGGCTGATAGACACATTTTGCCATCCTAGCCAAGACTGTTCCAACAGCAGCACTTGTAACACTTACCTGTAATACAATGGTGTTTTTTTTTTATTTGATCTACCAGCTAAAGTAGCATCTAAGTGAGTCCCATTTCCTTCCTATTGGTTGAGATTGAAACCTTTCTTTAGGCCTTGGTGTTTTGCTGTGTTTTCTTTTCTGTTCTTTTGTGGAATCTCTTGGCCTTTAAGGTAAAAAATGAAATTAGTCACTTGTGCAGATAGGAAGATTATTCAGAGTTATAAGTAGCAGCGCAAAAACTTTGGAATGGCTATCATTAAGCCTCATATTTTAGGGTTTAACCTTATTCAGAAGTCAGGTTGTGAACCTGTGGGGAGGAGCAGGTGGCAGATTATCCCATATCTCTGTCTGGAGGGCTCTTAAACCTCTGCTAAGGTGTAGCCCCTGGCAGAAAGGGGATGTTGCCTCATCGCAGCATGGCTGCTCTGACTGATGATGCTTACCTGGACCATGCTGGCCTGCAAACATACTTACACCCAGCTTGCACAGGATTTATTTTTAAACCTCCCTGTTTGGTTGCAGAGGTTTCCTGTCTATCCACACCTCACAGTCAAGGAGTAAAAATGCAGCTCATCTTTGCTTATGTTTCCATTCAGTGGTGACCATATAAACAGTGTTCTCTGGATTCTCCTTTTCCAACTGGGTGTATCTTTCCACTGTTCCCCTCTATAAAGCCTCTTCGTTCATTGCCTTCTAGTCTTGGTGTCTCACTGCAAGAGGCCTTTTTCTGGTGTTGATCTAGTGTTTTACAGGTGTTATAGTTGCTTTTCTTCACTCAGTGTGCAGCCAGTCACATTTTTATCTTCTGTACACGCTCCTAGAAAGGATAGTTTACAGTAGCTACGTGTGACTGTGGAGATTTTCCACGAGAATCTGAGCAGCAAAGCGCGGTGCAGGAAGGTGGTGGAAGATGTGAGGGCACCGTTGACTGCGAGGAGGACGTGCCCTGACACCTGCCACAGACTCTGGGTGCCAGCAAGCTGAGGGTGTGTTGTCGTCTGATGGTTCGTGATGCCTTGCAGCCAGCGTCTTATGAAAGCCACAACTGTCTTGAACCATCGCACACAAAAAACTTTGAATGAGGTTATTTTCCTTGTTCTGCAGTTGGATGTAAAAGTCAAATACTGATTGCGTGGAGGAGATGGTGAGGCCTCCTAGAAAAGTTTTTTCCTCTGTAGTACTTTCCCAGGGAGTCATGTTGTAAAGCAGTGATTGTATGTAGTAAAGAGGAGCTGTGCTGTATTTGCAGACCTCTGGCCTTGAGAAGGCCAAGTTACCACACTGTGGAGAGGTTATGTTTATGGCCAGGTGAATGAGCCCGTGTGTTTCCTCATGGTGACGCTGCTCCAGTTGCCCATGGTCTTGCACCCTGTTAAGTTCCAGCAAAGCAAACTGACTGTGGGGGATCCCCTGGGCTGAAGGGATGCTCCATTTGTATGTGCGTAGCTGGTGACTTCCTAATGTTCAGCCTTCAAGTGCTTAGGGCTGTTTTTCTGGCTTTTGCAGGAAAAAAATGCTTTGGCAAATATGATGTATTGTTTTCCATTTGCATCTCGGGGCAAAGGGAAAATATTTCATTATTTCCCTCTAGTGAACATGAAGTCAAACATTACAGTCTCTTTGCTTATCGTTGAGGAGACCTTGTGTGAGAGAGACTTCTCAAGCACCTCCTCTCAGGAGACATCTTGCATTCAGCGCAGTGGCGAAGGGAGTTATTTTGTTTGTAGCAGTTGGTCAAGTATGCCAGGCAATAAACAAAGTTAGAACAACGTGAAGATTTGAGGCAACTAAAGGATAAGAAAAGGTGCAGAGCAAGGGGAATGGTCAAAATATAACTCCTTATGTGCTTCCCTCTTCCTCCCCTTTCCTTGCAGTATTTTACATCCTTTTGTTATCTCTCAGCCTTGGCGTGGTCAGTCAGCTAAGTTTATATGGACAGCTAATTAAATGTTATCTTTTAAGAGGGTTTGTATCTGATAGCCTTTGCGAACTGACTCAGAAAAAGGAATAATATTTGTCCCACCTGCTTTCCTGGCTTTCTCGCAGAAGAATCAGATGAACTGCTCAGATTTGTCCCAGTTTTTCAAGCTCAGTGACTGAGAAAATGAAAGGAATCTAGCCTGGATTTCTACCATGGTAGTAGAAAACTCTGTCGATATTGTCCCTAGGACAGCCCATCCTGGAGTGCCGATAAACTGACTGTCAGTGCGCTCATTAGAGTGCAGGAGGAGTCCTTATCCTCTGTGTTGCAGGTGTCCTTACAGCAGAGTTTGATGCTTGTGCAAACAACTGAAAAATGTTTCCTTTTAAAGTTCTTGCGGAGATCTATCTCAGATGGCAGTGGCTTTCTTGTAGAGATCTGTTTTAAGGCATCATTCTTCCACTGGCTTTGCAATGCAATCTCATTTTATCCAGCCACAACTCCTGGTTTTCCTTAAAGTAGTGGGTAAAGATGCAGAAAGTGCATATGCTGTGTAATTAATTTCTGTCAGCTACAAGATCACTGGAACTGTTCAGTAATGATGCTCAGATTTAATAGAAAATACTGCACTGTTGGTTTTGTTTGTTGGTTTTTGTGGGTTTTTTTTTTTTTAAGAGAAGGGAGAGCACAAATAAGAACTATACTGATACTAATACATGATCAATGCAGCCGTGAGTTAAGAAAGGGCTATAGTATACACGCCAGAGAAGAAAAAATATAGATCAAAGAAGAGAGGAGAGGCAAGAGAGGGTGGAAATGCAAAATTAAATATCCAACATGTTCTGTGTTGCTGAAAAGATGCAGTAAGTGGCAAGGGAGATCTGTGTAATCAGAAGCAATTATTTCATGGGAAATTTCTCTTGTTACCAAGTGTATTAAAGAACATTTTCCATGAGAAGAAATCGAATAAATAAAAGCACAAGAAGCAGAGGTTGTCTGATTTGATCCTATTTTAGAGTGTGAACACTGAATTACTTGTGGCTATACATAATAAGTAGTGCTTTATGTGTGCATGGAGAGGAAGAGATATGAACAGATCAACGACCTGCTCTCTTTTTTATAAGCCTCCTCAGTTGCATGCTACCTTTCAAGGCTGTCCTGTCAATGGTAGCATTAGGGTTATGAACAAGAATTACGGTTGGAAGGCACACACAGTGGGGAGATGCCATTTCGCATGCTCAGCAGAGCTGCCTGGGGCCATCACAGCTTCTCACTAGTCCCAAAGCTATTGGCTCACAATTCAAGTGCTGCTGATTGCCCCAGGAGATATGACTTGGATGCTGATGACATATGCAGCCAGACTGAGCTGGGGCTGGAATAAAATACGCCCCAAACTATTCCTGGCACATTAATTTTATGCTTAGAATCAGATATACTTCTTGCTATTTTTTCCTCCCTGAAATGTTCACATTCTTGTATGCTAGTCCCTGAATTAAGAAGAAAAATAGCTAATACGGTACTTCTGAGACTAGTGTTTAACTAAAATGTCAGATCTGATAGAGATCTCTGATGCATGTGAACATGCAGCAGTGCGCTTGGAGAGCAAAAAGAAAAAATAGCATAGTCGATTTGTTTGCAGTGTTCCCAAAAAAGCAAAAACTTGAAAGAATTGTCATTTGTGGCATGCTGGTGATTGACAGTAGCTACAGCTCTGCCCCCAAGTATTTTATTTCCAAGTGATTAGATAGCTAATTCGTCTTCAGGTTATAGTCATCCATAAAAT
Organism: Anarhynchus alexandrinus; assembly: GCA_008711295.1. Lineage (NCBI taxonomy): Eukaryota > Metazoa > Chordata > Aves > Charadriiformes > Charadriidae > Anarhynchus > Anarhynchus alexandrinus. Next base: position 157,635 of record VUYV01000199.1, on the reverse strand, counting down.
ACAAGGTTGTATGTGATGCTTACTAATGTGATATAGAATATGCTATTCAGTCTTCACAAATGCAGTTAAATTCATAAATAAGAAGGCCATGGCAGCCTGCCTATCGCAGTGCTTGACCTGCATCATGCAAGCCACAGCGGTGTGTCTGGTCTGCTGTTGAAGTTGTAAGGTCTGATGATCTTAAACTGTATGTTTTAGGTGCTTGGTCAATCCTGATGTAAAGATTCTTTTAAAAAATTGGTAGTTACTCTTGCTGTGTCAGAAATAAGGGCTGATTTAATAATTTTCATAAGTTTCAGTTGAAGTTCTTGTTCCATGAATCCTGCTGGGTTTTAGCCTGGTAGGTGATGGGAACCTTTTTCTATTAAAGAATTTGTGCTATGTGTCTGCTCACAAACCACAGTGAAATCATGTTTACAGTTTCACTTGACTGAAGAAATAAAAATAACTTTTTTAGTGGCTTATTGTAGGGCAGGTTTTAAAAGTTTTAAGGCTTTTGCACCTTTTAAAATTTTCAGTGCAGTGCATAAACATCCAACAGGGATCTTTTTTGCATTTGGTATACGCACAGGCGATATCACTGCGTCCCTCCTCCACCTTTTCTTCTGTGTACAGCCAGGAAGTTTAGATCACGTTTGGAAAAAACAGTGGGGAGAGCACACCAAATGATTCTCTCAGTCCACACCATGATCGTTTCCACTTCTACATCAATAATGCAAAAATGTTCCCCACACTGTTTGCATTTAGATGTCTGCAGGAAATCTGGTGGAGCTCGACAGAGCTGGGTATGGCTCTAGGGGCCGTGGAGATGGGGTTGTGAGCCATCCGTGGAGATGGCCGTTGTGAGCAGTGGTGCAGCCCAGAGCTTGTCCTGCCACCACTGTGGCATTGGTCCAGGTCTCCACTGAGCTGATTAAACATGAGAATTAGCCTGCTCTGCTCTGCTCTGCACCATGGCCTGATCTTGGAGCCCTTTTTCATGTTTCCAGTGGTGTTAATCTTACATTTGTCTGCGTAAAGACTGGCCTGTTTAGAAACTTGATGAATTTGATGAAACTAATAATTCACTTACTTAATGGTGAGCTTTTAGCGTACAGTAATCTGAGGCTCCTGGAAAGCCCCCGCCATTCGCACACTGCTCCACTCTGCTGTCTTCTATGTGCTGTCTGCATGAAGTCTGCAAGGAAATCTGTCTGGAGGTGGTTTGACTGGGAAGAGGTAGGAGGCTATCTACACTTCGCAGTGTCTCTGAAAACATTATAACACCTCCTCCTACACAAATAATTACAGGACAGTAAGGAAGTTGCTAAGTGAGAGGGGAAACATGCTCTCAGGAGGGTAGTATGTGCTAATTTTCTGGTAAAGAATAGTTTCTTTAGCAGAATTGGCCTTGTGATGTCCATAGTCGTGAACGTGCTCACACTGGAGAGCTAGAAATGTAATTACAGCTTCTTTTTTTCTTACTTCTTTACTTTTCAACAGAGTACTGAGAATTTTAAATATGGAATTAACTGATGTAGTGTTCTAAGAGCAACAGGAGCAGGTCTTTGCGTCTGCAGGAGGGAGCTGTAAGAGACTTGATGTAGGTACTTATATGTACGCTAAATGTATTAGTATGAATTGAATAATGAGTAACCTAATCAGATTTTAGCCAAGCTTGCCTGTCGTACTGTGGTAATTGCCACTTATCTTGGGCCTTAAAGCCAAGCAGATCCTTCGCCACCTTCCAACCTGTTTGATTTTAGAAGTGACTTCCTTATAGGAAAGAAGCAGTGCTTAGGTAAGGCACTGATCTTGGCTCACTCTGGTGATCAGAATCACTTCTGCAGTGCAGGCACTGCCATAGCCCACAAGCTGTCTCTTAAAAAACAGCTTAAAATGGTAAAAGCTTCAGCCTAAGTCAAAAGCGGTTTGTCATGGTCATGGGCGTTACTGGCAATGTCAACAGTCATAGGCTCCCCTTGGAGGCAATTGTAGCCACGTTCAAAAGCACAAAACAAAATGGTCCTCAGGAGTATTTCATAGGTGATAAGGAAATGCCAGAGGAGCAGGAGTAAGTAGTTGCTTAAAATCCTTTCTTGTGCGTGAAAATTTTATTTGTGTAGAGGGAGAACAAAAGCACAGAAGTCATTCCAGGTCTGAAAGTAGGTCACTAGATACGGGATGCCATCTCCAGACTAATGGACTACCAGTTCCTCTTTATTCCTAGTTGCAGGTTCAGGAGGGTTTTTTTGAGCAGTCTTCAAAGATTTATAGTAATCTGTCCAAACATTTTTCTTACTTTCACTTACTTCTCTTCAGACTCAGGAGAAAGGGGGGTTGGACCAGATGACCTTCAGAGGTCTCTTCCAAACTCAACTATTCTGTGATTCTCTGAGGGATAAACTCTCTGTTCTGTATGAGGTTGATCAAAAAGCAGTTGCTTTGTGCTGGGTTTTGAACTTTTTGTATTTTGCCACGTGCAGCTCTAGGCTGTGTCCATTGATCCAATAGTTGGTGTGTCTGTTGTAGTTGTGCTGTGACATTTGATGTGGATTAAGGTGCTCCAGCTGAGGTGGTTTGGCTGAGAAATGCAGGGTTCCACCTATAGCAGAAGTAGTATTAGAAACCATGTCTGGCAGAGGTTGACAAAATACGACTTTGAAGTGTTTTTTAATACAAAATAGTTCTGCTCACCCTTGCAAGCAAACCATGTTAAAATGTTTGCATACTAATTGCTGTGACACACAACTTTGCCTGCAATAACAGTCCTGATAAGGCAGCGCAGCGTGGACTCCTGATGCCATATCCCGAGGCACAGGACAAAGGTCCGAGTTGTGGTTATGTGCAATCCCAATGGCTAGTCCAGGACTCAGCTGGTGGCAAAGGGAAAATCAACCTTTATCTCCTGAGGTGAGGAATGAGGGGGAGGCTACCAGTTCCAGGAAGGAATGGGGCAGGAAGGAAGTAAACGTTTCCTTTCCTTTTCCCCTGTTATCACCGAGGTCTTCAAGAAAGAAGGGGATACAAGCGGAGGAAGAAAAGAGTTTGTTGGAGATGATAGGGCTGGCACAGAGAATGTGGTCAGACTGGGGAGTGGATTTCTGATGGGGAAACTGTGATTGTGCTGTGTTCACAGCAGCATCTAAATTCTTGCGTAGTTAATAGTAATGAAACAAATTAACAGCTTCATTCTCTCTTACTCCTGTCACCCTTTTTGCTTACGTTCTCGAACACGACCAGAATACATTTTCTCTTTTGTCACTGCCTGCCTCTACTTGCTCCCTGATATTCAATGACTTCAATTTATCTGGTGTTAATGGAACTCCAAAGCAATTTGGAATTCTATTATTCTCAAAGAAGCTAAAGCAAAATGGGGCTTTTTCCTGCAGACGTTCATGCACATAATTAAAATAATTCAAACAGTTAAGTGTGCTTAGAATTGGGATCTGGATTTGTACTTTATCGGTAATCTCCCATTGAAAACCAAGGTTAATTCATCCTGTTGTTACAGCTTGAAAGCATTAAAATGCTGACTTAACAGGTTAAAACTGTTGACTTTGCAAGATTTAACTGTCTGGATATAAAGTTATTTGTGCTGTATGACCTGGAAAAAGATTTGATTTAAAAAGTGGAATGATTTGTGTTCATGTTACTTGACAGACATTTCGAGTTTGTTTAAAGGGCTTTTTTAAAAACTGTCTTCATTTTGGTTTATGTCTTTTTTAATAGAAACTTCAGGGTTTTTTTATACAAAAAGTTACATAGCTCCTCTGTTTTCACCTCACTTGAGAGGGAGTGATTCAGTTTGATTTAAGTATGGGCTAGCTCACCATCTATAAATGCAGGCTTATAAAATATTTTTTCTTACTTTCTGATCAGAAAATTCACTTGAATAAACCCCAGATATTCTTAGATATTAAAAAAAATATCCCTCTGATGTAAAGAAAAGTTTGACTTTTTATTTTTAATGAAAATCCCAATTTCCATGCTGAGACCAATGTACAAGAACATGTGGCTGTTTGGCTGGCCAGGACTCTGGGAAGAGCACCCACTGCTCTGACTTCCTGAGCCTTCAGAAAGCCAAAAGGTAGGCACAGTCCTGCTGGTGCTGCAGGCAGCCTTGCCTGAAAATCTTGGCTAATTTATGGTCAGTGCGGGAACCGTTTGAGGTTAGGGAGTTGCAGAAATCCCATACAACTGATGGAGATTGAGATGGGGGAATGAAGTCCTAGCTGTTCTCTACAGCATCTAAGAAACGTGTAGTGATCTGCTGTCAGTCACTGTAGAGCCCTCATTGACTAGGATGTTTTCAAAAAAGTTAGGCGTGTGACATTTCAGCAATAGCCACCAAAGGATGTCATCTAAATACAGGAAGACAACAGCAGGTAAAGCTTTTTATGACACTCAAAGCAGTAGTAAAAGACTCCACTTCCAACAAATGTTGGGTGACTACCAGCGCAGAGACAAGAGGAGGTTGAAATCTGTGGGAGAAGGGGAGGAGAGTAAAAACTGCCAAAGACTGTGAAACTTTACTTCTATCTGTATGGGATATTTCTGTGACTTGTGGATCTTCAGGGTGTGATTGCTGCTGTCAGGAGCAAGTTGGGCAGTGCCGTTGGATTCAGCACCTCTATTTTAGGTGCTGTTTAGCAGGCTGTTACGAGGGATGGCCAGAGCCGACCGTGAGGCAAGGGGAGGGAGGAGGAAGTTCAGCTACACTTTATGAATGATGTGTTAAAGCTTAGCCACCAAAAATAGTAGCTTTGCTCTGCCTCTGTGGGACTGAAGAAATGATTCTGAACTGAAACACGCTCTCTCTGAGGGACTTTTTTCAGCACTGAGCCCAATTATTTTTTAAATGGGGGGTTTAGCCCTCTAGGGAAGCCATAAATATGTCCATAGCTGAGCTGTGGTGGATTATATATTCCCAATTGTCCTATTACAGGAATTCAGTAAAGAAAACAGGAGACTGTTCTCCCTAGTAAAAGAGCAGCTGTTTTCTTGCAGTCTAAGTGACACTGCACATTTCAGTCTTGAGTATCTAAATAGTGTTTGGCCACATCTAAGTTCATGAAAATGTAATGGCTTGGTGGTTGAAACTGGCCACTTTTGGTTTTGGATCATGGCTGGTGCAGACATTTTAAGTGTCTCTTGATAATGGCTTCTCAGGTTGAGAGACAAGAAACAAATCTTTTTTTTTTTCTTGGGGGAGGGGGGAATAAGCAGACATCCCCGGCTCAAAGCAGAGCTAACTCCAAGTGAGATGAGGCTGTTGAGCCAAGCGCTGAGAATCAGGGGTACAGAGTCCAGCCCTGCTGGGGTCCCACTCCAGGGCTTAGCTGGTCTTATGGGGAAGTAGTTTTTTTCCTTACGTCCAAGTGAAGAAGTCTTTTTCTGCAGAGCTGCTTTCTAGCCGGTTGGTCCCCAGCTATGCTACTGAATGGGTCTGTCCTGGGTCCATCTTGCCTTTGAACTTTTTAAGGTTCCTGTCATCCAGCTTCTCTGCTGCACTGAATTTTCTCTTGAGTATCAGCTTTTCTCTCCAGAGCATTAACCTCTTCCCCCAAGTTGGTTTCACCTGCAAACTTGCTGAGGGTGCTCCCAGTCACGTTGTTTGTGTCATTGATGAAGATGTTAAATAGAATCGGCTTGTAATCAGCTGCAAATAGACTTTGAACCTTCAGCCACAACCTTTTGAGCCTGATGGTCCAGGCAGTTTTTCACATACCTAATAGTGTACTTGGCTGGTTGGTGTCTTCCCAATTAGCTGAAAGCCAGGAACTTTATTCTGCTGTTTGCCTTCCTCACTTTTCTCAGTGTTTTAAATTCTTATATCACCTCATAGTCACTGTCGCTAAGGCTGCCATCAGCCTTCACGTCTCTAGCCATGTCTTCCTTAATTCATACCATGTTCACCAGTGCTCCTTGTCTACCCAAAGGAGTGCCTGCAGACAAAAAAGTCTTTGATGCTCTCCACATTCCCTGCGCCCTGCTGTTCTGTGCTTCCAGCAAATGTCTCAAAGCTCCCCATGAAAACAAGCCCTGTCATTATGAGGCTTCTTCCAGTTGTTTAAAGAAGGCTTTGTCCACTTTCTCTTCTTGACTGGGCAGTCTGTAGCATATGTGCACCATGTTTAGCCCTTGTTCACCACCTCTGTGGTCCTGATCCATGAACCTTCATCCTTGACTCCTTGGATCAACTATATGCTGTATTGTTGAAACAGTGGGAAAACTGTGCAATATTTTAAGAAAGTGCTAGACATTTAGTCAACTGGTGAGTAAATACGTTTGCACACAAGAGGAATATGAGCTTACTCCTCCCTGCATGACTTGGGACGAGTCATTTCCCCTCTTTTTGCTTCCCCATGTCTCAGACTGTGAAGTCTCTGTGGTAGAGAGTGTCCCATACATCAGGTCAGTGTCCTCCCCCGGCCCTACTGTCATAACAGTAGCTGATGTGCAAGCACTGCTACCTTCCAGAGGTTGCAGGCATCATTGCATTAGTATTTCTGAATGTACCCTGCATCCTGTATTCATGGGAGCTGAAATTTGGTGATACAGAGAACCTGCAAGGCCACTTCCCCGTGGCAAAGCAGGATGGGAATGTCTCCATGCTCCAAAGCAAGGTTGGAAGAAAACCTGGTTGCTGAAAACAAGTGTATGTTTGTACAGGATTCTCTCATTGCCAGGAACACAATGATCTCGGGCATGACAGTGCAAAAGATCACACTCTAACTTGCTCGCCAAGGGCAAGGATTTTGAATTTCCCCGCGTTACAAGAGTAAGCTGGTTAGGATCACAGAGCAGAATGAAGGCAAAAGGAAATGTATATGAGTGCATGATAGAAATAAATATTTAAACGGCCTGTTGAAATTACTTATACATGTGGAAAGACAAAACATTTGCTGCGTTTTTCAGTCAGGAGGGATCTTTACATACTCTTGAATAGAGTAGCTGCTTCATTCAGTATCAATCAAGTCAAGTCAAGCCTTATTTTCTTTTTGCAGTATTTAATAGGGCTTCCTTGTTTGGGTTACAAAACATGGATGTTCTCAGTGCACTGTCTGCTTTTCTCTGGACCTTCCACATAGGAATCCCCATTTTTATGCTCAAATATGTGCCTGAAGACCTTAATTTAGAAAAAATGTTTTTGTAACCTGTCCTGCTTTTGCTGTTCAGTTGTTTCTAACTGTGGTGTTTCCCATCAGCTGCACTCTCTTTCCATATATTGCATTACCAGTAGCTAAAAGCTACCTGCTGACAAGTTGTTCACCTTAGTTTTCTGCTGTAAGAACTGTGCTGCCTCTCTCGGCTTACACAGTTTTAAGTTGTGATTGGCACCACGTATTGGCCGTGGTGGTGAAGTTTAGCTACCTCTTCAGCAACTGCAGGTGGCCAGTTGCTGTAGATCAGACAATAAAGGACTAATAGTTTAATTAACCTTAATACAATTTTGAGCCTACTGCTGCAATCAGTTGATCACATTTATACATGTACTTATTCTGACATAAAATCCTACTGAAATAAAAGGGACTTCAGTGGGCAGAGTGAGGGTTTGCAAGATCTATCCCTTGCTAATCCTGGTAGCTATGCCTTGTTTTAAACAAGACTGGATTTACTTTGATTTCTAGATTAGTGCAGGTTACATTGAGCAGAACATTTAATGTATCTCATTGATTTTCCCTGTAATACTGTTGAAACACAAGTCACTGCTCTAATCATTTATTTTACCATTAAAATTCTGCATGCAGATCTGGTCCCCAGGGATATCAGTGTGTAACCAGATACTCCATGATCTAATCAGGTTCTGCAAGGAATATACTATCGCTTCAACTCTTAGCATTAGAAAGCTTCATCAAAATGGAAAATTTATCTAATACTTAAAGGAAAATGCAGTTCAAAGAGACAACCGTGAAAAGCAGGGGTGTACAAAATTTTGAGACATTTCTCAGATTAAACAAAGCCAAATCCAAGCTAGAGTCTAAGATGATTTGCCGTGACTCCATTTATTGTTAAAGATGAAAATGTTATAGCTGTCATTTCAGTTTATAGGTTTTGTTCCAGTTCAGTTAAAACAGCATCGCCATCAGAAATGACTGAGTAGCAGGATTTCATTAATGCAATACTTATCTGCCACAGCACGTGAGCTTTGGAAAGTAATTTTGAAAAGCACCTACAAAAGCATCAGTGGGAGGCATGACTTGTGCTCTGAACTCATTTTGATTTGGATCTCTGAGGGCCGAGTGCTGCAGCCCATTTCAGAAATACAAGTCCTGCTGACCTTAAAGGAGTTTTGCAAGCGGTGTGACGCAGGCTGAGGAGCAGACCTGCTTGCCACGGTGAGTCTGACCAGAAGCGTCCCCTCTGGCTGGCACAGCGGAAGCGTGGGTCTGCCTGCAGCCAGACAGTATTTCTGTGTAAGCTGCCAGAGGGCTAGTGGTAGACAAGGGCGATGAGCATCTCCCAGGGCCAGCTCATCTCTCCATAAAGCAAGACAGATTCCCTTACAGAGGAATGATCATGTGTTTGCAGATATCCCTAGCTTTATCAGCTGCTTTCATGTAAAGGTCTAAATGCTGAGCAAAATAAGTTGTTGGTTTTTTGTTTTGTGGTGGTGTGGGTTTGTTGGTTTTTTTTAATGGACGTACCTCGAGACAGAGAGAATTTTGCGTAGCAAAGTGTCTTACGTATTTGTATTCAACTTGGTTATGTTGTGGGAAATGATAACTTCTGTACATAGGCATGTTAAGCAATACATCTCATTCTTGTCAAGGGCATGCAGTGGAGTTTCTGTATTTTGGCAGCGGCATGCAATGCTATCCTTGGCTGTATCTGTTGTATTTATGTAGCAAAGGAAAGCTAAGAATTTTAGAGGTAAATTTAAGAACAAAAACATCGTTCAGTAACCTTGTTGATGACCAGATGAGTTTTGTAATAAAGAAAAGGTCAGAAATGTTGCATGTCCTTGGCATTTTTCAACTCATATTTCAGCTGGCTGTAAAGGTGCTTGTGGGATGTTGTTGGTTTGGTTTGGTTTTTTCTTTGGTTCTGCAAACCAGACAGTCCACGATTCAGTGTGCAGAGCCAGTCTCTGCTCTCCTCGTCGGCTCTAGGGATTTATTATGTGACTACCTTTGCTGGAGTTACACCGGGATTGCTTTCATGTTCAGAGCCTGCGGATGTCTGTGAGCGTAAAGGCATAAGTAAGAGCTAGAAGAGAGTGAAGTGAGGAAGCGCCCAGGCAGGCACTACCTTTACTTCAAGTTCCTACGAGGTGCTGGTGGGGTGAACGCTGCCAGACAAATGAGGTGTATTGAGAAAAAGGGCAGGGGAGGGGTCGGTTGATGAGTGTTGCTACAGGTCAGAAGATGAAGTTTATTAAGAAGGAATCACTAATGACTTCAAATATATGAGTACAATATTAATTGTCTTTCTCTGTTGTGTTTTTAGGGTCTCATGACTCATTTAGCTTCTACATCGATGAAGCCTCTCCAGTTGGGCCTGAACAGCCAGAGACGGTCCAGAATTTTGTGTCTGTTTTTGGGACTGTGGCTAAAAAGCTGATGAGGAAGTGGTTGGCTACACAGACCATGAACTTCACCAGCCAGCTGGGGGCAGGTATACGGTATTTTGATCTTAGAATTTCCACCAAGCCGAGAGACCCAGACAATGAACTCTACTTTGCTCATGGTTTATTCAGTGCCAAAGTCAAGGAGGGTCTGGAAGAGATCAATGCGTTTCTTACTGACCACCCAAAAGAAGTGGTCTTCTTGGACTTCAATCACTTCTACGGGATGCAGAAATACCATCATGAAAAGCTTGTCCAAATGCTCAAAGACACATATGGAAACAAAATGTGTCCTGCTATATTTGCCCATGAAGTCAGTCTCCAGTACCTGTGGGAGAAGGAGCACCAAGTGCTGGTATTCTACCACAGTCCAGTGGCTCTTGAGGTACCATTTCTTTGGCCAGGCCAGATGATGCCAGCTCCCTGGGCAAACACAACAGATCCGGAAAAACTGATTCAATTCCTCCAGGCATCAATCACCGAAAGAAGAAAGAAGGGCTCCTTTTTTATATCTCAAGTAGTGCTGACACCAAAGGCTAGTACGGTGGTGAAGGGGGTTGCTAGTGGTCTCAGAGAAACGATCACAGAAAGGTACGTTTCTGGTGGGTAACACATGCTGTCTGTGTTGAATGTGTGTGCTGGTAATGCTGCTTTTCTAATTCCTTTTGAAGAAACTCCTGCAGATGTGTTTCTTCCATGCTACTGTGGGTTAGTCAGAACTTTGGCATAATCCTAAAACATTTAAAGAGAAACACAGTAATGCTTTTGCATCTTGAAAGAAAATCTGGCATTAAAGCCTAATGAGATCTTATGGGACTAGCTTAGCCTTTTCCTTTTCTGAATGCAGGTTTTTGCATTTGTTTTGTTTTTAAAATGTGGTTTCTTACCATAAGCAGTGAACGTCTTGTCTTGGATTTCCTTACTGGATGTGGACAAATCTATCTTTATGATTTAGATCATTTAAGTTTTTATTTATGCATCAGGCTTCAGGTATCGGGTAAATATTTTTTTCGTTTTGGCTCATCAGTAAAGCCTGACAGTGCAGAATTTACATCCCTAACTACCTTGATACACCTTAAAGATGCATGTCCTTTCTCTCTTGTCCTGGTTTGAGGTAAAACAACCAATTTTCCTTTCAGTAATTTTACTTTTCAGTTAAGTCTCTTCTAACTAACGGCACTCTCTAAAATTAATGGCATATTTTTCAGGGAGCAGTCTGCTTCCAGCAGATAAAGCCTGATGTTTGTAGTTAATACCAAGGAACGGTATGCAGAGAGGCTCCTGCTTATACTTATTGCTGTAACCCCCGAGGCCAGAGAACTTTGTTATTTGCCCCGTTGGAGGGTCGGAAGCGGAAAAGTGTAGAGGGGTCCCACCTGTGGGGAGGAGCGGACAGGACAGGTGACCCAAAACTGACCAACAGGGTATTCCATCCCATCTGCCTCATGCTCGGTATAAAAGCTGAGGGATCAAAGGGTCAGTCTCTCTTTCTTAAATGGCCGGTGTCCCAGGAGGACTCTGTTTGTCTGCCTTTGGTCCCAATCCATGCGTTCCTGAATCCAGATCTGGAATCCAGTTCCCATCCATCACTGAGCCCAGTCTGGGACTTTGGCACTGCCTGCCAGCAATGTGATTGTTATCCTGGGAGCTTGATACAGTTTTGTATATATTTTATATATTTCATTGTTTTCTTATTAGTATTATCTTTTCGTTTTATTATTAATATTTCATTAAAGTAGTTTGGTTTCTTTTCAGCCCATAAGGTCCTCCCTCCCCACCACCCCCACCCCGAAGGGAGAGAAGTTAGAGAGCATCTGTCATTCGTTTAGTGGCCAGTCCAGCCCAAACTGTGACATCTCTGCGTATCATCACACATTATACCAAATTTGCCTCCTAATAGGCCTTCATCTATCATACAGGAGAGAGACTGCAGACCATTGCAGAGGTTCTTTACATGGAATACTGTGTTTACAGGCCATTAGTTGTTACATTACAAAAAAAGCCATCTGTGCAAGACATGCATTATTTATACCGTTCTGACTTTTTGATAAATCACATCTAATTTTCAGCTTAAAGGCATATATGTGTGACTATGTTCTCGACAACTTGGTAGGAAACCTGAAATTTAATGCCAAGACACAAGAGCTATTTTTTTCCCCCCTTAAAAAAAATAATTAAAAAAGCAAGGGTTGCAGTGTGTAAAAAATTTATAATGGGTATCATGGCTGCTAACATTCTGCTCTCTGCATGGATGTGCCTCTGCCAGGAAGGTCTATGGGGAACACTGTCCCCTTCTATGAGATGAATGACACAGTGCCTGTGACACTACAACCTGCTAAGAAAACGTGCCTTGTTTTTGAGAAACATTTAGCCATTTCTATGGCAGCTTTCCCAAGTGACTATTAACTTGAAAAAACAGGGAAAAACTTTACCTGAAATGGTAAAACACTGACACAAAAGCTTTTGTAAGCAGTGGGGGATATGATTCAGAACTGCTCGTGCAACTGCACTTGCAACTGTTTGTGTATCCTCCGCATATGTTTTTATAGGCTCTGTAGGACTAGGGATCTCCCTTTCTGCTGAGTCTGAAGAGCACTTCTCTGTACTGAAATACTGTTTTTTGATGGATTTTACTGTTAAACACTCACCTTGTTGTTTAGGGATTCTTTAGAACATGAGTTCTTTAGAGAGAATGTTCTTTAGAACATGAAGTAGCACAGTCAAGAAACTACCAGGTTCTTCTTAAAACTTGCTGCATCAATAAAATAGCCATTAAAAAACCTTTTCTTCTTCTCTGACTCATAATGTACTTCCTTGAAGCTGTTTGGAAAAATAAAAACTTCAAATGGATTCTGGGTTTGTTTGGCTGAGCTCTGAATGACTTGAGCCTTTGAACTCTTAGTATGCCTTTCTCTACAGCAAATTTTGAGATGATAAGTAACTTGAAATGTCAGTAAATAATAGGGCTGGAATACCTGGAAATGTTGTTTTTTTCAAATTGCCACTGAGATTTTTCACATGAGCCACAAGTGTGTAATCATGTCTGCTGCTTGAATACTTTTTTCCTTCTTTGCATAACTCTCTTAACCATTGCAAAAGACATTGACCTTTAAAATTTTCTCCAAAGTTAGTAGTTAGTCTTCCAAGTGCGGCATCTCATTTTGAATTTTTATTTGTATTTTTATTACAAAAATGCACTGCAGGAAGACACAGGCTTAGAATGTGTGTTAATCTACATAGAAACGGAGCTTGTATATTGAGTTAACTGATCTAAAAGTAAACACCAAATATACTCAGAACTGTTCCTCATTTGATGATGGTTCTGTTAAAATATAAATAAACGAGCAATTGAAGGCTACAGCACAATTAGTAGAATTTACAGAATTCTTTTCAATCTCACTGGGTTAATGTCTCAGTAATTTAAAAGTCTGTAATCCATACTAAAGGACTCAGGGCATATGTACCAGCTGCACTGTTTGCTACTTTGAACCGTCTCATAATTTTTTGTAAAAAGATTATTCTCTCCTTTTCAGAATAAATACACAGATCAAATCCCACTATTGTGTCCAGGTAGATAACATATGTGCTTTTGTTGCCAGTTGCTGCATAGATTTATACATTTTATACTATTTTCTGCTTATTAATAAATGCTGGCCAAGAGCTTTGCATTAAAAATGCAGTATCTTGCTTTTGGCAGCAGTTTTGTAACCTCACTTAGGTGGGTTTTTTCCCTCACATTGAATTTTGAAAGATCTGCATGCAAATGTGGAATAAGTTTGAATTTTTCAAATAATTCTGGTGTGGTTTTTGTTGTTTGTTTGGTTTGTTTTTTTTTTTTTTCTCCTAAATTAAATATTGCATTTAAGAAATTTTCCTTTGGAATTTTCAAACCAAACCCATAGTCGTCTCTCCCCACATCTGTACAGTGGCCATTTTCATTTACGTACTGACTTAATTCTGAAAATAGAGCAAAATTTAGATCCTTTCGGATCCAGTAAAACATAACAGGTTTTGGTCTCTGAAGTTGTTTGTTAGTCATGAAATTATTTATGATTTGAAGAGCAGTGGCCACCTTAGAGGGAGAACCTGGTTTCTCTCAGTTGTAGCATCTGTCAGACCAGGAGGACTGCAAGCAGGCACAGTGCAGAAATCCATGCTCCTTTCTGCTGCTTTGTAGCTCGTGTTGTGAAAAAGCACAGTGAAATATTCCACCAGCCAATATGGTTGGTTTAATAGCTTTTTATCACGCCTGCTTGTGGTGGCGGAGGTCCACATGTTCAAACTGCCGTAGAGCAGTCTCCTAAGGTGATGTATTTCCGAAGGAGAAGGGGTAGTATTCCTCAACCTGTTCCCCACAGCACAGATATGGAAGATGGGAGGCCCACCGTAACGTTGATTATAAAGAACAGTTTCATGCTCCTCAGACCAGGACTGTTTTTTACTGATAATGCTTGCTCACAGGGTTTGCTGCGGTCATCGCAGGTGATGCTTTGTGGGACAATAATTTGAAAGAAGGAGAAATTATAAAGTCATCGAGCTTTCTGTCCTGTACAAATACCAGAGGAAAAGCCATTTCTCGTAAGCTCTTCCTAGGACCACGGCTCAGCATTACGGAACTTTATGACACAGCTTTCATCTTCATTGCTTGAATTAGGAGAATCGCTCACACGCGTGCAATTTATGTTTCTGGGATTTGATGAAAAACTTTGAGGACTATCAATATGTTTTCGGGCTTAACATGCTGTCACGCACAGTTTAGATGCCAAGAAATACTCTTTGATTAGCAAACAGTACATACCAAATGAATTGCGTTCCCTCTCTTTATTGAATTAACTTCACAGTGAGGCAGCTGCCTTTAGTACATCTGAAAGGCGGTTGTGAAGCAACCTTTTGATGATTATAGAGCTGTTCTTCATAGTAATCTAGTTTGTTTTCTGATTTGCAGTGAAATTACTCATTTTATCTCTGACACTGGAGACAAGCACGATATTCTCTTTGTTCTCTCTGAGGTCGAATAATATAGAAGAAGAAGAATAGATCTCCTTCAGAGGATGCAAAGATCCTGTGGTATTTTGAAAGCTTTCAAGAAATAGAAAATAAACACATACCCAGCCGATTGTCACTTGATTTCAAAATTAATCTCTAAGGATAATGCTCCCTGTAGCTCACATGTGACTAAATCCTTGCCCACTGTGCTAAAGCTTCCCCCTTAGCAACCAGAGCAAATAAAAAAAAAATAAATAAATCCTGCACATGAGAATGAACCTTCAAAGTGGAGGCAAAGCAGCCACACTATTAACAAAAGGGGTAGTTAAGTAGGCCACTGAAGCTCTCTGGAGAAAAGCCATCTCTGGGTGCAGCCGTAAACTAAGCAGGGTCAGATTTAGCTAGCAAATAGGTGGATATTTTATGAAAAATAATCCCTGAAGTTGCAAGAAGTGGGATTTTTGGGTCAGCTACTGCGGGTGTGCTCCTTCTTCAAGCCATGTCTCAGCCAGCTGAATTTTTGAGAGTTTCCGTGTTGCTGGAAGAGTGGGATTTGATGATATTTTGGTCCACACTTGGTACGGACTGATGCCATTCTCAAACTATTTTATGTGAAAAACAACAGGAGAAGTGGCAACTGTGTTTTGCTCATTGTCTGGGCATCCTTCCTGCTTGTAACCTCGATGTCTGTCTCCATTATGGTCTGCAGGAGAGCGGCAGGCTCCGATGAGTTGGATATCAGCACAGGTAGTGTGTGACCTCTGTAGCTGCCAAGAGGCAAGTGTAGGCTCTGTCCCTCCCTAACCTGTATGGTACAAGCACACTTGTCCCTCACTGTCTTTGACTTTGGAGGCGGCTGTATTATTTTTTTTTGGTCTTTTCTTTTCTTTTTTTTTTTCTTTTTTGACCCCAGACAGCACAAACTATCATTCTGGTATATTACTAGGGAATTCAAAAGTACTCTGGGCACTCCAGCCAAATCTTTAGTATTTCTATCCTTTCTCAAACTATCCTTAATTGCTTCCCTAATCTTTCCACACAAGAGGCAATCTCTGTGTTTGCACACAGAGCAGCACAGGGAGACCTTGGTTTCATTGGAAGCGGCTATCTGCCACATCAACAGGAGTGCACAGTAAAATCTTGAATGGGCTGTGTATGTTCAGGCTGATTTTGCTGCAGGTGTTTTAGTGGCATTTCATCATCACAGCATCTGTCTGCACAAGGATTTTAGTATGGCGTTCCCGTGGGAAGTGCTGGGTGGTTGCATCTGATGGCTTTGGTCATGAACCTGGAATAGTATTAAAACACCACAAAATGCAAGAGCACAGGTCTTTTAGTAACTTTGTTAGGTAAAAGTATTTATCTGCATACCTATTAGTAGCCTGTGGGATTTAGCCCAGAAAGGAAGTTGGCATGGTGATCACCAGCTGTGTGACCACCAGCATTATCGGTGGCTTAGATTTGGGGTGTTTGTTTGGGGTACCTGGCTTGGTGTTTTCTTGTCAGGGGTGGGGGTGTCTCACAATCTTTTCCTCTATTTGTCCTGCTTGTAACTTTTATCATGTTATGCACCAAAACACCTGCCTGCAGGTACAGTATAGGCTGTGTGACTACTCGTAAAGATATTTTATGTGATCCCATCATCACACGCTGAGCACAGTCTGACCCTGCGTATACAGAAAGCAGCAAGCGTTTTTCATCACGAAAAGGAAACGTTCATTCCTTCGGCCCCGCTGCTGTAAGCTGTCACTAACATCTACTTGTCTCAAAGATTTCATGCTTCAATCTGCACGGCTGCTGTAGTGAAATTGCAAATGGCTCATTAAGTCAGTTGGGTTTTCTTTGATCTTTCTGACATTGTTGAGATCACTAAGGAAACTACAGCTAATAGAAGCTAATAAGTGCTGACCCCGGGGGAAATGCATTTGCTGATGCTGGGCCTGGGTGTGCCTAGCTGCTTTCACCTCATTGTGAAGGGACCAGTTCCTTGATGGGTTGGTCCTTCTCCTCGTCATTTAAAAGGTACAAAGCGAGCACAGAGATTTACACAAACAAGCCTTTCCAGCTTTATTCGCAAGGTGGCTTTCAAGCTGATAATGACTTTCTGCTATACATTTAGTACAAACTTAAGCAAATACAAACTCAGCAGGTATGACAACATCCATGTCTCTGTGTTGTGTTAGCATTTGCCTGCTGCAAACCATTGCCTTCAGGGCTATATGAGTAAATAGATCTATAGGCACATCCTTGGCAATTTTTGAGCAGCAAACTGGGCAGTTCTGGACTAACTTACATGCGGTAACATGCATATGTTTGGAAGTTTGAATTTTAATCCCCTGTAGCTGCTCCATGGTCCTGGAGAGGTAGGATGTGGATAGAAATTGTAAAAAAAAATAATTCCTGTGAGCTCTTAAAACCCTGCTGCACATACTGTATCATTCCAGATGGATTTGGGCAATTCTCAGCATCCTCCAAGGCCTTAGAGGGCTTTCAATTGTAACCTAGAGAGAATGCATCCACATTGTCCCTAGAGAAGTCACTTGGCTATCTCCGCTTGGGTGGTAGGCTAAGGAGGCCTTGGCTACAGAAAGCCCCTTGGATCCATTGTCAGAAGGTACACCAAGCCTGCAGTTAATTTTATTAAATGCTTCCCTGTGGTTGCAAACAAGTAGTCATTGTGGACTGAGTGAGCAGTTAGGCATGCAGGCTATAGCCAGACCTGTGTTGGGGCAAAGCATGCAGAGGAAGCCGTAAGGGATTCTGGCAGCCTGGTGCCAGGTTTGTACAAAAGAGAGGTCTGTAACAGGGGGAGTGGGAATGGGCATGTAAGTAGGGAGGGCAGCCAGGCCAAAGGTCTTGCTGGTGGGCCACCTTCTGTATAATGCAGAACTTGCATAGGCTATAAAAATGCCCTTGTTTTTCTTCTATTAAAACAGAGATGGTAAAGTTTATTCCCTAAGAATTCAGTGATGTCTGTGGGGTGCAATGCAATTCTTTCTTAGGGAGCCACTGTTATTGTGAAAGATGCTGATTTGCTTCAATATAAAGCTTATTTTGATTTCTTTTGTTCTTAAAGCCTGGAAATTTTTAACCTCATTTTATTGATCTTTACTCCTAGGCAAATGTTTCATAATTCTATTTTCTTCCAGGATTGATTTTTTTCTTTTTTTTTGGTGGATAGGATATAAGCTTCATGTAGTCTGAGATTATAATAAGAGTTTGTCTACAATCATAATGATAACATTGCATGTATTTTCCTACGCTGTACAGTTGTTTCAACAGAGCACAGCCTATTATAGTAAAATGTCTTTCAGTATTTATCTCAGACACTAAGAAAAATAATAAAAGACATGTCTTTAAGACACGGAATGATCACGCAGTGGGATTTGACCTTTGGCAAGATTTTAATATTGTGGCTGTTGATCGGAGAGTTTTTGTAACTAAGCAACTGTCATCCAGAATGTATTATATCATAAAATAGTATTAAGATTTGAAGGAGACTGAGCAGTTAGAGTGGAGTAGGAGCCATGTTGAGATGCAGGCCCTTTCCCACTGAAAACTTTTGTTTTCTGAGTTATAGCACAAAGGAGGAGGAACCTTATCATCATTTGTTTCATGTTGGGGTATCAAAACCTGCTTAACTTTCTTTAAACCAGTGCTGTGGCGCTCTCAGTTGTGCCAGCAAACACCATTGTGTAGTAAATCAAGAATGATGGGTGATGGGCTCTAATTTTGCTGCTGGACAGTGAAGGGGGATAGCCATGGACCTTTATTCCCTTCCTACTTGGATTTACGTACTCTGAAGTCTGAAACTGGCTTCTCTCCTTTTCTAGTGAGACCCATTCAAATTACAGCTCTGAGGCAATGCCATAATCTAGATAATTCCTACAGGTATAGTAGTGTACTGTGTTGCTTGAATAACTAGGAAGGGGTCATTTTAGCCAGTGCATTTGCTGCCTGGTTTGCCAAGGTTTGAGTGGATATTGCTAAGAAACTTGTCTGCTTATGAGCTGGCTTTTTCTCAGAGCTAAGTTCATTACGGTTAGCCTTGCTTTTGCTGATACCAGAGGAGAGCAACCACAGGGCCAGCCCTCTGTTCCCTGCCTTTGACAGAGGAAGATGCTGAAGCAGTGAGGACTCAGCTCCTCACCACCCATCCCTGCTGTCTCAACTGAGCCATGGGCTGTGCGGGCCTCGTCACTGCCGTCCCTGCGTCAGGAGGAGGATCTGCCTCTGCTCACGACTGCTGTAGTTGCACCCTTTCCTTAGCTGCCTTTTGCCATCTCTTTCCTCCCTTAGACGGTCTTTTTGCTTTGCTTTCATTTCTTCCTCTAGGCTGTTGCAAGCAGTCAGCCCAGCAAGTTTCATTTCTACTTGAGCTGCGTGTGCGGTGATGATTAGGATTTGGACAGCTGAGATGAAATAATTAAATCTGAAACAATCGGCCTTTAAAGTTGCCTCTGGGAGGAATTAGGGAAAGGGAGTATCGCACCCAGAGAGGATGTTTCAGGCTGTCATCGGGTGCTAGCCAGACAGTCCTGAAACTCATTGCTGGAAGGTCATCAAGGTACGTGGGTGTTGTCTAAGGCTGGTGCTGTCTCTCTGAAAAGTATGAGCATGCGGCGTGGTGAGTGTCTGCGCCTGGTTTGGTCCATCTGTTAAGCATCCTTCTGCAGAAGGTAAAGGACAGAGCTCAGCCAAGAGCGGTGAGTAAGGTCACCACTGCGGCACTGGAACTAAGAGCTGCACTGTCGGTCTGCGCTCACACCAGGCAGAGTAAGTTCTTCTGAGCCTGTTGCTAATCTCAGCCGAGAGGGTGATAATGATCTGTCTCACGTAGTGGCATTTGCTGCTGGCTCCCTCTCCCCATCAGACAGTATTTCAGTGCTATTACTATCTGGCTGTGCTAGAACAGAAGAGACATAAATCCAACCGAATGCTGTTCTCTTGGTGGAAAGCTCCTCCTTTGAGCTCTGCAGTCTGAGGAACATTTCTGGAAGTAGTAAATCGTATGATGAACATCTGGGTGTTTTTTTTTCTTCTAAGCTATTTCTCATGACAGTTATAGGTGGGCTGTTGTTTAAAAAAATATTTTCCAGCTCAGGCAGGACTTTTTTTTATTCTGTAGTAGCTGGAAATAATGCATTGGATGGACTGACCACAAGGGTCAGTTACTGTAATTCTCTCTCAGTAAACTTCTGGGCTTCTCTCCTGCTTACAGACAGCATCGACCATACCGGCTGTGCAGGTCTTCTCAGTGCATGTCTCTTCTGAGATGCAGACTCACATCTGCTTTTTTTTTTTTTTTTAAGTGGCGTGTATTTTTCTCCAGGCCCATGCTTGTGAGCTCTTGTAATCTCTTAAATAATGTGTCCGCTGATGCACAATATACCAGTGCATTGGATCACACTAATAGAGGCTGTGCTGTCCAGCAGATCTCCCCCTGAGTCAGTGCTGGGTGGAGGGATGCAAGGTCTCTCTGGCAGGTCTTTGATGCTTGATGCGAGGCAGATGCTCAGCTGAGGCCGACTGCCATCAGCATCTGGTGTGAGAGGTGTGTAGGAGGAAGGGGACT
This sequence comes from Anarhynchus alexandrinus, assembly GCA_008711295.1. NCBI lineage: Eukaryota > Metazoa > Chordata > Aves > Charadriiformes > Charadriidae > Anarhynchus > Anarhynchus alexandrinus. Next base: position 137,524 of record VUYV01000199.1, on the reverse strand, counting down.
CAACAGCCCTGTGGTGAATGAGTAGCTTGGTCCATATCCCACAAGAGGAGAGTGAGTCACCACAGGAACTCTCACATTCAGTGCATGGCTGACATGACAGGTCTGTGTTTCTTTGTGCTGATGGAGTGGAGTGGTCCAGCATGACTCCATGTCATGATGAAGGAAGAGGGAATCACCTCTCTTGGCAACCTCTCTTCCCACACCTCTCCAATGGATGCACCGCAAGGCAGGGACTGGGGGGAAAAAAGTCCCTTCCGCTGTCCAAAAGTCCCAAGATCAGGTTCGTGACCACCTGAGGAACCTGAACATACAGAAGTCTATGGGACCTAATGAGATGTATCCCAGAGTGCAGAGGGAATTGGCTGATATAGTTGCCAAGTCACTCTCCATGTTATTTGAAAAGTCATGGCAGTCAGGTGAAGTCCCCGGTGATTGGAAAAAGGGAAACATTGCACCCATTTTTGAAAAGGGGAGAGAGGAGGACCATGGGAACTACCAACCTGTGAGCCTCACCTCTGTGCCTGGGAAGATCATGGAACAGATCCTCCTAGAAGCTATGGGAAAGCACATGGAGGGCAGGGAGGTGATTTGAGACAGCCAGCATGGCTTCGCCAAGGGCAAGTCCTGCCTGACCAGTTTGTGGCCTTCTCTGATGGAGTGACTATGGACAAAGGAAGAGGTACAGATGTCATCTATCTGGATTTCTGTGAGGCCTTTGATACAGTCCCCCACAGCATCTTTCTCTCTAAATTGGAGAGATACAGATTTGATGGGTGGACTGTTTGGTGGATGAGGAATTGGCTGGGTGGTCGCATCCAGAGGGTAGTGACCAACAGCTCAGTATCCCAACAACACCAAGCTGAGTGGTGCAGTTGACATGCCTGAGGGACAGGATGCCATCCAGAGGTACCTGGAAAAATGTTTTGGGCTGCATTGAAAGAAGTGTGGCCAGCAGGTTTAGAGGTGATTCTTCCCCTCTACTCTGCTCTGGTGAGACCCCACCTGGAGTACAGTATCCAGCTCTGGAGTTCTCAGTACAGGAAAGACATGGACCTGTTGGAGTGGGTCCAGAGGAGGGCCACAAAAATTATCAGAGGGCTGGAGCACCTCTGCTATGAGGACAGGGTGAGAGAGTTGAGATTGTTCAGTCTGGAGAAGAGAAGGCTCCAGGGAGACCTTATTGTGGCCTTTCAGTACTTAAAGGGGGCCTACAGTAAAGATGGGGACAGACTTTTTAGCAGGGACCGTTGTGATAAGACAAGGGGTAATAGCTTTAAACTAAAAGAATGTAGATTTGGACTAGATATAAGGAAGAAATTTTTTACGATGAAGGTGGTGAAACACTGCCACAGGTTGCCCAGAGAGGTGGTAGATGTGCCATCCTTGGAAACATTCAAGGTCAGGTTGGATGGGGCTCTGAGTGACCTGATCTAGTGGAAGATGTCCCTACTTATGGCAGGGGCGTTGGACTAGATGACCTTTAAGGGTCCCTTCCAAACCAAAGTATTCTATGATTCTATGACTTGTTTGTTATGGAGTGTCTCAACCAAATATCTATCCTGGCTTCACTCCAGGAGGATTTTAGTTTATCTTTGATGTGTCCTCTGCAATCCCTTGCTATATTTTTACAAGCTACATAATGCATTTTTTAGTCTACCTTTTCCCTGATGGTCTGTGATGTGGTTTGTTTCATTTGTGGTATAGCAACCCTAGTTTATCAGTGTGGAATTCTCATTAAATAAAATATGAGATCAGTTCAGAAGTTACCAGTATTACTGGAAACATGAGACTTCTCACAATGTCTGCTTTTTTTTAGTGTTGATCAGAACTAGTAAGAGCTCTCCAAATCATCAAAACATTTTTGTTTTTAAAGCTAATTTGAGATCACATCAGTAGTATATTGGTTCTTTTTTAGGAGTTTGGTCTACAGTTGTTAGTTTTGTTAGATGTGGCAGCAAGTACACGTTTGTGTAAATTGTTTTAACACAGAAATTACAAAACCATTTGTTCTTTTTCCCATTGGTGCAGCTTTTTATTGAAAACTGCAAATATCTTAATGTCTGCTGTTTTTTACAGGAGTGCATCTTTCAGTGTTTTTCTCCAGGGAGAAGTCTATTTTAGCAAAATAGTTTATGTCAAAACATTTCAACTTTTTGCTTCTATTAATTCTGTCTTGCCTTCAGATTTATGTTACAGTGTTAATTGCAATGTTTAATGCCGTTTCTGTATTCCCAGCTTTTAATTTTTGTATTCAGAAATAGGTCTTGAACTGTATTTGATAGGAAAGTCCAACATTTTGTATTTGCTTTCTAATTCGAAACAAAATCACATTCTGAAATGCTGGAATTTCTCACAGAGCAGCAGTTCTTGGTTTTGGGCCAGATCTATTTAATACCACAGTGGGTGTCTAGTACTGAAGTACCCAGCCTTTACTTGCCCCTCGATATCACTGTTGATCATACTTTTTCTCTCATTCCTAATGTCCATTTTAATTTTGCTTATGACTATTGGAAATTATAGTTTTATCCATTAGCTATAGGGTGAATACCACTGGCCAAGCAAAGCAGCAGTATTATTAAGAATAATAATTCACCTGGTGTGCATGGTAGTAAACACAGGACAGAGTTCTTCAGGGAGACACTACCGTCCAAATAATACTGTAGCACATCTCCAGGACCTTTACTTTTTTTCAGGAAAAATAAGTCAGAACCTGTTTTTTAAATTTTCTATAAGAAAGTTCAACCTCATTATTTTGGCCAAAAGTGAAAAGGCCCAACTGTGAATGTTGGTCTCTTCTCCCAAGTAACGAGTGACAGGACAAGAGGAAATGGCCTCAAGTTGCATCAGGGGATGCTGGGGAAAAATTTCTTCACTGAAAGGGTTGTCAAGCGTTGGAACAGGCTGCCCAGGGAAGTGGTGGAGTCACCATCCCTGGAGGTATTTAAAAGATGGGTAGATGTGGTGCTTAGGGCCGTGGTTTAGTGGTGGAGTTGGCAGTGCTTGGTTAACTGTTGGACTCAACTATCTTAGAAGTCTTTTCCAACTTGAACTATTCTGTGATTGCCCTCTTTAACATTTAAAATTATTTGAAACCAAGGTGGACAGCATGATGGTAGATGCAGTCTAGAGTTAGTGATTCGGGACTATGCAATGTGGAATAGTCTGACTCAGCTTTATGTCTGATCTGAATTTTGCTGTCAGTCATGTTATGTTGCCATTGACTGCATCATCTAGACATTTCAAGACTGTTGGCTGTAAGGTTCAGTTAAAACAAAAAATGACTATTAGCATTTCATTACAAAATCTGCCAGTAATGAATGTTAAAAAGGATGGCTCAAAGGATAGCAGAAATATCTACCAGAGTGAAACAAGCAGATTTCACTCCTTCCAGTGGAATCCTTTGCACAGGGCTGTAAGTAAACTGTACCACTGCTACCTTAATGGTAGGCCCTTGTGAGTTGGTTAAAATAACTGTATTAATCCTGCTTATCTTGATGTAAAGTTCTGCTATATTCAGTGTGGAGCTTAGAAGTTAGTTTTTCATCCAGTGTTTGAATTGTCAGGATTCCTCTTGGACCCTTCTTTGCGATTCCCGATATCGCATCTTTATAAAAGCTGTAAGAATGAATACATTCAAGCAGAGAGGAGAGTGTGTAGCCTCCATCGTAGAATTGGTGGAGGGCTAGTATGACCATTGCACACATTAAAGTAGACCTATGAAAACAGTGTCTTAGCGTGGAAAGCAGCAAACATAACACCCTTATCTAAAAATGGCAGGGGAATGGTCTGAGCCCCCCCAGGCTTTCAGGAGAAGGCAAGACTGAAGAGCTTAACTGGAAAGAAGTGATAATTAAAGGTACAAGAGGTTAATGGAAAGTAGGATAAATGTTAATGAGGTTTTGCCAAAGGTAGATGGTGTCAAATGATCTTGATTTGGTTTTGTAACTAATTCTATGGAAATTTTACAGGAAAAGTTTGGGATTTCAGTAATGTAGCTGGTAAAGTCTTAAGTAGGATATTATCAACCAAAATGGAATTTGGGCATCAGAAATGGAGTTGAGACTGGTTGGAAGTACCAGACTGAAGAGAAGGTAATGGTGACATTCCTCAAAGAGCCTGGTCATCTTTAATATTTCCGCGAAGGACCTTTGATTCAGCTGTAGGAGACTGCTACGGGCGTTTGCTGATAACACAGAAGAGGCGATCATCGTAACACAGGAAGGCTGAGGGGTAACATACAGCACGAACTGGATGCTTGCAGTATTTAGAAGTGAGCTGGAATTCCGTGGTATAAAATGCAAGGTCATAACATGCTCTGGTAAGGTGGGATCTCATCATCTGTGGAAGATGGGCACAGCAGATGCTGGAGTGTCACCCATGGCTGACTAAAGCTGAGTCCTCAGTGGAAAGCACCTGGGAAAAAGAGTGGCAGGTATCCTCTTGATCTGCACTGAGGCATTTCCAGCATGTGCAGAAAGGTGGTGATATTACTGCCAAGGTGCAGGTAGGATATCTTTTTGGGTATCCTGTGCAATTCTGACCATCCATGTTCTGGGGAGTAGATTAAAATTGGAACAGATGCAGAGAGGGACTACTAACTAGGATAATCAGGGAATGAATTGCTGAAGACATCGAGGGGGCTTGTCTTGTTTATCCTAGCACAATGAAGCCTGAGAGGCTGTGTGATTACTGTCTATAAATATCACAGGGGAATAAATACCAGGGAGGGAAAAGAACAGTTTAGGCTAAAGGCCAGTGTTCTCACAAGAACAACAGTTATATACTGACTAAATAAATCTAGGGTAGAAGTGAGAGAAGGGTTCCCTGCCATCAGAGCAGTCAAGTTTTCCAACAGTCTAACAGCTGGAAAAGCAGGAGTGAGAAACCTGACTGCTTTTAAGGTGAGCTCTATCAGCTTTTGAAAGAGGAACAGGGATCATTAGCAGCTTCCTCCCAGGCCCCCTTCTACAGGAGGACAGCCCAACCGCTAACCCCCCTTTTCACAGGCAGCTGTGCACGATCTTGTCCATGCCACTTGCTTTGTCACTGGAGATGGGAGGACAGGACCGCATGGTGCAGCGTTCCTCTCCCTGCTGGGCTGCTTGCTGGAGCCCCGGGAGCAGTCTGGTCTCAAGGCATGCGAGAAGCCACCGCCTGGGGATGGGGAAGCAGGTACCCTTGCAGTATTCGTTCATGGACCTGCTGGTTATTGTGGAGTCAGAGAAGTCTGTGTCAGGGGACAGATAGATCCTCCTGATGTGGTACCATGTTGGCAGGAAGATAGCCCGGTGAGCGTGTCTCCCCCAGCTGTACTCAGAACAAACATTTCTCACTGTGAAAGAGCAGTGGCTATTCTGTAATATCTCCTGGGTACTGTATTTGCCATAGTTATAATTGGTGTAATACAGGTTTTATCATATGAATGCATCGGGCTTGTTAATACTGGGCTGTGAGGAAAGCAAGCGGAAGGAATGAGGAATAGCTCAGGGAAGGCTGCTCCTGGTAAATGATTCACAGCAATGCCCAGGATGCTATTTAGGAGGATATTGCCTCTGGGATCCAGATGATTAACAAAGCTGGTTTAGCTGTGTGAGGCCAGAGCTAGAAGCCAGAAAACGTATAAAGGATAATAAGCAGCTTAGTCTCCTTCGCTGGTGAGATGAAGCAGTTGTTGCGGAGGAACTAGTGGGTGTGCGACCACCATAGACCCCCGCAGCCTGTGGTCCAGGCTGTGGTGCTGGGTGGCAAAACCCTGGTTGGCAATTACAGCGGTGTAATAAAGATCCTCAGTGCTGTGTATCTATTTGGTACACACCTCACAAGGGAAATGCTAAAACTAGCTTGGCACCTAAAGGCTTGGTGGAGAGAGAGGCGGAGGAAGCTCAGTCCAGGCAAAAAGGCAATTGCTAATATAATGAAAAGTAACAATAGCAGGAAGCAGAAGAGGCGATGCCTCAGATGGAGAGAGGTACAGCAGGGAGGAATTTTTGGTGCTAAACAGAAATTGTCTGGAAAAACAAATTTGTAAGCACCATTGATACTATTAGTGAAATTGCGTCAAACTTGATGACTAATTGTATTTGAGGAAAATATGTAGGAAAACATTTAATCTTGATACTTTCTAACTTAATGTTTTAGAAATATTGAAGTGTTTTGACAGTTTCAAAATAACTTCATTTTAAAATGACACCTAATTTAAAATTACTTAAATTTTAAAGGGCCAAAAAGTAAGAAAGAATGTTTAATTGGCTATGCTGAACATTAAGTAGACATCTAATTTTTTTAATTAACTGAAAAACTGTATATTCCTATATAATTTTGTCCCCCACCATCTCATTTCCTGACTTGTTTTAATCACAACATCGTTCAAATCAGAGCTGTAATTATGCCCAATTTCTATTACTTGGATGTGCAGCCTGAAGCTCTCACTATATTCTCTGCTGCTTCTTGCTGTCCAGATAGCAGCAGTGATGAAAAATGACTATTTCCCTGTACCTTTTTTCAAACAGAATTATTTTTGTCATAATTTTCCATTTAAACTCTGTTGAGTGGATTGCTTCGTTGTAGTCTGCTTGCTGATGTTTCACGAGTGAATCAGATTTCCAGCTTCCACAGAGGTTTTCTCTGTTTCACCGGCAGTGAAACAAGTTCCAGTTCCTATTTCCATAGTCCATGCTTACTGTTATTTCTGTGAATTTCTTGGCATTTCTTGAACAGACAGATTTGTGTCTGGAACTGGGACCGGGAGCGACTGTCTCAAGCAGGTAAACTGTGCCACATACAGGTACCTCTGTAAGTGGGGGTTCAGGCTTATCTCTATTTGGGCTACAAAAGCTTGAAAGGAATGACGTCTGAACAACATTCAGATCTCTCTTCCCCTGCTGTTTTCATAGCTGAAGACTTGCATCACGTATGAAAATGGGAGATGTTTCTTCCCCATGTGATCTCCAAAGAGAAAACTGATTAAAAGAGCAGTTGATGAGCTTGTCAAACTTAAGCTATCGGATCGCTGAAAAAAGCCAGGCTTTGAACACAGGCATCCTCACAGCAGGCAGTAGTTTTCCTGTTAATCCATGGACTGTCACGTACTTGTCTGTAGTAGTGTGACTACGGTGTGTTACAAGGCCTTCTTCCGTCATGATGTAAAAGCTAAATGCCTCACTTTGTGTGGCAGCCAGTCAAGCTTTTAACTGTGGCATTTTCCACTTCAGCTCCCCACTACATTGACCAAGAGAGTAACCAAAATACCACAGTTGCCTCATTAATGAGATCTTTTGTAGTATGGGGTCCACTGAGCCCTTTCCTATCTGCCTGCATTCCTCATGCTGTTAGTTATTGCTCTAGATGCAATGCCTAATAACACAGATTCAGGAAAAAAAATGTTGAACGTTAATTGCCTCCAGAACCATCATTTGCTGCTATTAAATATCCCATTGCGGTTTTTTTTTGTACAAGCGTAGAGGTCTAGGTTCAATAAATTCAGCTGAAATGTTCTTGAAGGGAGGGCAGGAAAGGCCCTTTTGAGCTTATTTCTGCTTCTCCTTAAAAATGAGACCCAGAAAACTAAGAACAGCTCAATAGGAAGGTGAAGATATCTGGCCCCTGGTGACTCTGCAGAGTACAGTGCCTATGATCAATTACGTTAAAATATTCATCTGACCCCAGCAGAGTTGTCTGTGTTATCTGATTATATGCATTTCCAAACTGTATAAAGCAATTGGAGGTGACTGAATTATAGATAAGCATTTCAGAATAATAAATTCAGGGCTGTTGGACTTTAATGTAGGTAGTTCTTGCAACATGACAGCTCGTGGGCAGTGTAACATCCATTCAGCATCCAGGGAAAGGAATTCCCACCTGTGTGCCCTTGAGACTATTAATAATAACATGTCACCCAGCAATGCCCAAATTTTCTGCTTCTAGTCAGTCTGGTCTTGGTAGTGCCAATTTTAAGACCACACTACTGCTGCCTAGAGAGGATCTGAGGGGTAAGGAGGTGCATCGAAGGAGTTCCTGCCCAGCCCATCCATGCCAAGCTCATGTAAATCTCTGTGCTGCAGTTAATTTGTCCCTTGGTTGTGCCAATTCAACAATTTGTGAGGTCCTGGTGTAAATCAATTCTCTTCAATGAACTGGGGCCATTTGGGACAGAGGAAGAACAAAAATGGTTGATTTGTTTCTGTTAATCCAGACCATTTCCATGTGCTGCTTTTTATTTTGTCCCTACAGGTCTATTAGCATAACTGAGAGAATGGTAAATTCTGATCAAGAGGCAGAAACAAATGGCTGGCATGTAAAAGAAGAGGACCTTTTAAACTAGTTTTGCCACAGAAGAGAATTATGGTAGAATGATGTACTGTGGAATGGTACCTAAGACTCTTGTTCTGCAGGGAAGCTTATTTACTGATGAACAGTAAATCTTTAGTGGGAACAGAGTGAGCACACGGTGAACGCTCTTGAGTAGCACACCTTAATGCCATTATTTTTGGTGGCATCTACAACTCCAGTTGAACCTAATGAGGATGCATAAGGATATTTACTTAGGGATGCTCTGAATACAGAGGAAAGTTGCGACGCGTCCATCACTGGAGCCTTGTAAGAACTGATTAAATTGAACATTTGCCAGGGGTGGTTTGTATAGTTGATCTTTGTGTAGTTGATCCTGCCCAGGATGGGCTGGATGAACTTGAATGACTTTTCAAGGTTCTTCCCAGTCATGCTTTTTATGATTCAGTGACACATGAGACATCCAGTGCTCCCACTGGAGCGATAAATTCTCAGCATCCTTGAAAAGCCAAAGTCAGCATGTGCTGAGTTATGGCTCCAGAATTAATCAGTGTACTTGCAAACACAGGTAAAATTGGGTGGAGGGGGTAAAAAGTTAAAGAGTGTAGGGATTGGGGCTAGTGTGAGTATATCCTCCTGCAGAGGAGTGCTGTTTTTCTTGAACAGTACTGCCTCTTTGCACAAGGCTGCAGGGAAGCAGGGTGTGTGCCTTGCTGGAGAGGGAAGAAATGCCATATGTCACTTCTGCCCCGAGCAAGTGAGCCTGCTTCACTTCTCACTGGTGTTACTGGTAATGGGCACTTACTGCCAGGCAGCATCGCATTCTGTAAATGAGACCAGTTTCTCACTCTGGATTAGGTTCTGCTGGCTCGCTGCACTCCAGAAGAAAATCTGTTCTCTGCCTTTAGTGACCAAACTCTCATTAAACAGCGAATAGCCCTTTTGCTTTGTGTTTACTAAGTTGCTTTTCCTCCTTCTCTCGCTTGAAAGCTCTGCGGAGAGGAATGGCTGTTTCGCCACAGGAGGTCCTATCTTAGAGCGCTGCTGTTGTTAGTCTTCTGTCACGTTGTCAGGCTTTGATGACTCAAGCATTAAAAAAAAAAAACCCAACCACCTTTCTTTCTGAACTAAAATAGCCTAAGAGCAATTTTTGTAAAGCAAATTTTAATGCAATTATTTAGGTCATATTTTCTTTCTTAAAGCTTGTAATGGGACTCACAGTTTTGCTACTTGAACTGAAGCTACTTGAATGTTTAATTATTATTTTTTAAACAAAATCCAATACCATTGAAGTCCACTTGAGATCTTTAGAGACAGAATAAAAGAAAAAAAAAGTCTTGAATATTCGATAGCTTTGAAAAAGGCTATGCATGTTTTGTAGTTTAGGGCAGTGTTTCTCAGCTGAGTTCTTCAATGCATCAGAAAATGGTTCCTGAAAGAAGTGAAAAACTTAAAATCTGCACACATTTCTGTTTATATGAGCAAGCAAACAGAACAGGGAAAATAGAGGTAATAAAATAACTGTCAAAGCTGAGCCTAGATTTTACTGGGTTGTAAATGAAAATCACTGTAGCAGTGCTATATGACAGTACATGGCTCCTCAACAAAAAAAAAAAGGCTGGAAACGGTGATGTAGGGCATGTTTGATGTAGGGCATGTTTGCATGTGTGATGTAAGCCATCCTGATGCCCAAGCCATGCCCAAATGATTTAATGCCTCTGACTGACCTAGCTGGCTGCCACCTAGAAATAAAAGCTTTGGTCTCAGAAGAAATATGGCCACATTAAATGTCTCTGCATGACACCACGTTGCACAGCAGAGGTTGGTCCCCACTGCCCAGATCTTCGCTCTCCCCTTTCTCATGCAGACTGTTCGGTGGGTCCGAGAGCCCCTGCAGGAGGCTACTGGGCAGCGTGGGTGGTGGGGTGGATCTGCCACTGGTGCCAAGGGGCAGCAATGGTGGGCTGGGGCTGGACCACAGTCCTTCACACGGGGTCCTTCCACATCCCATCCAGTCACATTGCTTTCATCCCCCTGCTCTCTCGCCCTTCTGGGAGTGAGGGGCAGCAGTCTGGTATCACCTAGTCAGTGCAAAGAAATGATATATTCTACATATCCTTCAGGACGGAGAATTTTTCACCAAGATTAGTGATCTCAATCCATAGTCAAACCCAGGTAACGTGCTGTTCCCCTCCTTCCCCACCGCTACTCAAGCCCACCAGTCCTGTGGCTTCCCCCTCCCTGCCCTGCTCATGCCCCTAGCCCTCCCCTCCTGCCGGAGACATGGAAAAAGGAGTCAACTTCAGATGCTGGTTTGTGGGGCAGTGCTACTGGCCTGGCAGGGTCGGATCTGGGCAGCCCCAACCCGGGTCGGTGGAGCTGCAGCAGGATGAAAAGAGTGCCCCAGGTTGTGGGGCAAGAGGAGGAGACTCCTCTCTTTCTCCCTGCACAGGTTTTGCTGAGGAGCACGCCTTCTCTCCTCCCTGGCTCTAGGCGAAAGCAAACAACACCCATCTGTGTGTGTGGCTCAGTGGCTTTTGCAACCCCTCGGGGTTAGAAGTGATTCCTTCCAATGACTGGGATTGTGGCTGCAAGGGCCCTGCACCGCTGCGGGACACAGCCGACTCAGTAAGTTTAAGCGCTGCAAATATTCTGCATCTGTCAGCTTTTCCAGCTGCCTGCCTCTTAGTTTGTAGCATGTTAACATAGGACTTCTCATCTTACATGCCCGACAGAACACTTACTCATGGCGCTGAAACCTCAGAATGCGTCTCTGAGGCCAGTAGGACTCCTGATCAACTCATCCAGCTCTCACTGCATCATTTACAGCAGAGGCAGCGGAGGCACAGGAGGGCTGGAAGACTTGAGGTTTCCCTCAGGAAAGCTAGAGCCTGTCCTGCATGCAGTTTCAATAGCGGCGTTGCTGTCATTATCAATGGCATGACACTGTTTTATTAGGAAAAATTATTACACTAGCACAATGGAGCTGTGGCTGAAGTTAGAGTATGACTACACCTCTGTAGCTTGTGGGGTAACCGCAGAGATTACTAGCCTTGAGTATCTACAAGCGTGGCCTGTATGCACGTGGCTGGGCTGTCCTCAGCCCTTGCGGGCTTGGGATCTGAACCATTAGTGCCAGAGCTCCAGTGAGACCCTTAACATCCTCCATAGCAGAGCCAGGACCTGCCAGGAGTGGACATCAACATCCTCCATAGCAGAGCCAGTACCTGCCAGGAGTAGACATCAATACCCTCCGTAGGAGAACCAGGACCTGCTAGGAGTGGTCATCAACATCCTCCATAGGAGAGCCAGGACCCGCCTAACACAGAGGCAGTGGTGCTATCGGAGTTTTCAGGCTGAGGGGCTTGCATATGCTCATGTGCAAAATCATTTCTTATCCACATTGCAAGAATATCTACAAAGACCATGGTACATACTGGTTTCTGTGAGCACAGTCGTGTAGGTGGCTGCTACACAGCATGGTTGGTTCCTCTGACTAAAACCCTTAATGAGAACAATTACTAGTTTGCGGCATGCAGAGACTGGAAATTACAAGGAAGGGTGAACAAGGTTTGTGCTGCTAGCACAAAGGCACCCTGAGGAATGTTAAAGCAGGCTTATTCTAATAATTATTGTGAGCGTGTGAGATATTTGTACTGAAACTGAGCAACATGTGGTTTCTTACAGTCATTGATGTAATCCGCTTTCAAGATGGCACTCTGGGAGGAAGATGATCTGTATGGGTTTTTCCTCCCAGAGGAGGACTTCTATCCTCTGTGCATTTCTATCATAAGCAGGGTTACGTAGCCTAGATCAAATCTTTAAGGTCAGTGGAATCTTTTGTTCAGGTGGTCGTTTATTTTTTACGGGATTGTGTTCTTTCACTTTTCTATGCAATAAGTTATTTTTTGGGTACTCTGATTCACTTTTTGACTTACCTTTAAATGCTCTCTAGTCTCCTGAACAAAAGATTTCTGTGACTTTATCTAACAATTTGCATATGAGCAAAGGGTCATGCAACTGTGTCCTGTGTGAAATATCAGTAAAATGTAAATAACCCATTTAACTGCCAAGCCTAACTGGAGATGAAGTGGCAGGGCAAACTGAGTTTAAGATAGAGCGCTTATCAAAAGGAGGTATGACTATCTGTTAAAGGCTGGCTTAATAAGAACACAGTAGGGAAAAGAAAACAGCATTTCAGTCTATGTGGCTAAGTGTATAGATGGCAAACTACGGTGTGAAGACAGAATTACATCAGAACCAGCTTCAGAACAAGTAAAGGACACAAAAAGAAATTAATTGTGCCTCAAGGGGGAGTAAAATATCAAGGGTATCAACTTATGCAGGAGGAAGGAAGGAAGAAAAAATCTGTGCTTGCCTACAATCAATCAGTTCACCTTTCAACCTGAAACTCTTTGACCTTATATAGGATGATATTAAAGACAAAGGCAACATGCTGCCGTCTTACAAGTTCAGCCTTGTGTCTTTGCCCAGTGTTCAGCAGACTCTCTTGCATGTGAAGGTACAGTGGAGTTTTCATTTCTCTGACCTGCCTTTTATCACCTTGGTGGTCCATGCTGTTCTGCTGAGATCTGTCCTCGTTCTGATTGCTCACAGATCTTTTCAAACAGTCCAGGCATTGCTGGGTATTTAACACCTGACCTGTGCCTGTCACAGTTACACGGAGTGCAGCTTTTCAGGATTACGTAAACTTAAATCTAAAGATGCTGGCTGGGTTCTTACATAGCAGAATGCTTAAGCTCCGTTTTATGAGCTGATGTGCATACATACATGTGCTTCAGTCATATTGGATGAATGAGTGAAATAAAATGTGTTGCTGGGCTTAACGTGGATCTTACGGTGGATTTAAGCACATTTTGCTGAAGCAAAACCTTTGTGTTGTGCATTCTTGTGTAAAATCATAGAGGGGGCTAATTATAACTGCTTGGGGTTTTTTTCTGTACTAAATTGTTTTAAAAAATGACTAATTCTGGTGGCTACTGTCAAGCACAATCTGTGTCTGCTAATAGTTCTGTTTTCTTTAGATCTGTTTTCCTAAAGCTTTTGGGAGCAGATTTAGGTTCATCTTGATTTAAATTACTGTCAGACCAACATTTTACATGTACCTTGCCTCTGTGAGAAAGGCTGTACAACATGCTGGCTGAGGGGGAATCACAGATTTATAGATTTTAGAGCAAGGGGAGAACGCGATGTTCATCTAAAGTGACTGCCGCCCTGCCCAGTCTGTAGGTTCTTTTATTTAACTCAGCAGCTTGAGGTTGACGGAGAGTGTATTTTTGGAATTACATCCAGGCTTGATTTAAAGACTCCAAGTGCTGCAGAGTTTGTCACAGTCATTGGGAGTTTGTTCCAATGGTCAATTACCCTTTCTCTGAAAAATACCCTTTCTCTGAAAAATCTGTACCTTATTTTTTTGGAACTCTGTTAACTTCTGTCTTCTGAAAACTGGATCTTGCTGCTTGACTTCCTCAGCAGGACTGGGGAGCCCTTTATTTTGCCATAGATATTTCTTGTGATTGTTATTTTATATTTTCATGGTGTTAGAAAAATTACTTTATATTCACAAACCCTATTAGGCAGACGTCTTTTACACCCTGGTGTTCCTGTGCTAAGGGTCTGACATAATAAAAATATGCCATTTTAGAAAAGGGTCAATATGACTGTGGTGCTTTTTATTTCAGTTACTAACCACTGGTTTATGATTAAATATAATTCATGGCTAGGATATTAATACTGGGAAAGAAAGGGTATTCGGTATATGCTGCACTTACATTGTAGAAATCATGGTTGCTCTGTTTTCCCCCAAAATATTATTTTCAGTATTTCTTTGAATGTGTCAAACGAGCTTTGCAGATGAGTTGAGTTCTCTGTTACTTCTTTATCCAAAACAATTCCCATGGAGTCATATGGCCAAATGATATCGAAAAGGTACCTGGTCCATGCCCTTGCTCTTAGGCAAAATCAGTGTGAGCCTGTATGATCTTCCTTTATTCTTTTCTACTGAAAAGTTGAAAAGCAATCAACATATTATTTCCACAGAGAATGAAAATTACAAAAAGAAGGGTTTTCAAAAAGCCTGAGCAGTAACCTGTGTCCTTTCTCACATGGTTCCCTTAGAAACCAAGTAAGATCAGTGGGAGTCAATGTTGGTAAATCCTGCCTCGATGCCTTTGCCTTGTTACTTTATGAGTAATTATTGTCCTGTTTTCTCCTTAGGGCTCTTCCTGCAATGATGCAGTGGGTCCGAACTCAGAAACCAGGAGAAAGTGGTGTGAATATTATCACTGCAGATTTTGTAGAACTTGGTGACTTTATCAGCACAGTCATAAAGCTCAACTATGACCTGGATGAAGGTGAAGATGACACTACTTGATAGTACTACAATATGTGTGTTGTTGCGTTATTTAGAATTAAAAAAAAAAAAAGATTGCATTTTAAAAGAATTATCTTGTAAAACACTAACCTTCCTATAACACGCTGAGGTGTTTAGGGCTTTAGTGGGTGGGTGTAGGGGAAATGTTTTAATCAGTTATGATCATTTTTTACATTTGTGTTTCATGTGAAGAGCAAAACTAAACATGTTTACAGTGTTTGATAAAAGAAGGCCATCTACATGTTTTCTGTAACATACCAAATGCGATTCGTGTGTCTTCTGTGGTTATGAACAGTGCCAAGAAATTTGCTGCTTTCGGAGCAAGGGGATGTATATTGCCCTCTGCCTGCCCACAGCAGGGTTCCCGACGGTGTGAGCATTACACCGGGAGACTGAGGACAGTATATCTGGCCCGAAAATTTTAAGCCGCTACACTTCATCTGTTAGGTGGTTTAACTGATTGTATTTATCAGTGAGCTACAGGTTTAAATGCCTTTGTGAAGTAAACCCAAAGTCATGCCTTTAACACACGCATAATCAGTGGACAGTAAACATGGTGTATCACGTAGCTTGCACAGAGCGCAGACTAAATCCTGCTTGCTTTTCGTTCTCAAAATGGGGGTTTGCAATGTCTCCGCCCTAGGTTAAGGCAGCAGATATGTGATGCTGGCCTAACTCTGTACTAGGAGCTGCCAGTGTGTGTTTTCCCTGGTTCTGGCAGGAACAAAGTTAGGCCAGCTTGGAGCGCCACCGGGAGTGGTGCTCAGAGTTCATCTCATGTAATCACAATCAGTACATCATCAGTGTAATCATTCATTCCAGGACTCATCTCCTGTAAGAGCCTGATCCAACGTCCACTGAATTTAACAGGAAAATTTCCTGTGTTTAGCATGGATTGGGCTTAGGATCAGTAAATTGTGTGTACTGTAAGATGGACAGGATTTTGTCGCATAGTGGAAACCTGCTTTCTGCAGAACTAAAACTGCATTTAGAAAAAAATAGGTGCAGTCTAAGCTTCTCTTTAAGGCAGCTGTGAACACGACACTTCTCTGCTGATTACAAAAAAAATCAGTGCCAGTTTCATCAGTGAAAAATTGCTGTACCGAACAATTTCTAGCTAGTAACTCTATAGTCCTTAAGTTGTTGGTGGGATACAATACAGCGTAACACAATGTTGGAAGTCTACTGAATAGCACTGTTCTAGCAGCAGAATCGCTGATTATCCTGAAACATATATAAAACTCAAATATATGAAACACTTAGTGATTTATAAAACAAGAGCATTGCCACTGTATGACACCTAACTGGATACAATGCAATCAGTCATATCTCCTGCACACATCAATGCACAGTCACACAACTTTGGAAAGCAAAACATTTCATTTGTGCAAAACAATAGATGCTATAATGAAAAATGGAAAACGCTCTTTGAAATATTGGAGGATAAGATTATTGGGATAAGACTAAGGTCGAGTTTCCATTGATATTACTAGAACTTCTGGTTGAGTGAGAAAAGAGAGTGGCTTCATACGGTCCTTTGCTATTTTCTGTCAGATGATAAGGACTACCATCTACCATCAGAGTTCAGAAAAATGGAAATGTTCTTATGACACAGGTCGGATACGGGTGGGTTATAGGGGTTTTGTTGTTGTTTTTAGTTTAGGAAGAAGTGGAGTAAAATGAACACTTGCTGCTATTATGTACTGAGAGGGTGCCTTGGAAAAAGTGTGCGTGTGTGTGTGTACTGTGAAGAAACATTTAAGTGTATGTGTATCATAATGACACATTTAAGTGTGTGTATATGACACAAAGACATCCATGCACACATCTGTGGACAGGGGTATTACAAATTTGGTTGAAAAAACCTGTTACGAAGTCACGATGCCTCCTTCAGTAGCAGTTTTTTTCTGTATAGGTTAGGACTGGGAGATTCATCCCCAGTGAAATCTAAGCCAGTTAGGTTTTTTACAGTGTTAAAACCTTACCCAGCTGTCTCAAAAATTTAGCAAGAGTCACAGACCATCTTTGCATTGAGCAAGGGGTAGGACTCCAGTGCTCTCACCCACAACTAAGCAAGACATGGGGTGGGTTGATGCACTTTGTTTCCAGTTTCCACAGGCTCTCCAAGCAAAATTCATGTAACAGACACGTAAAATGAAACATGAGCATATGTTTTTTTTTTAACCCACCCTATGTGGGTGTCCCACATAGAAACATTAAAATGCTTGCTTATTTATTGGCAATGTGGTGTGAAATGCTCTTTTCATTTTTTCTGTTTAGCAGAATTTGTTTGCTTCCAGACTCTTCTGTCATCCTTCAGCTGCTTAAGTATAGTCAAAAGAGTTAACCTATGCTTTTAATATAGTAAAGTAATCTGAGTCCTTGCATGGAGCGAAAACTAGGTTTTCCTTTTTTTTGCATTCTGATTGAAATTCTGTTGAATCTGAGAGCATCAACAACACTGAGTTCCTCTTGGGACCCACCACTCAAACACACACCAGATACAACAAGCTTTTTGCTTACACAGAGGTGTGTACTCAAAGCAAATGTTCTGCTGTATTTAGGAAAAGTGTGTGTGTGTGCTTGTATATATGAATAAATATAGAGCTATCTTGAGCTTGTTAGCAATGTTACAAAATGTTTGCTTAGCGTCAGTTTTATTCTAATTATCATTTGGGTGCTGGAAAATAAAAGCAAAGCAAAAAAAAAAAAAAATCCTCTGACCAGAAGGATAATAGACAAATCATATAGTTTCTCCATTAATGGGGAAAAAAAAATCTTAGCAAAATGTTAAATTTTGGTCAGAAAAATTATGTTTTCATTTAGCTGTCGATCTCCTTTCTGTTGGAGAAGCACAGCACTTTATGTTAGGGACAGGTAAACAAACTTGCCTTAATTACTAAAAACAGTGTATGACGGGGGATATTATCCGTGCTTTTCTGGTGATTTCATCTGCGAGACCCCAAAACTCTTAAGTCCTGATAGGGATTCACTCCCTGTTGATACTGTTTGGGAGATCTCGCCAGAAAAGAATAAGCCAGAAGAGTCTATGCAGCACAACTGGACCATTCAGGAGCCCAGTTTTGTCACCCACATGCAGCTAAAACTCTCTTTGATTTCAACCAGAAATGTGCTCACAAGGTTGGGTCAGATCAGTTGTTCTGACCTGATTCGTTTGGGAGGTTTCTACAGATGTATTATGAGGAATCTTACATGGGAAATTAGATGACTGTAATCAGCCCATCGGAGGAAAAATACATGTCTGCACTATTGATCTTCATAAGCATCTATTTTCTCAAACTGTCATGTCATTCTCTGCCAAAACATTTTTTTTTTCTTCCCGTGCTCGTTCTCCCGCTTGCGATGTTCACGGTGTACACATCAAGTAGTGTTGTTTTCTGACTTTTTCACATGATTACTCGATCCTTTCTTTTCAGTCATACTTGAAAAATCGCGACTGCGCTGCACAGCACATGCGGTGTCTCAGCTGGTGTAAACCCACCGGGCTCCCTTTTTCAGTTTGCACAAGCTGAGATGTCTTTGTGTGGTACTGATCCAACCTGCAGCGATTTGGACCAAAGAGCAGCTGGTCCCGGGGGCTGATTCCTGCCTTGTGTGGACAGGGGTAACATCGGAATCAGACCACGGGAGCCTAGTTTTAAAATCAGTGGGTTATTTACATTCATTTGGTGTTGGTTACATTACTGGTTTCGTAGGTTCTGCCATTTCAAGCCGTTTTTTTAAATGTACACGTGTGTGTGTGTATATATATATGCATACGTGCGTGAGAGGGAGTGCATGATCCTGTATGCTGGGCTAAGTCTTTCTATCACACTGATACAAATCTAGACCAATTCTGCTAACTTCAAAGTAGTTACTAAACCTTTACCCTGGGATGAGGGAGAGCAGATAGTCAGTGTGTAGTACGTATATGCTGTATCGCAAAGGAAATTTAAAATCATGGAGCTGACATCCACAATATCAAAACAGTGGAGTGCCCTGAAAACACAGCTCCAGTGCTGTTTATCCTGAATATAGTATGGGGAGCACTAGGTATTAGCAACTGAGTAAGCTATTTGGTGATTTCAAGAGTTCAGTTAACACCATTTTAAACTTCTAAACTCCTTTTCAGTGAAGTAAAAGCTAATAGTGTATATGATGTATTTGCCATATCTCAGTGGTAGCTTCTGTGTTACATACAGTCAACGTTGTTCTGAATTGTATATGTTTACCCAATGATGAGGTTAAAATATGCTGTATAGTATGTGTAATGTATTGATTACAAGTATGTTGGAATTCAGTGATCTATTTAGTTTTTACTGTGCTGCTGTTTTGTAGATGTGTGTGTATGGGAGTATGGATTGTCTACAGTGTATGAGGAAATAATAATTAATCCTAAAGGAAAAGGGCAGTTATGTAACCTGCCTTAATGCATTCGAATAATAGTGTTTAAATCCCGTAATTATCAGTTCTGATTTCAAACGTTACCAAGCATTGTCCGTAGGGCTGACACCCTCACTTTTTGGTACTGAGGAGTTAAACTTGAAGTTACTTGGAGCTCACTCACATATTGGTAAATAAAGAATAGGGTGTTTGCCTGATCGACTACCTTGATTGTACAAGGTGGTACAGACATGATTCCCAGATCAAATCACTTCTGTGCACGCACAGCTCCTGCTGATGCTATCTGGAATTGTGATAATGTGACTGAATGGCCTAAAATTCGTCCTGTGGGATATAATCATGGTAGCAGGGTGGCAATACCCTGGCACCCTGGAAGTGCCTGGATGCTATGCAATACTGCTCATGTCCTGTGCTGGTACATAGCTGTAAATTTGCAGGAAGAGTGCTGAACTCTGCTCCAGTCTAGGTTGGACTGTAAAAATCCTGATGTAAAAACGATTAATGTCAGGGGCTGAGCAGCCTGGCCTGGCCTGCCCACAGACAGCATTCTGCTTTCAGGAGCCGTGGCAACTGTAATTAAAGAAGCTATAATAATTTCCCAGTGGCTCACAGGACCTAGTGCTCGACTTGGGAATCTCTACATTGCCCACAGGTATGAGCCTCTGCCATTCCTGTAGCCAGGTTTTTGTCTGAGATGCCTCTGCCTGATCAGAAGATCTGAAAGATGTACTGAACACAGAGAGGGTCCACCTTGTGCCTGGCCAGTTGGACAGGAGTGGGCAGAGTGTGCCTGCCCTATGGTACGTGTGGTGTGAGGTCAGCTTCAATCAGACCCACCTGAACATTGACTGAGGGAAGGCAGAGGTCTGATTTCAGCCCCTCCTCTGTTATCTTTAGTTAAAATGCAGCATCTTCCCACTCTTCTTTGCCTCTGCTCAGTGCTCCTTATCTCAGCTTCTGCATACGCATCCGTTTAACTGCCAGCTCTGAGCAACACTGCTCGAAGTATTATAGGTTTGTCATCCTCAGTACACCGTAGCAATCCACGAGTTCTTATAAGATGTGAAGTATGAGGCTGAAAGATGGCAATGTCCCACATCTGATGTCCCAGGATGGTTTATCTCCACACTCCAAGTTGTGTACACATGTCCTGTTAGATGCATCTCACCTGGGCTGATGACAATTCAGTTATAAACATTCTCCCTCCAAATTAAAAACAGATTGCATGACATGCCAATGAGTATCTGCTAAGACAGAGGTATGCTTAGGCTTTTTTTTTGTGCAGTGAGATGACACGTACTAGTCTCTTCACTCAGCTCTGGGTCCTACAAAAGTCAATTTGATCAGGATAGATTCCTTGAGCAGCTGAAATCAGTTTTGCTGTGAAGCTGGACTCCTTAAAGCAGAATCCTGGGTTTACGTGTAACTATTATTAACGAAGATAAAAATATGTGATTAAAAACACAATTTTAAAAAGAAGAAATATCTGGGCTTGCCAGGACAGTTGTTAAATTTTTGACTGCCTCAGTCATCAGTAGCTTTAGGATCATGTAGATGATAATTAGGATGTTATTGCCACACTGCCTCCTGACACTCTTCAGGGTCTCTGTGCAGAAGCCTTATAATTCCCAATGAGCATTAATGCATTTGAATGACTTTTCTCTGTTTTGGTGGGAAGGACGATTGTGTAACACTGAGGACATGGAGCTCCCTGTGTGTTGTGCCCACAAAGGTTCACAGAGCTGCACCTTCTCTTTTTAGGATCTATTCAGTGGTACTTTAATAAATGTTGTGTAAAAAATGCCTAGAGTTCTGTATAGCAAATGTGAATTTTTATGACAAGAATGTGTATTTAATGTAAAAAAAGAGTAATATAAAATCCAGTTTCTTTGTATCCAGTGAAACATCTAATAAAGCTCTGGTACCTGTATTCTTGGTTTATGGCTTCATTGCTGCTTTCAAGACTTTACACATAGGAGGCTTTTTAAACACAGTTTTGCGATATGGCGTGGAGTCGGGTGTCAGACCCCGGCTGTGCTATTATGTCAGGGGCGTAGGTGGACTGCCCCATGAGGGCATCACAGCAGGAGTAACGTCTCCACCTGGTTACTATGGGACTGTGGGACCCTTGCATACCCCAGGACGCTGTGATGCGTCCGTGCTGCCGGGGACACCGCAGGCTCTCGGCTACCTCTTTCCTCGGCAGGGCTCTCCAGCCCCAACTTGCCTCAAGCACCGCAGCGTATCACCCAGCTCTGTAGCCCGCAGGAGCCCGCGCTGCCGACTCTTGCTATGGGTGTAAGAAGGAGGGAGGCAGAAAGCGGGGACCGGACCTCTGGATGCCATTCTGTCCCATTGCTGCCCACGGCTCATGTAGGCAAGGTGAGGAGTGCCCACCGCTGGTGCAAGCCACGCTTGCCTGCAGGTGCTGGTGGAGCAGAGTAGCCGCTGCCTCAAGCCTGGCTCCAGAACGTGCCAGCCAGCAGGTGAGTGCCCTCCATCATCTGCCTGGTGCCTCCCGTGGGGTTTGGGGACCTGCTCCTCCTTGGGGGATGCAGGCAGACCCCGCACCAAGAGCTCTCTGCACCCGGGAGCGTGGCCAGCAAGGCTGGGCTTTGCAGCATCCTGCAATGAGGTGCAGCATGTTAGAAGCTAAGGCCTTTCTGCATGGCAACAGCTGGGAGAGCTCCGAGTGCTTTCTTTTGCTAGCGAGGCCAGAAGTGTTGCTTTCCAGGGCTGGCCTCTTGTACTCACCTCTCCTACCCAGTCACAGGCGACCCCAGCCCAAGGGCGCTGCTCCCGCGCGCTTCGTGCCCTCTTACTTGAAGTCCAGGAGCCATGTGCAGGCTGCCAGGGTTGCAGAAGAAGAAGATGCCGTGAAAGATGAGCAGTGCCAAGGAGGCCTCCCTGTCCGTGCCTCCCTGCAGAAACCCACAAATGACATTTGCCTTCAGCTTAAAATGTCTCCCCTCCTCCTCTTCCCACCCCACAGGTACCGACTTACCAATGGGAGGGTATGGGTTGCTCAGCACACAGAATGGATTTTCCTCACCGCAAAAGCAGTTCTCTTCTCTCTCCTTTTTTTTTTTTTTCCCTAAACTACTCCAATAGGAGAATCAGCAGGCCAACTTTATCCTGCTGCTGCAGCAGCTGCTTTATTGCAGAAATGGGTTGCCTCTGTCCCAACCCTTAATGCAGGGGTCTGATGGTATGTGAGAACACAGCCAGCTGAGATGCTGGTGCCTTTAAAGAGTCGTGTGTAACACTGGGTGAGACAGGTATTTAGTGAGTGGTTCTGATTCCAGAAAGTAATTGTGTATTAAGCCACTGGATTTGAGAGGAGGGGAGAAAAAAAAAAAAAAAAGGAAAAAGGTTTTATATATTTTTAATTTGATAAAAGAGTTCAATTAAAATGCAACTATTCTTTTGGAAGGTCAATTTAAAATAGATTTTATGGAAATCAGCAGTTTGTGGGCCTAGGCACAGTGGAAGTGATAAATAGGACTTCCAAATTTTTGGCCCAGTTTCTTGCTCCTTAGTGCCCTAGCTGCAGTTTCTGGCATTGTTCTTTTTTCTTTCCCCTCCCAGCAGCTGTGAAACTTCTGAGGAAAAAATAATTGCATTGTAAATGTATTGATTGAAATCAAAGTAACTTAAATAACTGGTCTTAATCAGGTTTAAGTCTTCAGGTACGAAACAGCAATTTAGATAATGCATTTTAGTCTTGCCTTCCCTTTTTGCATCATAGTTTTTTGCTGTCTAAAGACCGGTTATTCCTTACAGATAACCATTAAGACCTGGTTTAGCAACTAAGTGGAATTGCACATTAGCCTTGGTATGTCTTTGCTAAACAGGAGGGTAAGCTATACACATGGGTAAACAAGTATCTGTTTTAACAGACGTTCGTGTAGATTGTTATTTCATCTTTTATTTTGTGAGGAAACACCAAAAGGCTTTTCTTATTTATGAAATTATTTTTTTATTATTTTATTTATTTATTTTATTTTATTTTATTTATTTTTCATGGTATTGCCTGAAGATGATAAGAGCGAATTAACACATATAAAATCAGCACTATGGCTAATAAAAAAACTGTTGGAAATAAAATGGAGCTAAATATGCTGGATCCCAAAGAAAATCTGTATCACTGCTGAAATCTATGGAAAGTCATTTACTAAATGAAAAAAGTTTTATCTACAGTTAAGGATTTGAGTAGAATTATTGTTTTTATAATTATCAGTGTCTCTTATTTTTTTAGGACCAAAAGGCCCCAAAAATGTGCATATACTTTCTGATCATAGATGAGCAGAAAAGGGAGGTCTTCCTGGCTTTTAAGTAATTTATTTTTTAGGCTTTGAAAAAGTTAATTATTGAATTAACGTAAAGAGAGGAAATCTTACTGATTTTTGCTGCAGAGATCCCACATACCAAAAAAGTCGATCACTTCAGGAAACTTTATTTCTCGGTGCATAGAGCTGGGTACCTCACCCATTTAAGCTTTTTACATTTGTCTGTGTTTCAGTGTGAACAAAGTGAAAATTATTTTACAGTATTAAATAGTAAATGTAAGCTTTAATTTGGATCGGTATCCATCACCAAAGCTTCCATCTCTCCTTTAAAACGGTGGAAGTGATGCCCAATTTTCATATACTCATTAATAGCTAGCAAACCTGCCCGGAAAGGAGTGCAGCTGGAATAAAATCTGCAGCTCTTGGGAGAGAGGGGGAATTTGGCTCCTGTGCTGGTGGAGAGGAGCGTGGTGGGGGTGGCACAGACTGCGGAAGATGCTGATCAGCTGGAAGGGACCTGAAGGAGGGGATACATTTCATAGGATGGCTCTGAATGGTGCGCCCTGGGGGACTGCGGTGTGGAAAGAGAAATGCGTTTTGGGGACAGTGAATGAGAAAGTATTCACCTGAGAGGGGAATTACTGCCTCAGCAAGTATCAGACGGGAAGGGACTGGCTTTGCTGCGTCATAAAATGTGACGGTATATGCTCCAGATGGTTTGTTTCCTGGGGAGATGCAGATGCAAATACACTGCCCAGCTGATCACACAGATTCAGCCCAGTCAACATGGCCTGAAAGACATCCCTGACCACCTTCACCTTCAAATAAACATGTACGAGCCAGAGCCAGACTGAGCCATGGAAATGGAAAAACACTAAGACTGAGCAATGAGCTGTACGCAGATAGGAGCTCGCAGGGTTTCCAGAGAGACATTGCTCCCTCACAGCATTCAGATTAAAAGGAAGAGAGCTTTAAAAAACTCCTGTGCTTGATTTACATGATGCCGCGGTCCTTGCTCATTAACGCCACACAATCTATGCAGATACATTCTGCATAGATTCTCCCGTGCAGGTTGCACAGGTGAGGAAGCATCATCCCTATTAGCAAAACTATTGTCTGACCAAACCACTCCCCATTCCATGAGTAGCCGTTGTATTTCTGAAACTCATAAACATCTTAAAATAAAACTTGTACAATTTGCAAGGAAGAATTGGAGGGCATGAACTGAGGTGTATTCTAGATATGTCCGGTATCACGTGGATGAAACAGCCAGAATAGATCTTACCTTGGAGTACAAAAGCCTGTTATTAGCCAATTGTCTAAATCCTCCAGCTTTGCTTTTCTAGTAACTCAGAAAAAACATGAAACCCAACTCTCAGCTTGCATTCAAATCCAGGACAACGGTGCATTATGTTACTGGGTGATACCTGAACGGAGCGGTTATTCCCAAGCTTCCGCACCTTGCCTGCCCCGGTGCAGATCGAGCCTGAAGACAAGGCGCTGCGGGTGAGAGCGCTGATGCCAGACAGGGTTTGGCGCTTTCATCTTTCTCCAGTACTCTACTTGTCAACTTGTCAGTGGTCTGACCAGAGTCATCAAAGGTCTTGCAAAAGGTTTTTGAGGGTTGATTTCTTGATAGTAAATCACCATTTATCTCCCTACAGTAATGGGAAGATTTGCCCATTTTCATTAAAACACTTGACCCAAAATCTGAGTGAACTCCTTTTCCACTGTGTCATGCATTTGCTACCCCATAAAATTCACCTCTTCACTTCCTCTAATTACAACATTAAAAAATAGAAAGCATGAGAAGTTGTCAGAAATAAAGCATACTGGACATACTTTTACATGATCAAGTCTTGTAGCTCATACGGAGTCACTGCAAGCTCCCAAAGTGGCCAATGCATTTTAATAATCCCATTGGCATTGGATTGTTTCAAGAATAAGTGTCTGGTTTTATATTTTAACTGAAAATAAATATGCAATTAGCAGTGGATACAGACAGTAAATGGCTATAGCCTATTCTCCGGGCTATTGAGGAACATGTGTTTGTCATCTGTCTACCTTTTGATCCTCTAATGGCTGTCAGCATCAGCACTGAAACAAACTAAATAATGGAGCAATAAAATTCATTTGCTTTGGAGGTCAAAAAAGCAAATCACAGTAGGGATCATGACAAAAGAACAAACCAGATCTCATCATTACGCACTGCGTTCATCTAAGCAGCATCTGCATCTCGAGTACTTAGTGCAGTTCGGTTACCCAGTCTTAAGGAGCGTGTGACAGATCTGAAAAAGACTCAGAGAAGAGCAACAAGGATGAGCAGAGTTGCAGCTGACTTCCACCTCTGGAAAGACTAGGTCAGCACTCTTCAGACTGGAGAAGAGGCTGATATGAGGAGGTATGACAGATGGCTATGAAACCATGAGTGCCATGGAAAGGGTGAACTGCAACTTGTGGCCCACAAGTGGGAAGAGGCATCAGCTGAATCTTGCTGGAGGCATGTTCTGAGCAAACAAAAAGAGGGTTTTTTCACCTGCTGTGTAGTTACACCGGGGAGCTCCTTGCCATGGGATGCTGGGGTGGGTGTTGAATGTTTTCATCAGCCCAAAGGGAGACTAGGCAAGTTCATGAAAAGTAAATTTATTAAAGGTTACTTAAATGCACAGAGAATGGATTCACCTCAGGGAGTTCCTAAGCTGTGAATAGTTGAGGGCTGGGAGGGTGCTTAGGAGCTGTTGTCTCATAACAGAAAGAAAAGTAATTACTTTTGACTGGTAAATAAAGTATAATCTTTCACACAAATCAAAATCCAATAGCGCTTGTCTAGTGATGAATAGGAAAAAAGTTAATTCGTGTTCTATGGATGTGAAGGTAGACTCTGCTTGGGTAGCTCACCCTTGAGATTTGTTGTCATAGGGTCACAGAATAATTCAGGTTCATCTATTTCCATATTTAACCCGTCCGAGTACTCTTGGCTAGACAGGATTATCAGATGCATTGTCTTGGAGGAAAAGATCCTGCTATGCCTTCATTCATCTATTTGATGTACATGTTTTCGTAAGACTGCCTGGCTATTCAGCCAACCCGCATTTGTGTAATAGTATTTTTGCGGGCTAAAGAGTTGCCCATATAATTTACAGCAGAGTGGAGAGCCAGGACTACTTTATTAGCTGTAGTCACAGCTTGTCACAGGGCCTAGGATCAAACCGACCTGCACGCCTTGTCTCCATAGACCAATCTAATAAGCTATTGTGTCTTCATGCTCCATGTTCAATGAAATAAAGACTGCAATAGCCTTTTCCAGATGAAAAGCAAGCTTCTACATTGAATGCTTTGGGATGATTAACTACATAGTTATACAAATAGGTAATCATACCCACGATTCATGGACTTGCACAAAATAGCAGTGCTCCAATTAATCAAACCTTTTAGAGACGAGTTTGTCGTCTGCTTGAATTACTGCATTACCAAAGCTCTAATATAGTCAGATCAGGTGCTTTTTTGTAATACGAGGATTATTACTCTGTACATCTGCTTGCACAGACAATGTACTCTGCAAGAAAATCAGGTAATCTGTATTCTCCTTACCAGAACAGTTAAATGTGCAAGCTAAACTTGGCTGAACCTTTTTTGTGTGTGTGCATAATAGGCCTGCATGTAACGGGGAAGGGAAGGGGAACTTCTTTCAAAAAGCTGCTTGCAAAACCTGACAGCAGCCCCGTACGCACCGACTACATGGTCTGAACACTGGCATTTTCGCTTGCAAAATCAAAGTTGAAAGCCAGGGAATAGTCGAGGCAATTAGCTGCCTCCCCTTTGAAATGCAGCAAGGCAAAGCTGGCGTATGTCAAGGCAAGTGAAAGTTGATGGGGGCTGCTGCACCACACACGGCCAGCTTGGAAGTACGCTTGCTCTTTTAGTGAGGACTAAGGCTCCTTGCATTTGCTGTAGAAGAGGAGCATGGACCACCCAGCCAGCCATTACAGAGTACTTAAGAATAGAAGAAATTCAGCCTTTGAGTTTTACTGGCCATAATTTATTAAGAGCTGGTGCCCTGGGCTCCCCCACCACTCTGTCCAGAAGAAAGAACCCCAGGTAGGCTCTCAGCTTTCTACGGGTTCAACTAAGTGGTCCTGGGTTTATAAAATGTGGCTGCAATTTAGCCTGATGATGACAAATTGGCAATTCAAAACCAGAAATAGGAGGAGATGAAAGCAAATGCACCCCTACCCTTGCTGGAGCCAGGTAAGGCCGTTTGCTGGTGAAGGGAGTAAACATGGTTGCTGCAGCTCTTGAGTGTTTGTCATCTTCCCTCTGCTTTCTCTTTCATAAAGCCTGAGTCCTAAATTAGAGCTTGCTGAAAGGACTGACAAAGAAAAATGTAAATCAACAATTTATGATGAAGCTGCTTTCCAGCTTTCAGGGCTGCTCTTTGTGTACATTGAAAGTGTCAGTTGTGCAAAGGCTGCAGTTAACAAATATGTGTAAAGTGTGTTAATTTGCCTGTAATCATAATGTTTAACACAGTGGAGCTCCGAGGAGCTTTTCCTCTGATGTTCTCTTTGTGTAGCTAAAATTAGATTATGGATGAGAAGACCAAGTAACTGATGTGAGAACTTGTGTATATGTTACTAAATTCAGTGAGCCTCCTGCTACTTTTTTTTTTTTTATTTGCCCTTTTTCCAGACATTCAGAAAAAGCTCTTGACCTTCTAGAAGAACTAAATAAATAGCTTGGAGAATTACACTGACAATTTTGTAGTAACTCTTAGTCCCATAGCGTTGTGCAGAAGAATAAATAATTGGACTGGAATGTCTCACTTTTCTTATCCAACCAGAAGCTTGACCTGCTACTGCTGCAAGGAACTCTTTTTTTCTCTTTCTTGATCGTCGTGGACAAAAACTGGACAAAGACCTGATACTGTTAGCCAGTAGCGTTTAATGCCAATGTCCTGCAGCTCCTATTACAGCCTTTGCTGCACCGCTCAGATCAGGTGAGTGGAAGGAAGTGGTTTAGCAGAATGTCTGTGGGAGCAGAATATCAGTGGTAACTTTAGGTCTTGTGTGTCTTGTGGGACCCAGCGCATGCTCAGAAACAGTTTCTTAATAAATATTAATGGGATTTATTTACAGGCCTGCACAAGTTCTCTCTCTACTTCAAAGCAAGTGGTAAATATTGTATCACTAATGATCTGAGTGCTATTTTGATGCATTGAGAATTTATGGTACTGAGTTGCAAGACCTTTGTCAATTTTTTTGAAAGGCCGCGTAAAGGAGCTGAGCCAAACTATGCTTACAAAGATTTGACAGTAAATCTACATATTTTTATCCTCTAAGAAAAAGAAACAGTAATTCTGCCCTGTAAATATCACGTGTGCATATGTGTGAGCACTTGCCTATGAGTATGCACTAAAAGGGGAGTGAGGTGACCTCCTCCGAAGAGGAATTGTCCTGATTTTTTATATTTTACAAGCTTGCCTATGGATTTGGGTTTGGTTATTTTCCTTTTTGAAGTTTATTTCGTGAAACACACAGTCTTTCAACACAAAATTGCTAATCTCTATCACGTTAGCCAAACATTTTGGTCGTGCAGGAGCCCTGGGCTCCAGCCCCAGGCAGCTCCCCAGGAACAGGTCCATCTGCTGGCTGGTCTACAGCTCTCCCATTCTCCTTTCCTGAGGCTCTTTTATGTTGCATAGAGCACTTAAATGCCAATAGATATGTGGAAACAGAATATCTTGATTCAGGTCCATACTCCCCTATAATTGGAGATGTAAGGGAACAAAATGGCGCTTTCTGTCGCTATTTTTGTAATTATAAAGCATATGGATAGAGCTTTAGAAGAGTAAAGGAGAAAACAAAAGATGTTTGTCTCCTGTTGTTTCTCAAGTGTCTCTTCTTGAATTGCTATACAAAACCTGTGCAGCAGGTGGTTAGGGGCATGTTGACCTTCCAAACAGAAACCCCTTTTCCTTTCTGAGTGAAAAACAATGTTGGTTCTCCCTCTCTGTGTTATATCTAGTTGCATAATGTGCAGCTGTTTGGGGGTAAGGTGCCATCTTTTAACACGGGATTGCCTTGTGTTTGCCTCTAACAACATTTCTGTGCGGGTGCGCACAGGTTTTGCTCTGTTTTGCCTGCTCTCAGTTTATTTGCTCCACTATCTCGAACTTGCCTGACATTCATACTTTTACAAAGTGACGGTAAGATATTGGAGCTCTCATTTACTAGCACTTCATAGTCACTTGGCAAAAGTATAAAGCCTTCAGAACAGGAGCTTCTCTGTAGATTTTGCAAGCAGCCAGTGACGGTGGTGGTGGGAGGTTTAGGGTCCAGCATGTGCCCAGCTGCTCATGGGTGAGCAGAAACAGCCTTCCCATCCACTGGGGAAGGCGACCTCCACTACATCATGTTGCAAAGGATTGCCTTTTAAACTACCAGATGACTACCAGTTTCTATACCTTCAAGCTGTTCTTAAACAACAGCATTTTCTTTGACTGACTGACTGATGTATCTAAGCTGTGTCACTTGGGATCCTATTAATTACATTCATCATAGAGACCAAAAAGCTCCCCCCTCAGCCTCCTTTTCTCCAGGCTAAACAACCCCACTTCCCTCAGCCACTCCTCATAAGACTTGTTGTCTGGACCCTTCACCAGCTTTGTTCCCCTTCTCTGGAGATGCTCCAGCACCTCAATGTCTTTCTTGTGGTGATGGACCCAAAACTGAACACAGGATTTGAGGTGCGGCCTCACTAGTGCCGAGTACAGGAGGATGATCACTTCCATAGTCCCGCTGGCCACACTATTCCTGATACAGGCTAGGATGCTGTCAGCCTCCTTGGCCACCTGGGCACACTGCTGGCTTATATTCAGCCAGCTGTCCACCAACACTCCCAGGTCCTTTTCCATTGGGCAGCTTTTGAGCCATTCCGCCCCAAGCCTGTAGGGCTGCATGGAGTTGTTCTGACCCAAGTGCAGGACCTGGCACTTGGCCTTGTTGAACCTCATACCATTGGCCTCGGCCCATCAACCCAGCCTGTCCAGATCCCTCTGTAGAGCCTTCCTACCCTCAAGCAGATCAACATGCCCGCCTAGCTTAGTGTCATCTGCAAACTTACTGAGGGTGCATTCGATCCCCTCATCCAGATCATTGATAAAGATATTAAACAGAACTGGACCCAATACTGAGCCCTGGAGAGCATCGCTTGTGACCAGCCACCAACTGGGTTTAAGTCCATTCACCACAACTCTTTGGGCCCGGCCAACCAGCCAGTTTTTTTACCCAGCAAAGAGTACATCCATCCAAGCCATGAGCAGCCAGTTTCTCCAGGAGAATGCTGTGGGAAATAGTGTCAAAGGCTTTACTAAAGTCCGGGTAAACAACATCCACAGCCTTTCCCTCATCCACTAAGCAGGTCATCTTGTCATAGAAAGAGATGAGGTTAGTCAAACAGGACCTGACTTTGATAAACCCATGCTGATGGGGCCTGATCACTTGGTTGTCCTATATGTGCCATGTGGTGGCACTCAAGATGATCTGCTCCATCATGACCTTCCCCTGCACCGAGGTCAGACTGACAGGCCTGCAGTTCCCCAGATCCTCTTTCTGGCCTTTCTTGTAGATAGGCATCACATTTGCTAACCTCCAGTCAGCTGGGACCTCCCTAGTGAGCCAGGTTTGCTGATAAATGATGAAAAGTAGATGGGTAAGCACTTCCACCAGCTCCTTCAGTACCCTTGGGTGGATCCCACCCAGCCTCATAGACTTGTGTGTGTCTAAGTGGTGTAGCAAGTTGTTAACCATTTCCCCATGGATTATGGGGGCTTTGTTCTGCCTCTCATCCCTGTCTTCCAGCTCAGGGGCTGGGTACCTCAAGAACAACTGCTCTTACTATTAAAGACTGAAGCAAAGAAAGCATTAAGTACCTCAGCCTTTTCTTCAGCCTTTGTCACTATGTTTCCCCTAACATCAAATAAAGGATGGAGATTCTCCTTAACCCTCCTTTGATTGCTAATGTATTTATAGAAACATTGTTTTATTGTCTTTCATGGCAGTATCCAGATTAAGTTCTAGTTCAGTTTTGGCCCTTCTAATTTTCTCCCTGCATAACCTCACAACATCTTTGTAGTCCTCCTGAGTTGACTGCCCCTTCTTCCAATGGTCATAACCTCTTTTTCCTGAGTTCCAGCCAAAGGTCTCTGTTTGGCCAGGCTGGTCTTCTTCCCCACTGTCTCATCTTTCAGCACATAGGTTGTCCTGCTCTTGTGTCTTCCACATTTCCTTGTTGAAGAATGTCCAGCCTTCCTGGACTCCTTTGCCCTTCAGAACTGCCTCCCAAGGGACTCTGTCAACTAGGCTCCTAAACAGGCCAAAGTTTGCCCTCGGGAATCCAGGGTGGAAGTTCTGCTGAGCCCTCTGCTTACTTCTCAGAGAACTGATCACTGGGCCCAAGACAGCCTCCAATCATCACATCACCCACCATCCTTCTCTGTTCACAAACAACAGCTCCAGCAGGGTGCCTTCCTCAGCTGGCCTCCCCACCAACTGTGTCAGGAAGTTATCTTCCACACACTCCAGGAACCTATTGGACTGTTTCCTCCCTGCTGTATTGTATTTCCAGTAGGCGTCTGATAAGTTGAAGTCCCCCATGAGAACAAGGGCTATCAATCGTGAGACTTCTCCCAGCTGCTTATAGAATATTTCTTCTGTCTCTTCATCCTGGTTGGGTGGTCTATAACAGACTCCCACCATGATATCTACCTTGTGACATTCCCCTTGATTGTTACCCATAAACACTGAACCCTATCGTCACCACCATCAAGCTCTAGACAGTGAAAACACTACCTAACATGCAGGGCTACCCCACCGCCTCTCCTTCCTTGTCTTTCCCTTCTGTAGATCTTATAGCCACCCATTGCAGTACTCCAGGTGTGTGTCATCCCACCATGTTTCCATGATTGCAACTATGTCATAGATTTCCAGCTGCACAGTGGCTCCCAGCTCCTCCTATTTGTTAACCGTGCTGTGTGCATTGGTATAAATACACTTCAGTTGTGCTATTGATCCCACCACCTTTTTGGAGGAGAAGCCCTAATTCCTATGTCACCATTCTCAGGCATTTCCATGTTTTCTAACACATCAATAACCCTTGTGTCTTTGCTACCACATGGATCTCCATCCCCTACCTTCACTGAGACAGAAGGACTTCGCTAGCACACTGTCACCCAAACATTGGTGTGTTTCCGCCCAGGCTTATCTCTAGTGAGCCTGGTTTTTATCTCTTTCACCCTTCAAATCTAGTTTGAAGCTCTTTAAAAAGCTTTAGAATCATCAAAGGTTCAAAATACTGCCACTCAGGCTGACCTGCAAGGGGATGCTGGGTGGGGAACAAGAAAACATCCACTTTCATGACAGTGTCCCCCACTTCCCCATCCCCTCCCTGCCCACGTGCTTGTGAAACCTAAATACACTGAAGTTTGATAGGAGTTGGAAGACCTGGGTTGCATTAGTCTGTGACAATTCCTTTTACAGTGTTGCTTAAGGACCAAATCAGGAGAAAATGGGCTGTTGGAAAACAAACAATGAATGTGCAATGTGGGCAGCTGTGAGGCTGCGGGGACTATTTACCTTAGTGCCACCAGCCAAACATTCAAATGTGTTTGTGTGGTACTTTGAACAATTCAAGACTTAAATCAAGATGAGTGCTTTACAGTGGCTTAGCAACCTTTAAAATCCTACATTAAGGAGCCAAACACATGTAACGCAAGATGTGCCCATTTCGTCCCGAAGTCCCTAACTGTTGCTCTGCAAGTGCTCAGTATATTATTTCCAGCGCCAGCCACTATTAAGGGTGGCATGACTTGCTTTGTAAGCCACTGCTGCTTCATTCAGCAGTGTTGTGATCTGAAAGTGATATTGCCATGAATTATAAAACACAGTAATTCTTACTGCAACACTGATCCATACAGTCTCAGCGTACGCTACCCCTGAACTCAGCGCTGAATACTAAGGCATTAAATGGCAGTGTTTTCTTCTCCTTGCAAGGGGTGATGCCACAGCTGCAAATCACTCACCTGAATGCAGATAACAAGGTTCTGCTGTGACTTAGTTAATACAGATCCAGTTTTCATGGTTATCCCTGAGGACTTGAAAAAGATCAGTTATTGCTCATGTTTGTAAATTCTCAAGTGAATAGTGCAATTAGACTTCAAGTGATATTTCAAAAATTAAATCAGTATTTTAGAAGGACCTCTTCAGCATTATTGCCTTGTGTTAGGCAGAAAACAGTAAGCCTGGCTATAATAAACACACATACATGCACATATACATGAGGCAATATTTTTATTAAGTCAGTCATGATTTCTTTCGGGAGAGCATTCAGCACAAGCTCCCTGTTGTACAGCACTGTTCTCTTGCTTCACCTGTAGCTGAATGTGTCCTACAAATCCACCATGTATAGTTCTGGTACTACTTTGCTTTATTTAATTTAGTAAACCTAAAAACTGCCTCTTGATCACATGATCTTTCATTTTAGTCAGATTGTGAGGATTCCAGAAGGGGGAAGTCTTTTTGCACAGCTGCTATGAGATATCAGCTGGATCATGTCTAATTAGATAGCGCACACTCTGGGTAATTAATTATATTTTTAGGCAATGGATCCTTCTTTTCCTCAACTGTTCTAATTCTTCCACAAGACTTTTATGATCATCAAAACAATAAAATCAATGTCTGTCAGAGAAACTGAATGTCATCTCACTTGTTCATAAGAAAAAGGAAGCTGAGTTAATGTGGTGATAAGAAAACCGCAATTTTTTTATTTAGGTATTTTGTTCAAAAACAATTAAAATTCCTTCATGGGCTTGGTCGTGGTCCTCTTTGCTGTCATCTTCTTCTCCAAGTTCCCAGCTGTAGTCACTGTACTAATCCCTTCTCTGCATAATCACCTTCTGTTAAACTCATTGAGTCTCTCTGACATTTCATCTAAGAAAGAAAAGCTTCTAACCTGACTTGCTCTTCATTTTTTTTTAAATTAAAAAAAGGTCCACTATGATCACAAAATGTCAAAAGAATTTCAAAATGAAGAGTTCTTTACTGTTCTTCCCAATGCTCTGCTTATGACCTTGCTTTTAAGTTCGATCTTCTCCAATTTTTGTCTGAAGGAATAGCCTGTTTATACCTAGAGATGGAGCTAACCATGGCTGTAGCATTGTAATTGCACCATGCTGTTTTTATGCAGCTTAAAAATATCAGGTCACTGGCCATTTTCTCACCTCTGCAGAGCAGAATTAACAGTACAGTGTCAGCTGGACATTAATGACTTAAATTGCCTCTAATTAAATGAAAGATATTTTGCATGACCTTCTTGGCTGGGGTGAATAGGATCAAAAAGAAGGCAAATCTCTGATATATGTTGCTTAATTTGTTTCTACAGGTTCCCTTGGGCTAAATTACTGCAGTGGTACAGTCAGCTTTCTTCACAAGGTCTGCCATCATTAGCAGTGCTAGAAAAACTCTCATTATGAATATCTTTACAGGGCAAAGGTGGTGTTAAGCAAGTGTTCATGTAATTTACAGTCTGGTGATTGCAAATATACTGATGCTGCACTAAGTATTCAACTGGTTCCAGGTTCTTTCACCACAACTGACTTCAAATGTCGAAATGGGAAATTGTATAGCCAAAACCGTGATCTTGGAAGATCCTTTTCATAGTCACCAGAAGGCCTACACGCCCTTCCAGTTGGCTGTGAAGCAGCTTGTGATGCCTCAGCGGAGAGGGATACGTTGGCAGTATGGACCAGCCTGTGGAGGAGAAACCATGGCCAGGGCAGTCTAGAGCGCTGCCAAGCCTCTGCGCAAACAGGGTGGGTGAGGGGATGTAGGGAGGGAGGGAGGGATGAATGGATGGATGGAGAGCAGGGGACCAGTGAAGGACAGTGGCAGCTGATCATTGCTGCACTGCAAACTGGACAAGCAAAGATGAGTGTCACAGCTGGGGTGGTTATGTACTGGGACCATATACAGAAGCTGGGACTCAGGGCTGTTCATGCCCGAGCACTTAGAATAAGAGGATTTAGTGGAGAAATTGTGGGTGCGAAAGCAAGCCTCAGAATGCCTGCAGTTAGCAAAGTCGACACACCGGGGGCCAAAGTGTGGTGCATTAGTGATGAGACCTCCTTCAGGTGGACTTAAATCCCAGAGGGCAATGTGGGTTTACACCTTCACCAGCTTCCTCCATCAGCAGCCTCTTTTCATCCTGCATCCTCATGGCTCACAAGCACAGAACAAAACCCCTTCTGGAACATTCCTTCCTTCTGCACAGTGCTGTCTTCTCTCTCCAGTGTGGTTGTGCGCAGCCGGCAGGGATCAGAGAGGGGAGTCCAGGCTGCGTTCAGCTGTGCTGCAACGCGTGATGAGAAGCAGAGCTGGTTGTCAGCGATGTCTTTATCCCAGAAAATTAATGACTTGAAGATTGTGTAGTGGATTTAGAGGTGAACAAATCTTTTTTAAATAGGTGAATAAACCCTGGTGTCTAAAAATAGATGAGGAAAAGGGCAAGAAAAGTAAGACACTCAGCATAATCCACAGAAAAGAAGGCATGGGACTGGGTGTTGTAATTTCTAGTTCCTAACCTTGTGTTTTGGTTGTCTGGACTATGCTACCCTCTCCTGCCCTATCTTGAATTTCATTAATTTAATTACTTCAATGGGAACATGAGCAAGACCTTAGGCTGGGGTTTTCAAGGACAGTTGAGGGAGTCAGAGACTCACTGCTGTTTTCAAGAGTGATTTTGTTGTTTTTTAAACCTATTGGAAAACCAAAATCTTGGTTACTTGTAAATGCTGGCTTAGGGTATTTGAAGTTCCTTTATTCACCTTCTGCTTGCAAAGCAGGAGGTCAGAAGAATTATATAGACCCTGGTAGAGCTGTCAGTTGTTGCATTTGTTGACCATAGCACATAGCCATCAGGTTCCTTGACAAGTAAGTATGCACATATACATTCTACAGTACATTTTTAAGACAATTCAAAAAAAAAAAAAAAGTAAAACTAAGACTTGTGTGACAGGTAGACTTATAACAACAACATCACAATAAGACCTTCTGGATCTACCTCTTGAATGCCACAAAAATGTGTTAATACAGGTAAGGTTGAAGATCATAAACTCAAAAATGAGTCACTGAGGACCTA
Organism: Anarhynchus alexandrinus; assembly: GCA_008711295.1. NCBI lineage: Eukaryota > Metazoa > Chordata > Aves > Charadriiformes > Charadriidae > Anarhynchus > Anarhynchus alexandrinus. The sequence continues at coordinate 100,960 of VUYV01000199.1, read as the reverse complement.
CTGACACTTTGGGCAGGGGAATGGACAGCCTGTGACTGCATGGACATCTGCAGTGGGGAGCAAGGAAGGGATCAGTTTTCCCTCTTCATCAGTCTAGCTGTGTGGGTTTCCACCCATGTCTGCTACAGAGGACTTAGCAGCATGAGTAGATCATGGAGATCCCCCTTTATTTTCCTGGATATGCAAGCATTTATAGTGCATTTTAGGAGATTAAGGCTGCCAGATGCAGCTGGGCTGGGAGTTTGGTCAGCCCGAGGGCCTCACCACAACCTCTGAAGGAGCTCAGTGGGAAGGGTGAGAAGGAGAGTGTCTGGCAGAATGACTGCCTGGGCCAGATGACATAGCATATAATTTTTCTCCCATCTTCATACAGGTGTTCAAGGAGTCATGCACACACAGTTGTCCTGGGATACAGGGGCACGCACATTAAATTTGCACAGCCAGCAGCGCTCTGAGTGCAGGCCACATGCAGGTAAATGCACATGCCGCAAGTTTGGCATGCAACTATCCTTCAGACACACAAATGTCACCATGAGGCATGAGAATTAGAGACCCACAGCTGAAAACCTAGCCATTAGCATGTGAAGGAGTTTCAGTACCATCAGAGTCCCCTGTGCTTTGTCTTACCATAAATGGATCGTGAATAAAACATTCTGACTCATGGAGAAGAGCACAGCTCCTATAATTGCAGGTGAGCGATGTAAAGATGGCATGACAACACCACCAACTCCATCCCACTGTAGGACACAGGGAGTGACAGAGAAACAGTCATCTCAGCTCTGTCAGCAGAGCCGTCTCAGCAGCCCGCCTGCCTGCCATGGAGGCACGTGTGCACCTGCAAAACATCGTTAGATAAATCTAAAACCACAGCTCCTGGCTCTGCTGCTGGGGTGCTGGACCAGGAGTTTAGGTCCGTCCCAAGGTTTGGGTGGAGAGCTGAGAGCATGCCTTCCTAATGCAAATCCTCCATTGATTTTTGGATTTCATCAGTAAATTCTGTCCAACATGGGTCAGAATTGCCTCACCACAAAAACACACACATGTAAATGTCTATTCATGTTTGCAGAACTGTAACCAAAAAGGGGAGAGACATGCATTTGAGACAAAATTCCTTTCAGGATTTGTGGAAAGCTGTGGTAATTTATAACTCTCATCATGCCCATGGCAAAGATGTTACCATCCAGCAGGAACTGTGGTGTAACCTGCTGTCTCTAAAGCCTTTCTATAGGGGTAGGGACACTAATGGCATAAGACAGAGATGATGTTTAGTCCCAGGGAGAGGAAAGCAAAGCACCATTTCCAGATTTGCCCTTTTTCTGGGGGTTTGTACAGGGTTTCCTATGTGAAGAAGGACCTGCTGCTTGCTCCTCTACTTCTGTTGTGGGTGACCTGTAAAACAAGCACACAAATATGCCTGAACACGTCTGTTGTTCCAGCTGTGGCTCTGCTTAGAAAGATCTAACCATATACTTGTTCAAGTCACTTTCTAAATCCATCGTGATTGGTTGTGTGTCATGTTTCTTGGAAGCAGACTGTTTCAGGTCACAGAGTGTAATTAAAGGCAATTAATGCAATTACTCACAACTGTGCTGCTGATAATGCTCCAGATGCCATTACAGCTCTATGCTTCCTGCTGCTGGCCCTCGCAGGCTGCGCCTTTATGTTCTCCTAGTGTTGTCATTGTGGTTAAACCAGAACGCTGGGAACGGGAGAAAAGTACAATTTATTGTTTCTAACTCCCCTCACTGAAAATCTCAAGTGTGCTAGGCAGACCCCAAACCCATTTGTTCTCTTTTCTATTCACTGCCTGATGAAGAGTAAGGAGACAAGGGTGAAGACTGCCATGGGAAATGGTCGTAGTCAAAATGTTATAAAGCACTTATATATAAAAAGTATATTTTGCAGTAGTCTGTTCTACAATTAAACTTGTAGTAAATATGTCGATTTCCACTAATGAGTTTTATAATTATGGAGTAATTATTCAAAGGGACTATAACTTTAGGCAGTAAAATCTGAAAGACTTGAATTAGCTGTGAACTTCAAACTTTTCCTTTGGCATCCAGCTCTGTCTTTCCCTTTTGTCTCAGCCGCTGCCAAGTAATTTACAGTTCAAGAAAGGCTAATGGAGCTATAAACAAAGCACAGATGCCTCTCACATTTCCTTTATTGGGCTGCGGTATGAAAATAGCCACTGCTTCCAGAGGAGGGCACATGCCTAATTAGAGAAGTGCCTCGGGTCTCCTGTTCATCTGCAGAACAGGTATACCTTGAATTGCCTTTTGTCTTCAGTGGGGCAGGCTTAAGGGGCTGAAACCTACCTGAATTCACTCTCTGTCCTCTGGGTTTATTTTTGTGAAGTGAGCATTGGCCTACTGGGATGATCGTTAAAGTCATTAAGTTTCTAAAGAAGGATTGACTACTGTAAGCTCTGTTTTAAAAGCTGTCTTAGATAGATAGGTAGATAGATAGATAGTGGGATATCTTCGGATCACCTCGTGAGACTGTCAATCACTGCACCCACATTAAAGTTCAACATTTCCCACTCACACTAGCATAAAACAAAAATATCTTAGCTGAGCTGAATGGTGTTAAAACTGTTTTATAGCTAGGCAGTCGTGACCGAGTCCATCACCACCAGGTCAGGGCTACCTCGCGTTCTCCTATGCTTTTCCCAAAATGCAGGTCCACCAGTGCTGGAGCCGGGGCAAACAGCACCGTCCTGCTGCAGCTGATGTCTGGGCGCACTGCCTGCCTCCGGGGCCAGTGCCTGCTGCTGCTGCTGCTGCTTCTGGGATGGGGCACGGGATGACCTGGGCATGCCCAAGGCTTCGGCAGGGAGGGCTGAGCCCATCTCCCTGATTCCCACAGGGATGGCTGCCAGAAAGGGGAGTCTGTGTCCTTGGAAATACACAGTAGGATTCATCCAATGCTTCCTTTGGAGAAGGCTGACTGCTAGCAGATGCTGGTAGCTGATGCTCAGCTCCGCTGCCAGTAGGTGCGGTAGTGCATACACGGATGTTTCAGGACACGAGACCAAACGAGCAGAGGTAAGCTAGCCTGCACACACACCTTGCAGTTCTCTCCCTGGGTTGCTGCAGCCGGGTTTGCTGGGTCTGGGACCATGCGGGGCGAGCAGTTCTGTCAGATACAGCAGGGCTCTGCAGAGCTGAGGCTGATCTTCAGCTCTTCAGTAGTCAGCATTTGCAATGGGGCAAAGAGTCTGGGCTGTGTATGTACCAGCCAGACAGTGGAAAAGCTTTCCAGACTGACAGTTTTCATGAGCGCTGATGTTGAGCATTTGCATTTCAGCTGACAAAAGCCATGGTTTGATTTTTAGGTCTGCACAGGTCAAAGAACAGCAGAGTCTCAGCAGAGACCATGGGAATCCCTCACAGCTCGGGTCCCTGTTCATGCACCCCTGCTCCCCTCCAAAATGTCAGCCGGTCCACTGATGCAGGGCATTTTGGAGAGCCAGCCTTTAGATGGGTGCTGTGACTGTAAAGGGAGGTCAGAAACAGAGTCTCTAAGAGATGATATTTAGGATAGTTTTGCTGATACTGAAGGGAAAGCAGCTTCTTCCTGCATAGGGTATTATTTCTGTACTGCATTGTACAGCCCCTACAACACCCAGCAACCCTCAAGACTTTCACCCTCTGTATGGTTTCTCCCATCCAGCTTTGCAGGGCGTATGAGACATAACTCGGGTATGTACCTGCTGCTCTCAGTTCAATTTCTTCTCAGCTGCTCCACTTCTGCTCCCATCCCCGTCGCCCTCAAACACACAGTGTGCCGGTGAGCTAAGGAGTCCCCAGCTGGGGACCAGCGTCCCTGGCTGTCCTAGCAGCACTGCAGTGCAGAAGCCATCCTTCTGCATGTGGTCAGGAATGTCACCTTAAATGTCACTGCAATGCACAAGTGAACAGGAGCTTTCCTACTGAATTCAATTATACCTTCTCTTGATATTTAGAGCACATTCACTACAGTGATATGACTATTGGGAAGAACAAGATACGAAATAGCATGCCTTAATCCAGCTGGAACTGGGATACCATGGCAGGCTAGATTAATGCAGTTTAGTTTCCATACAATAACTAAAAGAGTTTTCACAAGAGTGCTCCATGTGCCATCATCCACTGCATCAGAGCTGTGTGTAGAGCTTTGCTTTTTGTGTCTTTTGACAGCTACAGCACATGCACATTTGCTTGGAGAATTTCCTTGCAGTCATGGCTTCAGCCATGGAGGAGAGCCCCTTTAAGCAGTGGCTATGCATTGGTCTCCCGTCAAACCTCCTGTGTTTTGTGGCAACTGGTGTGAGGTATGGGAGGGCTGCTTTCCAAACTGACACTTTCATGAGTGCACGTCCTGGTTGTTGGGAAAATGAAGACTGGGAAGAGCTGCAACTTGGGTGTCTCCTGCTTCACTGAATAAAGAAGGCTAATCCCATCTTCTAGTGTTAGAAGCAAAAGATAAGATGTGAAATCTTACATTAACGATTGGTTTAGTATACACATTGGTCTGTGTCTGCAAAGCCATTTAGGAGTAGAGGTTGTGTTGACTTGAGCCTTGACGTCATTTCAATGCCCTGAGGCTCCTGAATGTCCCTATGGAACCCGGCCAATGGGGTGTACCGCTGAGACCAGGACGGCCAGAGAGTTTCACAGTGCAGTCTGACACCATTCTTAATGTCACCCTGCTCTGCACAGACGTGACAGCAATGCTGATGTTTTGTGTCCAACTCAGAAAGAAAGACAGGGTAACGAGGAGATATAGTCCCGCTTCGGGTGAGAGTAAGAGGAATTGAAGATGTACAGGGTGAGCTGTTAGCAACCATCTCTGGTCAGTCAGTTCTACTGTGTAGACTGGGATTTGAGCTACAGCTCTGAATTTTCTCCGTCTGCCTCTGAGTCGCTGCCAAACACCCTCAGGAACCTCTGATCCTGATTTGCCACAGAAAAAAGCAAGGTGTTTTTTCTCTCAGCTCTGCAATGTACTTTGGGTTTGAACTAGAAGGTTCATATCTGGTGGAGAAAGATTCCCTTGGTGCCTGGCATTTGTCTTTTTTTTATCATGATAAAGTTACCAGTCATATAGAAACTCAGAAAAAAATATCCATGAGTTGCAGAGATGAATCAGCAGAGCTCTTGGTTGGTATCAATTTACAGACCTTGCCTAATAATAAAATAAATTAAAATCTCTTGCCCCATTACTTCTGATATATCTAGTTTCTCAGTGGGCTGTTTTAAAAAAATCGCAATTTAAAATATTTATTGTGTCAGTGTTAAATACATTTTGTATTTTATATTTGCAGTTTGATTTCAGTACAGAAAAGCTCTAAAAAACTTTGTCTGTTGGTGCTCCCTAGTGGTGAAGTTTGCTTGCAGTAAAGCTGCAGGAATTTTGCTAATGATTGTACAATTCCATATCTTAATTGCTTTAAATTTAAGTCCCGCAAAAAGCCTGTTTGGGGGTATAAAGTCATTCACACATATCAGTGCTTGCAGGACTGTGCTTTCATGCAGCACAGGGCTTTATGATGTGAAAAATGTACACAGCAGCAAAGAAAATCCTTTTTCCTTCCCAGGCTTTGTTCATTTCTGTCCTTAGCATTACCATGCTACATAAACTTTCCTAAATAAGACGAGATATGTCCATTTTGCTTTTTTTCTCATCCTGTACCAGACAGAAAGCCGGTCACCAATGCAGTCAGGAAGACACGCATGCACACAGACATGGAGAATATTCCTGCTCCCAAACCCATCCCTGGGGTCTGTTTCCAGCAGCAAGTGGTGCAGTTCCCAGTAGGGTGATCACTCCCATGCTGGGCTCCGTGGCTCCCTCCCCATAAATATGCCAGGCTGAGGATAAAGCATTGGCCAAAAGGACTTTGATGAATGCCAAACTGGCATCAACCCATGCCTCTCTCTTGGGCTGAACTTTACCAACTCGAGAAATACCTGAAAGAGGAGGAAACCCCACAGCCATGTGTCTACTCTGCCTGCAAAACAGCTGTATGCAGCCAAGTGCCACAGCTCCCTACGGCAGAAGGAGCCAAGCACAACCGTGTTGCCCCTGAGCAATGGCAGTTAAGGCAAAAAAAGTGTCTTCTGCCCTCATAGTACAGGAATTACTCTGAGCAGGAGCTGATGGACAAAGACTTGCAGACTGGATTTGCACTGGTAAATCCTCATTGTGTTTACTCTCCTCCAGGATGAACCCCCTAAAGCCTTTGCATTCTCCCAGCACGTGCTGGGATTTATGTCTACACAGGCAAATGAAAGAACAAAAGAAGAAGTTGGTGCAATCTATATATCCAGATCTGCTATCTTTTAAATACATGGATGTAATATATATATAAGCATATAAAACATGTATATACCTTTTAAATTACGCCACTCTCAAATGCTCAAGCCCAGCACAATAGTGTTGGCTGAGATTCACTTATGTGAAAGATCATTAAGGCTGTATTGCAGGAAAGGCAGTACCACAGCACCGCATCCGCAGGGGCAGTGGGATGCTTCTGCCCCAGGGAAACTGCCACTAACCCCTGTCCAGTAACAGACAAGGTTCACTGTGATGGTTTAGATTCTGCTGAGAAAGGGAAATTGTCCCAGGACTTCAAAAGGCCCTGGAGAAAGCAGCAGAGCCAGAGGATCATCTCCTTTTGCAGAGAGGCAGTGTGTCTGAGCAGGAACTGGAAGCACTGGGACAGGAGTGACAATTAGGGATGTACCCAGTTACCTTCACGTCTTCCCTGTGGGGTGGCTTTCTGGTGCTGGTTTAATCAAACAAGGTGACTACCAGAGTTTTTGATTGATGATTATCAAACTTTTTTGATAGTGAATACTTACTGCTTCACATTGCTCCTTTTGAAGCTTTTTCTATCCTTTTTGCTATCAGGCAGGATTATATCTTCCTACCTTCAGCATTTTCAGCACAATGTTATCTGTTTCAGGAAGTTGAGACCTACCAGCAAACTGGCTGGGAGCAAACTGAATTCAGTCTGTGGAACTTGTAAAGGAAAATTTCAATTTATCATAGAATCATAGAATCATAGAATGGTTTAGGTTGGAAAGGACCTTGAAGATCATCGAGTTCCAACCCCCCTGCCATAGGCAGGGACACCTCCCACTAGACCAGGCTGCCCAAGGCCATGTCCAGCCTGGCCTTGAACACCTCCAGGGATGGGGACTCAACAACCTCTCTGGGCAACCTGTTCCAGTGCCTCACCACCCTCAAAGTGAAAAACTTCTTCCTAATGTTCAATCTAAACCTGCCCTCTTCCAGTTTGAAGCCATTCCCCCTTGTCCTGTCACTACATGCCCTA
>VUYV01000199.1:0-92732 GCA_008711295.1 Anarhynchus alexandrinus | reverse complement strand
CAGGAGTGACAATTAGGGATGTACCCAGTTACCTTCACGTCTTCCCTGTGGGGTGGCTTTCTGGTGCTGGTTTAATCAAACAAGGTGACTACCAGAGTTTTTGATTGATGATTATCAAACTTTTTTGATAGTGAATACTTACTGCTTCACATTGCTCCTTTTGAAGCTTTTTCTATCCTTTTTTCTATCAGGCAGGATCATATCTTCCTACCTTCAGCATTTTCAGCACAATGTTATCTGTTTCAGGAAGTTGAGACCTACCAGCAAACTGGCTGGGAGCAAACTGAATTCAGTCTGTGGAACTTGTAAAGGAAAATTTCAATTTCTAGTGTTCACCTTATGTATGCACATTCCTAGACTTTCCCTCCCGACGCAAGAAAGCCCAGTACAGCAGATGGCTCCCGCAGTTGCAAAGTGTGTTTCCAGTGGTCTGGAACAGAGCCTTTTCCCCATGTACATTCCATGACCTAAGTCAGCTTTTGAGAGTTAGTTCCCTGGGAGTTTCCAAAGCCCTTGGGTGGGCAATGCCCACCCCAGCTCCCTCACTGCAGATGGGGAGTGGTTACCCTGGTAAATATCAGGGAAATCAGCTGTGGCAGAAGCTGATGTTCTCCTGAACCGTAGGTATGCTCACAGGCACTAATGGTGCAGCAGTCTGCATCGAGCATTGATACATCTGCAGAGTTATTTGTTACGTGAAATTACAAGTATTTTCTCCCGTCTTTTGTCTAGAACACATGCTCAACCATGAGGTACAAACGCCTCACAGCTCTGTTGTCCCTCCTGTTTGCTAGCACTCCAGAGGTACTAGCATTTCTCGGAGAAGAACCAGACGCAGATGCAGCGGCCAGCATGACCTGCTGGGTGATGTTTCAGGGATCCCAAATCTCCAGCCCTATTCGCCGTCTCAGTCCTCGACATCCATCTCTCACTCCAGTGCTCCAGTGCCTACGGGTACCGAGGGAGGGTTAATTTGCTCAATGATTAAACCGCAACTGGGAGTAATTTAGGAGGTGACTGCAAACAGGGAGACTGTGGTCTCACATTGCCACGTGGTAGATGACTGATGTAGGACAAAGTGGTGATGCCAGCTGATGTGCAGCAATGCCCATGGTCCAGCCATGAACTGTGGGCCAGGCCCTCAATACTGGGTTGGTGAAGCAGAACCAGAGCGTGGGGCCAAAAGCCTGCAGTCCCTCTCCTGCATTCACCCCTCCGCAGGCTGGGGGCTCCTGTGGAAATCTGAGTGGTCCTTTAGAGCCTCCATGGAGCAAACATCACTGTGAGGGCAGAATTCACTGACATCCTTTGGATTTCATGGGGGAAACTTGCCCTTTACATCTTCTCCTCAGTGAAAAAGGACATACAGCCACATTTTGTAACTTGTGTTATTCTCTGCAACGCGAGCCCATCTTTGACTTCTCCTCCACAGAGGAACCTACCCCAGTAAATTGTGTGCTTATATAAATCAGAAAATATATAAAATATGTATTATAAATTACGCCTTTAATATAATTCAGTATAATTATAAATTATATATTATATAAGTTAGAGATTGGCCCAGGCAGCCTGGGCGGGGGTGGTGGAAAGGGACTCCCCCAAAATGCTGCCTGTATCTGTGGGCCCAAGCTGTCCTGATGTGCTTTCCCTGCATGTAAAATAGGGACACCATGAACAGAAAATGCTGTTTTCCTCACGGACAGGCCTCAGGGGATGTGTATAGGTTTCTATCTGCCAGAGGGAAAAGCAGCCTTGCAGACTGCCTGACCTTGGAGCAGGGAGCCCCAGCACTGGCAGCTGACTGTTGCAACCAATATGGTGAACGGGCACGTTTTTGGCATTTGAAGAGGCTAATGCGTTCCAGTTTTGGCAGTTCTAGCTGATTCCCAACCCCTTCAAGGCAAGAATAGACCTGTCTTAGTGCACTTTTGAGGAGGTAATTTTTTCTCAAGGTTCTTGCAGGTTTGTTTTAAGTCTTATTTGGTTTGGATGTGTGAAAAACTGAGCGACAACTGTACTGAGGATATCCTGCTCTGTGATTTGTTCTTGTCAAGCTAAATCACCTTGACTGGAGCACTCGTAGGGTTGTAGTGAGGGGCTGTATACATGTGTGATTCAGGTTTTTCTTGGCTCACCACAGATCAGATCTATTCAGCAGAGAAAACTGTGGGGGAAAAAATTGCAAGGCAATGGAAAAATATGTTTATATTTTTCAAATTATTTTCAAGTGAAAATTTCTATTTTTTTCTTGAGGAGGAGAAAAAAGGAAAAAAAATTCTCCGCTTTTAAAAATGTCAGTCATTATAAATGCAAGCTTTCACATTTTTAAAAAAATAGGGGCAAGTAGGTATTTTCTATGAAAAATGTTAAAAAGGCAATTTCCATTAAAGTTTTGACAAACATTTCAACTGGTTTCTTATAAAAATAATGATCAGAGTATGTTTTACTGGTCACTGATGATGCCGTCTCACTCGTACTTGTGAAGCGTTAACCAGGAAATAAAACAGTTAAGTTAATTACTTGTTTCATATAGTAGGCATGCTTTAGAGGCAAATTCCTCAACATACAAGCAGCTTGAATAGTAGCTACTTAATGATAGCTTTTACTTATTCTGAAAAATTTTTTAAGGTAAGGTCATGTTCACCTGGAGGTGTGGGTGAAGCAGCCCAGCTCATGCATCCTCCTTCCAGCTGCTTGCCCAAATCACTAGCCAGATGTTTTCTGACCTCCTTCCTTCCCCATAAACCTTGCAGAGGTGGCTGCTGCAGGCTCCTTGCTGGGGTGCATGAGGGATCTTGGTGCTCATTCGATGGAGGACTTGTGACTCTCTTCTGAGACAGACCAGCTCAGACTCTCTCCATTCAGATGCTGCTTCCTCCTCCCGTGGTGGCTGGTTTGGTGAGCAGGGTGTCGTGTAAAGGGTGGCTGACTTTCCATCTGCCCTCCACGAGGAGGTGAGGTGGCTGAGCGCTGGGTGGATGTCTGTATGCAATGTTTCTGGTTGGTTCCCTATCCTCTTCTCTGCTCGTAAGGTGCCTTACAAGCATGGAAACTGGGATTTAGTTTCCCAAGGGTTTTGTTTTTTGATGGTGTGGTAGATAAAACCCACTTTTAAGCATCTCATCCCCTGGCAGAAGGGGTCCTTTTGCTGCTTTGGGGGAATGTGCCTGTACTGTAGTTGTGCTCGGATAATCCTGTGCTTGTGCTTCAGTCTGTCAGAGCAGTCGCTGAGCATTAATGGGGGTGAAATGTGACGTGGCCTCTAAAGCTGAAAAGTCTTAACTGGTTTTCCAGGTGATCTGTGGGAAAAAGTGACAAAACAGTAGCCTGAAAGCATGGAATTGAAGGAAGGTGCTGAGCTGGGGTTTCCCTGCTTGTCTCCAGCCCACCCATTGGGATGCCCTGGAATGACCCCCACCACAATGAAGTCCCGAGTCCTGGGCTGCTACTGGTGCACCAGATACTTTCAGCTTGTTAATTAAAGCCAAGGAGCAGCAAATTCTGTATAAGAGAGAGAATACCTGACTGTTCATTTGACAAAGCCGCCCGAGAGGGCAGCTGCAACTCAGCGCTCCCAAATCCTGCAGCATAAAATCCGAATTTGCTAACACAATCCTTCAACAGAGATCGTTTTTGTCTACAGGTGCTGCTGTTCCACAGCATCCTCTGTGCTGGTACAACCTCTCTTCTCAAAGCCGTTGCCTCTGCTCTTCCATCCCACACCTCCTTCTGATGAGCGGCGGCAGCCGGGGAGGAGGCAGCGGTGCGGGTTCCCCGCTGAAGCAGAGCACAAGCGACGGGCGCCCGGCTGCAGGCAAGGCTGCCCGCCACCGCCGTGCTGTGCCGGGGGCACTGCCACCCCTGTCATCAGACAGCCCGGTGACAGACATGGTAAATAAGATATTTTATGGTTCACTTTTCTTATTGCCACAGGATATGTCAGAACGGCTCAGTATTGAAGCCATTCAGATGGCCTTTCGTGCTCAAAAGTGCCTTCATTTTTCTGTTTCAATATCCCTTCTCGTGGGGGGCATATAGGGTGATAAAAGTATAAAGAGGAGGAACAATACCTCACTGAATTATTGAATTAAGTGCAAAGTGTATTTTCCTCCCAGTCCAGCCTGATAGTAAATTTTAATCTGCCATGTAGGGATGAAAGATTCCTCTTGTACTTTGTTTTCATGAAGATTTTGAGGGGAAAAAAATGTCAAGTGAATAGTATCAGTTTATGCTCTTGAAATTCCGGACTTTGTCAGAGAGCGGACAGCTGAAGCCATGTCTGCAACATCTGTGTGCCATGAGGGGTGCAGTTCAGTAAACTCTTACTATTTGTCATCCAAAGAACTGGAGGTAGGTGGTAGCAGTCGACAGTTGTGAATTTTATGGGACAGGATGAATGTTTTTTCCTGTCCCTGCACCTAGGGGATCTGGAAAGCGCCAGGGCATGTCATTTAAATTGAAGAGCTGTTTGACTTCTGTTTTGCTTACCTCCCAGAAAATGCTATGGTGTTTGCCCCCTTCCTTCTGCTCTTTTCCCTTTACAGCTCTAGTGCTTCTCCCTTGAGCAGAGCTTTGGGGTGAGAAGATAGGCTGCTCTCAGAGGGGGGTTAGAGGTTGACTGGGGAGGATAATATGGTTTTTCTGAGTAGGAGGAATTAGATATGGGATGAAATAGATGAGACGTGACCTTGTGAAACCCAGCTAGAAACGTTACAGTCACATGCAGAATACTCATTGGATTTCTCTGCTCCCTTTTGAGATAACATTTCCTCATTCTTTGAAAAATTATCTTTGATAAATACATTGCAGCGGAGAGGAAGGGGTGTTATTTTTGTTTTGCTGGAGAAAGATTTCTTGTAGAAATAATGAAATTCAGGCCACAGATATGTGCATAGAAACTCCCAAAGTCCGAGTGTTGTAAAATGGCATTCATATATACACCGACCTCTCTGGGTTGCACCCGGTTCGATTCCACTGATAGTGCTTTGGCCTTTGGGGGGAATACTACACCAGAGAGTGAGACCAGAGACTTGGTAAGGCACAGCATCATGTGGGCATGAAAGCCTGCAGGACCGCAGCCCAGAGGAAGAGCATCTTTTGGTTCTGATGCATTTCCATGTGAAAGTCAGTCCTAGAAGGCACTCTTATTTGCATGAGCTATCACTCTCCTTGTTGCTGGCTAAATTTCTAAGTGCTTGTTTCTCTAAGCAGACTTATTTGATTTGTCATACTTTTAAAAGGTCATGAAGAAACCTTACGAGTAGCTGACTGTGAGGACAGAAAGTGAACACAAAGTGGAGTGTCAGCACTAGGGTATTGCCTGCTGTCCAGATGCCCTAACACATCCTGTGATAGAAGAGAAGGATGCACATATGCAAGTGCTGATCTCCAGCCAGGGCAGAAGAGAGTGAGATCGCTCTGAGGGTATCGTATAGACATAGCCTGTGGGGAACTGAGGAATATGTATGGAGAGCAGTCCTGCAGTGTTACGAGGTGAGCTGCTACACTTGGGAAAAGCTCCTTTCTCTCTTCACTTTGGTTACGTGAGTGCCAGCTTTGTTGTCTTGGTCCAGACCCTTCATTCCTCTGATCAGCTGGCCTGCTCGCAGATGAGCTGACAGCGTCCTGGGGCACATCAGCAGTTGTATGCAGCTTTGCCAAAATGTGAGTTAACCCAAGCAGTGCTCTTTGCTGCTGTGGCCTGTCAGCTAAGGATTCAACATGGAGATGCTCATGCTGTCCTCAAGCCCTGACTTTGGTATGAAGTATACCAGTGCCAGTCTCCACCTAACGTTTCTATTAATGCTAACTGTGGTGCTTGTCTGCTAGCTTGTTCTCTGAGTGTGAATGACACAGGCTGCTTGTAGACTGCGTGAAGCACCCTTTTGTTGTAATAATTTTTACATTTATAAACTTTTTTAGTAACTCCTTGTTTTCCTGTTAAGAAAATGTGTAAAAGTAGTTTCTCAGCTAGCAGCTTTTAACCATCTGCATTATACTACTATAAACACCGACTTGCAGCTCTCAGCTGTGGTTTGTTTCTACAAGCCTGGGAGGAGGCAGGCATCTCCTGTTTGGGGTCACACTGGGGCTGGAGGGGCTGCCCTCAGTGAGCCGGAAGTGCTGAGGGTTAGGAGATGCTCTCTGAAAGGTAGAAGCCAGTATTTTTTTTGCATAACTTTACAAATCCCACCCAGCAGCAACAATGGAGCCAGAGTGATGACTATTTTGATTTCTTATGACAAGTTTACACAATGTAATAAGGATCTGGCAGAACATCAGTTTGCTAATTGTGTCCTCAAGTTGTGTAACAACACTTCCTTGGCCAAAATAAGAATTGAAAAAAAAAAAACAAACAAATCTGCAAAGGCTACTGGAAAATGAAGCTATGCAGGAAGCTCTGAGTTGTTTTTCTTTTTCAAGGCTATATATGCCATTGGGTCCCATCAAATTGGGAAATATGTTTTGAGGACTCTGACATCTTGACATGTTTCTGTCAGTCTGTTGGAGTGAAGGGGGATTCAATGCAGCATTGCCCTCAGGGTGGAATATACGCCAGGTACTTCGGAGGTTTTGGGTTCTGCTCCAGACTTTGATTTTTGTTTTTTTTTTTGAGGGCAAACTGCTTACTTGATTTGTGCTTGTCATTGCTGTTTCTGTTCTGCATGGGTGTATTGTCTCACTTTCCATTTTATTTCCTGCCCAGGCACTGCAGTCTCATGGTGGTGCCCACGTTGCAGGGCAGAGGCTCTCAGAAGCTGTTGTCTGTTGGCTGCACTTGCCCAGGGCCACTGTGTGCCCAGAGCCCACCACAGAGGGCAAAAGGTAAAGAGCTGTAAATAACCTCAAATGTATTTGGATATTTGTTTTCTCTGGGACCCCCACTTTAGCAGAGAGGGTGCAGCAGTGGACAGGCGTTTTGCCCTGGCCTGGTCTTTGCCTCCTGTTTCCTATTGGAAGCAATAATGAGTTATGAGCATGTGCCTTCTTACCAGTTTCTTGCCTTCAAACTGAGAGCAGAGAGGTTGCACGGCTCTATCAGGCAGCACACGGACACCTGCAGTGCATTGAGCCTCTATGGCCTAATGCAAAGATATTTTTATTCCTCTCATTTTCTCTATTCCATTACATTTGCAGGAAGAGCTGTTGCTCCACAGTTCCCTGGAACACGTCTCTCTGGAGGGCTGGTGGAGAGGCCGTTTTGTTCTGACCATTCCTGCCACCAGACCAGATCTGCCTTCATTAACGGATAACCAAATCAAACAAAACCTCCAACCTTTCATTTAAGAGACTGCAGCAAACCACACCAAGGTCACACCAGTCTGCAAAGTTGACTGGCTTTGCAGCTAACAGTCTTACAGTAAGTTAATAAGGAAGCTTTTTGGTTGGCTTCAATGCACATAGGTTACAAAACATATGCAGAAGTGGTTTGTGTTTTTCTTTAAAATATTGAATTAATCTCTTGTACTTACATTTATATGGCTATTGATATGCTCCTAATGTATTGATTGTTTGGAGTTTTGCTCACAGTCGAGAATAAACAGTGTTCTTCTATGTACAGTACAGTGAAGGAATGAACAAAGTAATTGTTCTATAAGGCTTCATCTCTTTTCTAAGCCGGGACCATTGGTGCAAGGATCCAGGAGCTCAGGTAAGGAAAAAGATGTAATATCTGTTCTCATCTTGGTTCATTGGCAAGACTGCTGATCTCTGTCTCTTCAGTTTTACCATATTTAGAGTTTGATTACACTTAAATCTTTCTGAAACGCTTGTTGAATGAATTATTGTATAAAAAGTGCTCTGAGTTCTCACTGCAACAACTGTGTGAAGACTTATTGCTTTTCTTTACTAAAGGAAGAAACAAGGTTTTAAATTGATGTGATTTCATTTTTCCAGCAAGGTATAAAAATTGTAATAGAATATGTGACTAAAAACCTAAAATAGAAAACGATTGCACATTTCATTTCAAACTTTTCAAAAATAAATCTTTTGGAATATTGTTTTAAAATAAATACTTTGCTTTTAAAACTTCCTATTGAGTTTTGTTTTTTTTTTTTGAGGCAAAACAAAATGACAATGTTCTACTCTAACAGCTTATTAAATTTAGTGTTGATTCAATTTCATGAGGGGGAAAAATCTTTTGCATTTTTCAATGAATAAGTAGTTTGCCTGGAAAACATTTTTCAAGTTTACTAAGCGTTGTTACTTCCTAAAGACTGCCTATAACCTTCTGCCTCACCAAATAAAGTTTGATTGACCACTAGACTGAGAAATAGGCCAGCTTTTCTGTCTTCTGCTGTTAGTAGAAAATTAGGATGAGCTTTGAACAGTGATGGTTTGTTGTTTAGACAGGCTAGTCAAAACTAAGAACAACAAAAAGATGAAGGAAGGATTCGCTACAGCAAAAGGCTTATGCTAAAAGGGGGTTTATAAGCATGTAAAAATTAATTGGGTACAGGGTAATAGAAGGGGCTGCTTACTTTTAAGGTCCTGTTTGTTGTTTTACATGTTTTATATGAAGAGCTGTCTCATGTTTTTATTCTTATTCCTGAAGCATATTTTTGAGAATACATCTAAGCAATGAAGAGCAATAGCAGTTCTTTATTTGTCATGCTCAAAATTATTTATAAGCAACTTATTAAATAGAAGTAATGCACAGTCATGATTAGTACTCCTGATAAATAAGTGGCCAAAAAAGCCACTGTGACTGCTGGTCCTTAAAGTATTAACTAAATTACTGATGAACTTGTATCATGCCCTTTTCTAGGTACACTGCTTAGCAACTTTGTATTGTGAAGCAGATTTATAGACTCTGCAAATTAGAAGAGATGTCTCTCTAAGGATACAGCCACAACTATACATGATAGCTTCTTGACCTTTTGTTACCTGTCCATGTGCTGTAGATGGGCACCTTCACTACGTACGAGACTGTGTTAACGCACCTGATCCTGCTGAGCTTGGCGATTGGGAGCAGCCAGGGGTGTTACTGTGAACATTACCCATGGGGGCCGTGGTCTGCCTGTTCACAAACCTGCAATTATGGCACACAGACCAGGCACAGGTAGGGCCAAAATATCTCACTACTTCTATGTTTCTATTTATTCCCTGAGAACATACAACTTCTAGGGTGGGGGACCTGTGTCTGACACTCCAACTTCCACAGCATACTGAGAAAAATTGTCATATCCAAGTATTTATCAGATGAATAGGTTATATTCTAATTGCAAGACTGAAAAATTACAAAACTATAGAGCATTGCGGTGCCTCCAAACAAACCTATATCTGCCAACACATGTAGTGAGAACAGCCAGGTCCTACGATGGCCTTGCCAGCAGTGCGCATTGAGCAACCAGCTCCTGTGAGCACACGATGCCAGCGCTCCGTGTCCTGCTGCCGGAGCTCTGCCCAGTCCAGAGCAATGCCATGGGAGGGGTGAGCTCCAGCTACCAAGCCTACAGAAAATTCCTCCTCGTATGATTAATTTCATGACAACAGTTAAAGTCAAATAAAGATTCAGCAGCATCAAATTAGATGTAATTCAGTGGTATACTCTAAACTTGTGAGAAATCCCCTCTTTTCCTCCTGTCTCTTTCTCTAGCTATTCTCTGGGACATTTGAAGTGATATGAATCAAAAGAAATTGCTCTGTAAACTTAAGGATTTTTCTTTTAATCAACATTCCGCAACTACCCATTATCTCTTAATTTTTTTTTCATTGGACTCAAATAGTTTTCTTTATCAGCCTTCACTCACAGTTACAGAACATCTACGATCTGTGATTCCTTCCTGGCATAACTTGTTAATATTTTTTAGGCAAATAAGAATGGATGAATATTATAGCCAAAACTTCTGTGACCAGCTATGCACAAAGCAGGAATCTCGTGCATGTAACCAGCAAACATGTCCTATCAACTGTCAGCTTGGAGACTTTGGCCCTTGGTCAGAATGTGACCCATGCATTAAAAAACAAGTAAGTAGAAAATGTATTATATGGATTAAATGCAAGAAATTATGTTTAAGAGATCTTGTTTCAGACATTCAACTTTATGACAACTGATCTGCAAAATGACAGTTTAAGTTAACAAGGGAAATTGGTTATTAATTATAACAGTAGAAGATGAAGAGAACAAGTTAAAATAAGCAGATCAAAATAGAAAGGGGTGATTTACTAGCATAAATCCATTTATGAGAACTTGCTTCAAAAGTTCCACTGTCACAATTAAAGATGAGTTTTCCACACAAAGTGTAAATCAAGCTGTAGAGTTTGCGTATCTGTTTCAGCAGAAGAGGGTCATGGAATCTTTAGCTTATCCATAGCATTCTGTATGTTCTAAAGACAAGGCAAATAGGCTCAAATCATCTGTCAAAAAGAGTTAACCGGCAAATCCTAACCAGCACTGGCTAGAAATGCTCAGGCTACATCTTACACTGACGGTCAGGATTGGTTTGAGGTTGCTGTTAAGAAATCCAGAGCACCATTCCCCCAAGCTTTTTAGCCTACGCATAAACCAGGTGGATGTGCTTAATATCTGTGGAACAAAGCCCCAGGATGGTGTTTTTTCCTCTTGGGTTTCTGTCTGTTGACTGATGGTAGACTTAAAGGTGAGATGGCAGAGAGGGAAGAGGTGAAAAGTCAGGTTCAAGTGGATTTGACCTAAAGAAACCAAGCCCTGGCAAATGTAAGGTTGTAGGGAGTGGAGGGGAGTGGAGCGCAGATCATTTGGGGTAGTTATGTGGTTGGTGGGTCTAAGCTTTGAGGCTGACCATGATAGCAGCTCTGAGTTTCTGTGCAGACACATCCTACAGCTCTCCGAATGTCCTGCTCAGTTTCAGAAATCCATGCCTGAAATGCAATCTTGAAAAACCTGTCAGATATTATATCTTTACATACATCTATAACTTTCTGATGCCCATGCAGGATGAGGAAGACATGAAAATGCTGTTCTAGGTGTGAGGTGTGCCACCCCGCGGTGTCCCCATCCTGAAACTGGGATGGAGAGTATAAGAGCAGATCAGGGAGAAACACTGAGAGAGTGGGAGACAGAAAACAAGCTGCAAGAGTTGAAAGGAGGTGCTGCTCTCAATTGAAGTGGGTTTTTTTTAAAATCAATATTCTCTTAAACGGCTAAGTTTCTTACCTACACATCCATATATAGAGGTGTTGTTCATTTTTATTAACTTTAAATATTGATGCAACATATTTGCTGCTTCAAGCAAAAAGGTGCTTTTGTGGACTGTGGTCCGTTGTCTCCTCCAAGCTATAAAGATCACTTTGACCTTTATAAATATAAACAACCATCAGAATGGAGGACATGACTTCCAAGTTAAGTGTGAAGACTGGTGTAAGCAAGCTCCAGTGAGGGGGCGGATGAAGAGGTGGAAGCTCACACAAATAATATGAGCGTCATGGATCCCAAGTGCAGTACAAGGAAGAGTTATCTTGAGCTCAAAATCTTTCAGATGGTCTGGTGCTGCTCCCCACTCTCTCCCTTCATAGTCACTTTGTTACTGACTTTTACTAGATGTCTTCCTGCACAGTGTTACTCCAGGGTCTGTCTGCAGGGAGGGAAGTAACAGAAGTCAGCAGGGAACTGTGCTTTTCCAGTGGACAAAAATTCTTAGAGGAGGAACTGTTCAGTCACATGCAGACACGTCTCACCAGCAGTCTTTTGAAGTGGAGTGGAAAACTTATCTGAAGTGATTCGTCTAATGGCCTTCAGCTTTGTTATTCTGCGTGGAGGGTAGTGACTTGGGGAAAGAAAACCCAGTGAGCTCCAGATTTTGCTCCCAGATCTTCTTTAGAAACAGAAACTTTCAGGAAAGCCATTTTTGTCCTCCCCAGCCATCCAGTGTTGCTCAGACAGGAGGCCCCATGTGCAGGATCTAAGACAGCTGGTTTGGGGATGGGATACATACCACCATCAGAATACTTCTATTTCAACAGAGGTCATAAAGAACAGGAAAATATTTCCTAAACCTGTTCACACACCATTTCCTACTGTACCTTTAAAACTGAAGATACAGGGAATGAACTTTTGATTCCTCCAGTGATGTAGCCCAGGTTGTCAAGTGTTTAATCATGTATGCTCCATCAGGGCTACTGAGACCCTTGGATTGCAGTTCCCTGCCTGCCTTACCTGTGATGGTGGTGTGGTAGTATGTAAGGACAAAAATAACTGATTATTTCCTTCAGGGCTCTAGTTTTGATAAAGCTTCACAGCATCGAGGCATGTGGGTCTGCCTGGGGGGGCACTTAGCTACAAAATCAGCTCACACAAACAACCCTGGTTGTATTCGTTCTGCCTTTCAGTTTCGTGTCCGGACACTCCTGCGACCATCCCAGTTTGGGGGTCAGGCCTGTACTGAGCCGCTGGTGGATTCCCGCCCATGCTTCCCAGCTAAGCTCTGCAACATAGTGGAAGTTGATTGCAAGAATAAATTTCAGTGTGAAAGTGGTAATGACAATCTTCATTGCATAGCTGCCGCATTATTAGATAGTCAAAAGATTAGACACTGAGACAAAAAAGGTCCACATGATGCAGATCTTGTATATTCCACACACACATTCCAGGGAAAGGGAGCGGAGACATAAGTCTTCTCAATGATTTCATTATGTTGACAGTTTCTTCTGTAACTAAAAGTAATTCAAGTGCAATCTCTAGCCTGGGATGTCAGTATGACCATAACAGCTAGACAGTACCACTGTTCCAATAATATTTCTTTGCACAAATGTACAAACATACCCATAGAGTTTGTCTGAACGTAAACTCGGACTATTTTTATTAAATGTGTGGGTATTTTTTCTTTGCTTCAATTTAAATATACCTGAGTAGCCTCAAAATAGCTTTATCCACATATGTTTTGCTAAACCTTGAATTAATCCTTAGCAGCTCCAAAGCAAGGCAAAACGGGCGGAACAGAAACAGCTGTTTCTTATGGGAATAATCTAGGCATTATGTATACCGCCTCATTGTTAACTCCTAAAGCAAATTCACACCTTTACTAGGGAAAAAGATAGACTGCCCTTTTCTGCATTCAGACATGATGAATATTTGCATAAAGTTTCTTGCTGCTGATGTTTCTCTGGTACAGGTCGCTGTATTGCAAAAAAATTGGAATGCAATGGAGAAAATGACTGTGGGGACAACTCTGATGAAAGAAATTGTGGGAGGAAAAAGGCTGTGTGTAACAGGAAGTATGACAGCATCCCAGGTGTGCAGCTAATGGGCAGTGGGTAAGCCAGCTTTGCTTATTTTTCATAAACTTGAGATTGTTATCTCACTAATTGACATAAAGATACCCTTACAAGCTAATTGGATATTATCCCATTAAAACTCGTAATCTCTCAAGTTGAAATTAACCAGAAATTATAAAAATGCAACCAACCATCAGCCTAGGACTTGTCCGCTGTGTCCGCCAGTCCAGTTCTGCACTACTGGTGCAGCACGTAAAGAGCTGTCAAGGAGCACTGCTCTCTGAGTGACCTTCCTGCCACACAGCAACCAGACATCACGCACTGCCAACTTCCAGCTCAGCTATGCCAAGTGCTTCAGAAATTTTAAGGGTGTTCTTCTACAGGTGTCTGTTTGTCTATGTCCACACTTGTCACACGATACCAACCATCACCTCCTCCAGGCTACTAAATTAAGCAGTGTAAAACCTAAACACGGGCTGCTGCTTCCAGGTAGTCTTGCATTATTTCATTGAATTTTGAACTCAGTGCACTCTGGTAACATCACTTATGGCAGAAATGGAGAACTGCTTGTTCATTTTTCTAGGCCATTTTTAGCTTTTTTCTGCTTTAGAGTGATTCTTTCATGCTAACATTGGGATTATCTAGCAGGTTAGGCGCTGCTGGAAAGTAGGAAATAGGATTGCTACTACAACATTATTCAGGTAGATTCAGTGTGAATGAGAAGTTCTTTCAAAGCAGTAGTATAACCCAGTTGCTTGTACTGTTTCATTCAAACCTACAAAATCTTCAGTGCAGCTATATGACACTAAATGTTTCAAGTCTGTATGTCTTTCTGGGATTGTTTGATCTCTGGAAATATTTTTCTTTTTTGTTAGATTTCACATTCTGGCAGGAGAGAGCCGAGGGGAAGTCCTTGGCAACTCATTCAATGGAGGACAATGCACAACAGTGAAGCGCAACGAGACAAGGAAATGGTATCGTGTTCCTGCCAACCTGGAGGCTGTCAGCTTTCAGGTATTCTCAAGCAGCAACTCCTAGCTGAAAAACTGTTGCCGCAATCACAGTCCAATTCATGCGCTCAAGTCTGAGGGGGTAATGTGTGTTACAGGACAAGTTTTCTCAACCTGGTGAGGCCTGAAGGTGCTTCAGGTGATGTGTGGAAATGGGATAAATTGAGCAGTCAGGTGGCACTGCTCACACCTTTCAGATCTGTGTTTACTCATTGCATTATATACCAGAGTCAACATGACTAATTTGGGCTTCTCTCCTGCTTCCTCATGGATGTGGCCACATCTTTGTTCTGACTTGGTACCAAGGGCCTTGCTCCTAACCCTGACATAATCTGGCTAGAGGCTTGTTCGAGTCCAAGGCTCATTTTGGCATCACTGCTGTATCCTCGCAGTACCAATGCTGTCCTAACTGCAGCTTCCTTCTAGTCACCTGCAGCCTGGGGACACAGTTCCTCCCTGACCAGTTTCAGCCCCGTTGCCCTGTCCGTTCCCTGCCCAGCCCCTCCAAAGGCCTGCAAGGACAGGAGGCAGACACCGAGTGTGGGAGGCAGGAGAACAAGAAGTATACAGTCTGGGGAGGAGCCTTGCAGGACAGACCGAGGACAAAATCAACCTGTCTTGTATCTTATAAAAAATCTGGGTATCACTGATCTTTTTTTTAGACCTGGTATTTTAGACTTTCAGACTCTGGTATTTATACAATACTTTGAATACCGTGGTTAGGGCACAACATGTGGCTGTGCACATATCGGCAGGCCCTGCCTGAAGCCAACAGATACTTCATGAGGAAGGAAGAAATGCAGGACATGGAAAAAGCTCAACTAATGGATGAAATCTGAACTGCTGATTTTTGCCACAAGTGCTGTGAGTTTTTAGTATTACTTTAACAGGAGCAACTGTACAAAGGACTCCCTGATATGTTCCAGGGAAACTGCAGTTGGATTGGACATGACATGTAGGCTTTGTCAATAATGGTGAAATATTACTGTGTGCAAAAATATTCAATGGGAAAAACAAGTTTTAGTTAGCCCAGGTCTCTTTAAAGCTGTGTGGTTTATTAAGTTACAGATGTCCATTTCTAGAACTGTTAAGGGTTTGTGAATCTCAACTTTGAGAGTGCATCCATACCTTTTAACATGTAGAGTAGCCTTTGGCATAGAAGGGTCACTGGATCAGGCTTTCTTCTTGGAACTCCAGTGTGTTTTCATGCAAAAGCACATGACTTCTTCGAGAATGGAAGTGGAATGGGGCAATGGAACACTTCACACCCAAGGTCCTTAAGTAGCCCTATTAATTAAACAAGTCTAGAGGAGGGAAAAATTGAATCTTTCAAACACCCACAGGGATTTTCGTGAGTTTTAGGAAACGAGTAATTTCTGAACTGATGCCAAAGTTGTCTTGGTGCATTGCATGACACCACCACTGAGATTTACCAACTTGATCAGGCAGGTTTGCTCCTGGTTCCTCTCCACCTACCCTTAGACAGTCATGCAGCATGTGTGCTAACAGTGCAAGTATATTCTAAGACTCTCCTCTCAAAACTTTTTCATTCCTCTAGCTGGGAATTAAGAAGAAAGGACAGAAAACATCAGGCTCTTTGCCTTGTACAATATAGAAGCCATGGGACTGGGA
Source organism: Anarhynchus alexandrinus (assembly GCA_008711295.1). NCBI lineage: Eukaryota > Metazoa > Chordata > Aves > Charadriiformes > Charadriidae > Anarhynchus > Anarhynchus alexandrinus. The sequence goes on along the minus strand of VUYV01000199.1, from coordinate 76,896 downwards.
CTTAGTCAGAGTGTGGACATAGCATGAAGGTCTAAGAGTCTTTGAAAAGTGTGTTGAAACACTTGCTGAAAACTATTCCTAAGATTTGGGGCATGAGGGTGTGAAATTTTAGAGGAAAGTGTTACATGCTCCCCCCTCGCCCTTGTTTAAATGTCTATTACTAAGTCTACTTCTTTTATTCATCTCAGCTGTTAACCTTTCTCAGCCTCATCTTTTGTGTTAAGAACAGTTTCTTAGTTTACTGCCATGTCTCAAATAATCAGGCATATTTCTTCCATAAAAAAATCAAGAATTTGTTGCTTAATAGGTTTTTATATCAGATTATTATTTGGGCAAGCGCATTTTGCTTTACTGAATTTCCAGGTAATAGATGAAGAGGATGATGTAACATCGGACTTCTACAATGATTTAACTCCCCTGAGTGATAGTGCTCATGGAAGTAGTTCATCCACTCATGGTGGTAAAAGATCTTCTGGTATCCCATTTTTATTCTCAAGAAAGACACGGGTTAAAGTCACATCATCTTCCTCCTTCAAGAAAGCCATTGAAGCCTCATATGAAAAGGTAATTGAATCTTACCTCCAATTTCTTTCTTTCATTCCATTTCTGTCTGCTCATTTCAGAATTGAACTACCAAAGGCTACTTTCCTTATGAAGGCATTGGCATTATGCTTAAAAAAAACCAAAAACAAAAACAAAACCCAAACAGAAAACAATGAACAAAACACTAGTGTTATGCATTAAAAAGTTCCTCTTCTGATACTACAGGATGTTCGTGGTTGTAACATACCTTCTGTAATGCAACATGTTTTTCTGTTTTTAGTACAGAAATCATAGGCTTATTCCACTTAAAAAAGGATAGATTTGACATAAATTTGAGATTATCAGATCGGGTAAACCACCTCTTTCTCTGTCCTAGTTATAGATTAAGAAGGCAGAATGCCATGTAGTAACAGTAGCAAACCACTCTAAAAAATAAATAAATGAAGTGCACTCAGGAATGTTATACATATGCACGTACTGGGAATCAATCTACGTTAGGTTTTGATTTGGTAACTAACTTGCGTATTGGTGTCTCGTGGCTTCCAAGGTGCACTTGGTCATAAAGAAAAGCTCAGAAATAACACATCCACAGAAATGTTTCTGAGAATGGAAAATCTTTTTCCCGTAAAATTCTGCACTGTTAATGCAAAATAATGCTGTAGGATATAAGATTATGTACTTTTATAGTTTAATGGCAGTAGAGGGTGGGGTATTGTTTGCACTTCTGCATGGAAAAGGCCATAGGACTGACCAAAACTAAGGCCTGTTGAAACCCAGGAGTTCTACTACAACTAGAATGAATCTTTTACAAAAATGTCAGTCTTAATATTAAGATTTCCTACGATGCACGTTTGCTGCAGGCCTTGCTAACTAGTCCTAATGGTTAAGTGGAGGACACTGTCAAAGGCCTCACAGAAGTCCAGATAGTTGACATCCACAGCTCTTCCCTTGTCCACTGATGTTGTCACTCCATCATAGAAGGCCACTAGTTGGTCAGGCAGGACTTGCCCTTGGTGAAGCCATGCTGGCTGTCTCAAATCACCTCCCTGTCCTTCCATGTGTTTTCCCATAGCTTCTAGGAGGATCTGTTCCATGATCTTCCCAGCCACAGAGGTGAGGCTGACAGGTCAATAGTTCCCAGGGTCTACCCTTTTTAAAAGTGGGTGTAGTGTTTCCCTTTTCCTGGCCACCAGGGACTTCACTTGACTGCCATGACTTTTCAGATATCATGGAGAGTGACTTGGCAACTACATCAGCCAATTCCCTCAAGGACTCTGGGATGCATCTCATCAGGTCCCATAGACTTTTGTATGTTAAGGTTCCTCAGGTGGTCACGAACCTGATCTTCTCCTACAGTGGGAGGCACCTTGCTCCCCCACTCCCTGCCTTGTGGTCTGCCCACTGGAGAGGTGTGGGAAGAGAGATTGCCAGTGAAGAATGAGGCAAAAAAATTGTTGAGTACCTCAGCCCTCTCTTCGTCTATTGTTACCAGTTTGCCAGTCGTGTTGACCAGGGAGGGGTTTGCTTCCTTTGACCTTGTTTTTCTGGCTCACATGCCTACAGAAGCCTATTCTATTATATGATTCTAAGCCCTTCTATTAATCTTTGCATCCCTTGCCAAGTTCAGCTCCCGCTCTGCCCTGGCCTTCCTGACCACATCCCTACACAACTGGGCAGCAGCTGTGTACTCTTCCCAGGGTACCTGTCCCTGCTTCCACTGCCTGTGCATTTCCTTCTTGTCTGGTAGTTTGACCAACAAGTCTTGACTCAGCCATGCTGGTCTCTTGTCTTCCTTTCCTGATCTCTTACACCTAGGGATCAAGAGCTCTTGCGCTCTATGGAAAGCGTTCTTAAAAATCATCCTCATGACCTCCTTGATGTCTTCTGCTTGCATCATTGTAACCATCTAGGGTGGGATTCAGCTTACATATCCATAGGCAACAGCAGTTTCACAGTCATCTGCAACTCAGCTAATCACCCTCCTTTTATATTAATGAAGAGAAATTGGGTGGGTTTCTACATAAACATCTGAATATTGCCATAGTAGGGTGTAGAGGGAGCCCAGGTGACCACCTCTCACTCTTCTCTGTACTAAATATAAGGAAAGATTCTTAAAGTAGGACTGGAATGTTATGTAACACATTTCATTATAAACTACTTTACTAATCTTGCCCATCCCGCTCCATGTTGTTATTTTTATATACTATTTTCTTCACTTTTTTATCACTTAATTCCCATGCTGTGACATTAAAGGACTTCTGAAGGCTTTGTATTGAAATTTGTGCCCATTCCCATAGTCCATGTTCCTAGTATTTCTGGCAGTAGTTAATTGAGTTGGAGTGCCTGAACTACAATTCAAAAACGCAGAGCTCAAAGATAGGAGACCATCTCCATCCCTGGGGATGTCAAGCAAGGACAGACATGATTCTGCAGCAACTCTGCTTGTGACATTTGGGATGAAAGATTACTTAATCAGCATGTCTGGATGAACCTCTGGTTTGTTAGAAAATTTCCAATTAAAACTATTGGTTTCAACATCAGCACAGCTTGTGTTTGACGGCTTTTTGTCAAAGAAGTAGTTTGTATAATAAAGCTGAACTTGTGTACTTACACTTGATTTAGACCAGGCTTTCTTTGGGAATAATCATCCCTGATCTACTAGTATTTTGTATTAATACCTGGTACTCATGGGTCAAGTTTGCGACAGGCACCAGTGTTTACCACTATGATTAAACATGTGCCCAGAAATGACTGGGCACTTTGGAATCCCATTTCCTGGGATTGTTCTACAAGTGAGAGTTTCCAAAATTGTGCGTGCTTCATGGATTTAACATAGAAATCACTGGGTTTGACAACTGCAAGGCAAATTGTTAGTAATAAAAGCACTTAAGAGACTTTTACTAGCAGAAAATGCAAAAGCGAGACACATGTCAAGCAGAAATTCATATTTACCATGCAAGTGTATGCTGAAACCAGCTAAGGTTTTAGAATCAATATTTCCCAATGGGGTCTGCAATTTTGTGTCATGACTGAAATGTTAGCTGGCACAAATGAAAATTGAGGATCAGAACCTAAACCACCTGAAAATCCTAAAAATAATGTTACCACAGGATGGTTTAGGAGCTGAATGTAAACTGGGAACTGGTACCTACCCTATTTCTCCCATTCTTATTCTCACTGCAGCAGAAAACTGAGTATCCTTAGCTGATTTTCCAATGTGCAGATGAGAGCACTGAAATGAGTGGTGCTGTGCAGAACTGAAAGCTGAGGTCCAGCTCACGTGTTATGTTGCTAAGTCCTGGCTGGGCGAAGTCCCTGTCTAGATGCATCCTTGTGTCTTCTAAACCAAGTGACCTTGGAGACAGAAGCAGATTAGAGCCAACCTATCAGCAGGAAAATTCAGCAGAAGAACCCATGTATAAATCACTAACAACTTGTTTTATAATGAACCTTTCCTATCTGCTGGTTGGTCATTTGCTTCGGTTTCCTGCCCCTCCTCTTGCTCTTGGTCTCTTTGCTTCGGCCTTGTGCCATCAGTTCCCCTTGTCACTTTATAAATCCCTTCTTTCAGTATTTCCTACTCCTCTCCTTTCTATTTAGTAAACTCCCACATAAACAGCCTCTAGCCTTGCAAAAGTATATGAACTAGCTGTTTCAAAAACATAGTGTTTTTCTAAATGTAAGACATTTTCCAGTTTTTGGACTTTCTCTTTTTTTTTTGCCTCTCACATTAACAGCCTGACACTTGAACTCAATGAGACCTTTATCCCTGTGTTTTAGTTTTAGACTGATAAATTGTGAAACTTCATAGCAGTGAGTTAGTATACAAAATACCCACTTACCAGATTAGTTGCAAATGACCCATGCATGCTTATCAGCTGAAGTCTTTCCTCTGAAAGTTTTGGTTCCCTTATCAATTGCTGCTGTATTTGTTATGGCAGGAATCCTTTTGCTTTCTGCTCGGTAGGTGCTAATTTTTACTGGAATGCTATATGCTCCCACAAAAGAGTAATAAGCATTGTCCTCAATAACCTCAATGGGCTCTTGAAAACTCCAGGACTAGTTTCTTCATGGTTAAAGCAGCATGGTACACAGGATAATTTAGTTCTTGCAATGTATCTCAGGACATACTTTTGGTTCCTCTACTTTCTGCAGTTAACTACTTATGAAGGTGCTAAAACTCACCTTTTCTTGTTTCTAGAATTCCAACTTTATTAGAGTCCATAAAGTCATTTCTGTTGCAAACTTCACCATGAAACAGTCAGACCTGCAACTCTCAGATGTCTTCCTAAAAGCACTTAACCACCTGCCCCTGGAGTACAACTACGCTTTATACAGCAGAATATTTGATGACTTTGGTACTCATTATTACACCTCTGGGAAGATGGGTGGTTCCTATGACATTCTTTATCAGTACAGCTCTGAGGAACTGAAGAACTCGGGTATGTAATCTTTAACAAGAGAATACCACGGGTTTTTTACCAGCTTTTCTTATCACAGTTTTTAGGTCTTAGACCACATAGTACATTCTCCAACAGCACAAAATCCTTTAAACCTGCATAGACCCATGAATTACTCACACTGCCTAGATAGAGAGCAAGAAGAAATTTTTGCTCTACACTGTCTTAATTTGAAAAGTTCAAGAGGTTCCTTACTTGGTAAACACCATTGTGTTCAGGCAAACCTCTTAAGACCAGCAGATCAAGATCAGGTGCCACTAGAAAAAGGTGTTCCAGCGTACTTCAGTGTGGGACTGAGGTCTGAGAGATGTAAGTGGTACTTTTGGGGATACATTCATTAAAGAAAGTTGTTGGTATTGATTAGAAATTACTCTAAAAATATTCCCCTGACTGCCAGACTGTCAAAATGAAAAGACAATACCACAAAAGTGGAAATCTAAGGTTAAAAGCTGTGATCCTTAATGCCACTGCTGTAACTTGCATGGGTATGGGAGGCTACCTAAAAGGGATGGTAAGCATGACTCAGTCCAATGCTGTTTGTACCTGGAGAAATAGGTGCCTGCATCATTGAAGTCTCCAGTGGTGGGTGAGGACCTGGGGGACCTGCCATGGCTCACCTCGATGTGGGAGCCTGGGGGCATGGTGCGGTCATATCACATGGTTATGGTGATGAAGCTGATGCTCTGTGGTATTTCTAGGTCTGGCAGTGGATGAATCAACAGAGTGTGTTCGAACAGAAACAACAAAGCGTGTGTTCTTCCGGAAGAAAAAGAAAGTCAGTACCAGATGCACCACAAACAGGATGACTGTGAAACACGAAGGTGACCATGATGAGAACAGGGTCCATGTCCTGATACTTACCCTGAAAGATACCGTGCCCCTCAGCTAGGTGTCCCAGGTGACCTCCTGGCTTTGTTGATCTATAGATGCCCTTCCATCACTGTCAGAGGAGCCAGTGTTTCACTGTTTGTCTCTGAAGCAAGCAGTGGAGACATCGTCTTACTTACAAAAGAAATTATGATGTGGGAGCACTCTTTCTCTGCTCTGGACCACCATTGGTGATCCAGTGGCACTGGCTTTTCCAGTCAATCATGGATTTGACAAACATTCCTGAGTGCAGGGCCAGGCATACTGAACAGGGAAATGGGCACAACTAGAAATGTGTGATCATAACTGAGTTCCTCATCTTCTTTAAGGGTTGCTCAGGGCTCATTGAGAGAGTTGGGCAGCAATAACACACTCCCTGACCTTCCCCTCTCATCTTCCTCATGTCCAGCAGACATCTAGGTGCAGGAGTTCCCTGGCAATGCCAGAAATGCGTCTCAGAAACTGCAGAAAGTTGGTGTATTTTCTGTAAGAATGGCAAGAATCATGTTCTGCATCACTAAAAGCAGGGGTTTAATCACCTCCACTATGTTTTTGTCCTCATTTTATGATCAATTTTGATTTCTCAGATGTTAACAGCTGGCACTAACGATCCTGCCTTGTAGTGTGTTCTTCTAGAGGAGCCTGCTGTATCCCCTGCATTTTCCACAAGTGTCTTGTGTAGTTCTGAATATCTCCATGGCTGAGGTCTCAGACACATTAATTTGGAAGACTACGACAGGCTGCTGTCATAGCAGGGATTGTTTTTCTGAGTTCAGACTTTGTTCTTCCATGGGTATCTTCAAAAAATTAATCTCAATTTACTCTTTTATAACCTCTTCACTTTTTCCTAGAACTCTGTTGTTACATCTGCTGTCTTTGGAGGCCTTTGTCTGACAATACTGTGATGAAATCCCCTTTCAGGTTCCATTTTGGAGTCAGCTGAACGGTCATTCTCTTTGGTAAAAGGTGGCATGTCAGAGTATGCAGCAGCTCTGGCCTGGGAGAAAAAAGGGGCTTTTCCAGGACACACAGTCTTCACAAATTGGCTGGAATCAACAAAAGAAAATCCTGTGGTGATTGACTTTGAGGTAAGAGAAGAACAAGAAGAACATTGAGATAGTAAAGCACTCACCAGTTAGCAGCTCTTCCGAGAGCTCTGCAGTTGTTTTGTCTTTCAAATCAGGACAATGATGTGTGTGACATGAATGCACATACGTATGGCCATAACATAAACACAATTTCAACAAGCCTGACTCCTGCGTGATACACCTTCATGTGTAGGCTCTAGTGCCTTTAAAATCCTTCAGCTGCCCCCCCGCAGGACGCCGCTGTGTCAGGTAACCGCTTACCGAATGGCTGTCTACCAGGTGTCGCCCATCGTGGATTTGGTGAGGAACGTGCCGTGTGCCGTGACCAAACGTCGCAACCTGGGGAGAGCCCTGAGAGAATACGCGGGCAGGTTTGACCCTTGCCAGTGTGCCCCGTGCCCCAACAACGGCAGGCCTGTCCTTTCGGGGACAGAGTGCCTCTGCCTGTGCCAGGCTGGCACCTACGGCAAAAACTGTGAGACACAAGCTCCGGGTTACAAATCAGGTATTTGGGGTGATACTGTCATAATATAAACGTGGTCCTTCTGGTATCTATTTGTCAAAGATTAAATTGACATAACCTTCCCTCACTAAATCTATAGCACTTCTTTACCACATGGTGATGGTCGGAAAGTATAAGAATAAATGTAGGAATAAAAATAAAAAATCAAACTCAATAGGCACAGCTTAAAAGGAATTGTAAGACATGGTAAAAGATTCCTTAGCTACATAATTAAGATAATAGAAAATAAGTGGTTCAGCAATAAAGATGAAGTTGAGATCAAAGATAACTGATGCAAAAATTAAGAAACCCATTCCTTAGTTTTCGCTATAGCCTATTATGCTTAAGACTAAATGGCTAATGGAGATAAAAGATGTTGACTCAAACGTAAAAGGAAAACTCAGTTATCTTAAGGAGAGGGAACATAATCATCATTCTGAAGAATTTAAAGAACAATTTCATGAAAACAGGTTTTTGAATGAAATTGGCACTTGTGTAATACCTATGGGAAACAGAAGTGACTTACAGCATTATACTTACTATTGCACAAATTTATATTCCAGGACAAAAAGGGCGCAGAAAGAAAAGTCACTTAGGCAGCTACAGGTCTTACTATCTGACCCTAATAAAGAAATATTTTGAAAGAAATAAACAATTGAATATATGCAGATAGAGATGAATGAAGAAAATGTATTGTGTGCAGTAAAGAAAGTGTGTATAAATAAAAATGTTTATATATGCTTCATGGTGGCACAGACAAAATACCCCAGGGGTTAAGAAAAGACAGTAGTGTTTTAATTTAGCTTACACGGGATGTAGATTTGGGGTTTAGACGTGGTGTTAGAGCTCAGATTTATTTAATAACTCATTAAACCCTGAGCTATCTAAAAAGGTTGTCAGCACCATGGAAACTCAAACATCTGTGCGTGCAATAGAAGTAGAAAATAAGCTGCTTCTGTGTTTGAATGTTACTCGCAAACAAAACTATAAAGGAAGATGTATTTTAGGTTTTCATGAAGCAGCTGGAATTTGGCTGACTATCTCTTTGGAAAACTTCACATTCTAGAGATAATCTACTCCCTTAACAGTAACAATTTTAAATACTTTGGAAATGGCTATTATGAATTTACCACCATCCTGCTTGTATGTGGCCTTAGGAGAAATATTATGTATGGTACAGATCTACCAAAGGATGGGATTTCTTTTAATTCTTGCAGTTGCTGTAGATGGCCGCTGGGGTTGCTGGTCTGAATGGAGTTCTTGTGATGCTTCCTTCAAAACAAGAAGGACCCGGGAGTGTAATAACCCCTCCCCGATGAACGGTGGGAAGCCCTGTGAAGGTGAACGGGAAGAAGAGGAGGACTGTTATGTCTCTGCATTCATGGACAGGTAAGAAAATGGGAGATCAAAAGACCTCCATAATCATGGGGCAGAGTTAAGGAGCCCTCCAGAATGGCTTTGTGATTACCAAGGAGAAATAGCGGACAGCTCTCCTGTCTGAACTTCTGTGGTGGGGCTGAAAGAAGGAAATGTCTGAAAAACTTCACAACTTGCTTCAAGTTTGGATCTACTCATTGTTTACTCCTAGAAAATGGCTGACTAATTACATACCAAAGTGTGCTTTGGTGGGTAAGGGGAGAGCAACAGACGTCATCTGCCTGAATTTATGCAAAGTGTTTGACACTGTGCCGCATCACATCCTGGTCTCTAAATTGGAGAGACACGGATTTGATGGATGGATCACCCAGTGGTCCAGGAACTGGATGGATGGCTGCACTCAAAGTTTTGTGGTCAATGGCTCAATGGCTCAATGTCCAAGTGGAAATCAGTGATGAGTGGTGTTCCTCATGGGTCAGTACTGGGACCGGTGATGTTCAACATCTTTGTCGGTGACATGGACAGTAGGATCAAGTTCACCCTCAGCAAGTTTTCTGATGACACCAAGCTGTGTGGTGCAGTTGACATGCTGGAGGGAAGGGATGCCATCCAGAGGGACCTGGACAGTCTTGAGAAGTGGGCTTGTGTGAACCTCATGAAGTTCAACCAGGACAAGTTCAAGGTCCTGCACCTGGGTTAGGCCAATCCCAAGCACAAATACAGGCTGGGCGGAAAATGGATTGAGAGCAGCCCTGAGGAGAAGGACTTGGGGGTGTTGGTTGATGAGAAACTCAACATGAGCCCACAATGTAGCCTTGCAGCCCAGAAAGCCAACCACATCCTGGGCTGCATCAAAAGAAGTGTGGCCAGCAGGTTGGGGGAAGTGATTGTCCCTCTCTACTCTGCTCTGGTGAGAACCCACCTGGAGTACAGTATCCAGCTCTGAGGTCCTCAGCACAGGAAAGAGATGGACCTGTTGGAGTGGGTCCAGAGTAGGGCAACGAAGATGATCAGAGGGCTGGAGCACCTCTTCTATGAGGACAGGCTGGGAGTTGGTGTTGTTCAACCTGGAGAAGGGAAGACTTCAGGGAGACCTTACAGAGGCCTTACAGTATCTGAAGGACACCTACAAGAAAGTCAGAGAGGGACTTTTTGCAAGGGCATGTAGTGATAGGATGAGGGGTAATGGCTTCAAACTGGAAGAGTGTAGATTCAGATTAGGTATTAAGAAGAAATTTTTCACCATGAGGGTGGTGTGACACTGGAAAAGGTTGCCCAGAGAAGTTGGGAAGTATTCTTGGAAGTATTCTAGACGAGGCTGGATGGGGCATTTAGCAACCTGGTCTAGCGCCAGATGTCCCTGCCCATGGCAGGGGGGTTGGAACTAGATGGTCTTTAAGGTCCCTTCCAACCCAAACCATTCTATGATTCTATGATCTCTTATGCTGCTTTGCATGGCTTCGTGTCCAAAGCCATGGAGAACTCATCTGCTTCCATTTATGGGAGTTAGCAGTTTCCATTTTTTTAATATCACATCCTCTTCACTTAGAGGTTTAGGTCTGAAGTCAGTCTCAGAAAGAATTCTGCTGGAACTACCAAGCTTTTCATATTCCCTCTTTGAGTATGTCTGATGTACCAGTTTTACATGGTTTCAACTTAAAATCATATCTCCAACCCCAAACTGGCTCAGTTTCTTGGATCTTGAAGAGCAAGGATTTGTACAGATAGTTTTTCAACTGGAACCAAGAACTGGATCAGGATTTTCATCATCACCACTGTAATGACTATGGAGGAGATTCTGGAGTGGATAGAAGAGGATTAAAAGCAATGGGCTCCACAGTTCTTTGTTACTCATCTCAGACACCACAGGCTGTACAGCTCCATGCTCACAGAGATGACCCTCCTTTAACCACTGCCTGATGGCAACAGGTGGGTTTTGACTACCCTGTTTTAAACTCAGCTAAATCATGTGGACTCCTTAGACCCTTTTTCCATATGCTGCTCTTTGCCTCTTTCTCTTACTCCATAGAAATATTTAATTAGTTACTTTGATAGAAATTGTAGCCCTTTATCTATGACTTTTTTAGTGCACTCACAATCTCCCTCCTATCAACACCTGCAACTTTCGATGTCCACCATATTTGATTTAACAGAATAAAGTTTTTTCACTGGAGGGGAGGACAGGGACAGCAGGGACAAGGGGGTTGGGAACAGGACAGGACACACTCAAAGCATTCCTGTCCAAAGATCCTGCCATTCTGGCACTGTTATTTGGTAACACAGTGCTTAAGATACATCCTTACCAGCAAATACTTGCTTTCCAGAGGTGCTCCTTGTATAAATGATGATGAAGCCAGGAGAGAAGAGGATATCTTGATTGGTGAACCTGAGTCTGGATGCTCCAGGCCAGACCCACCAGAAAACGGTTTTATCAGGGTGAGCATGAAAAATGGATGATGTAGAAGGAAAGTGCAGTAATTGCAGAGCTGGGAAGTTTTACAGCTTCTTTGCTACATGTGCCTGACACCCAAGCTAGCTACTGTGCTAGTGAGTGTGTTGCTCTGTACGTGGGATGCTGTGGGGCTCTAGTCCACCAAAGTCTACCATCAACTGAAGCGACGGCAAGGTAAAATCCATTTCAAACAGTTGTCTTTGAATCCTTCTTTTGTAACTGTGACATCAGTTAGTGCAGCTGGACAATCATGTAATTATATAGGTGAGTGGATGACTCATATTTCAGATTAGGAAAAGCACACATTCATTCCATCATATCATCAGATTTTTATCATTGTCTCTTTTAACAATGTCGTCTCATTACCATAGATTTTTGAGAGGCTTTTTGGTTTCTTTTTTATAGAACGAAAAGAACCAGTATGCTGTGGGGGAAGAAGCTGAAATTGCCTGTGTCAGTGGTCATGTCCTCAGTGGCTATCAATTCCTTCGGTGTCTGCCAGATCAAACCTGGAAACAGCAACCTGTTGAATGTCAACGTAAGAAAGGGAAAACTAATTTAGCCCAGCAGCAAAACAGAAGTGGAAGAAAAAGACACAAAACAGATTTTAATACAGGCTTTTAAAAAGAATCCGTAATGATATCTGAAAAGATAGCATTTTAAGAAGGTATTTCATGCAGAGATGGCAAAAACCTACTGAGTCAGTACATAATTTCTCTTCTAATTCAGAAGTGCTACTATTACGTGCTTTGTAAGGATACTGTAATATTCAGTGCTTTAGAAAACTCTCAGGTGGATGCTGTGAGGTCCTTCTCTTGTCTAGTTTTAAATATCTTTAACAGAAGGACACATCTTTTGTTTCCAGACTTACACAGATATCTTTAAGTTGATGACAGTTATGCTGAAAAAAGTGTTCTTAGAGGAATTTGTCTACCTTTTTTATATTAAATGGATGATGTGACTCTAAAGACCGCCAACCCCCCCCAGGCTGACTTGAAAATCCCCACAACAAATCAATGCCTTGAAGCAGTTATAGTCCAATTAATGATCAGAACTGACCTGGGTTTGCTAACAGGAGAGATTCCAGTGGTCTTCTGGACCTCTGTGATTTCATTGACTTAGTGTTCATTTTATCAAAAAATTTTACCTGAATACACTTACAAGCTTTCTATTGCCATTCATTTAAATTGTTTTGTTAGTAACTTCATTTACAAAAGAAAAATTAAAATATGCTGTTAATGCAATTCTTATTATTTTTAAACTGTAAAATTAAATTACTCATACTAGCATACATTAGAAACACAATGTAATTCATTAGCTATTGACTGAAAATTATTTTTAAAGACTATGACAGTGCACTGAAAATTTCTAGACTTAATTATGTTAAATATTTATTAGTTTTGAATGTCAGTCAAATGTTCAGTGTTATTGCATGTCTTTATGGCTCTTCAGATGAAGCATTATGGCTTGCTGTAAATATGTGCGCATCATAAACCCAACAAGAATTACACTTTTTTCTTGTCCATTACAGCCTCGGTATGCCTCAGGCCACCAACATCTGACAGCGTCACAATTTCCCCATTTAAGCAACAGTACAACGTTGGTGAAACCATGAAGCTGAGCTGCCAAGCTGGGTTTATAGTCACGGGTCAAGCAAAGTATACCTGTGGGAAAGACCTGTCCTGGACACCTCCTATTCTGAGATCGATTACGTGTGAAAAAGGTTAGTATGCCCGCAGATTCTTTACTGTTTCTATACTGCTGGTATTAACAACAGTTTGTCTTAGCTAGCTAGAACTAGGAGCCAGATGACTGGTTTTAAGACATACAGCAACTATTCATTAATTTTGGTTTTACTTTGTCCTCACCACAGTGCCATATAATTTCAGCCCCAAACTTCTGCATTAAGTTCAGAATTTCTGGGTGCAATGTACTGTACACTTTAATTATGAAACGGAGATACTGAAACAGTTTTCTTAAAACCAAACCAAACCAAACCCCAGCTGTATTAACGAAGGTTTATGAAAGTAAAGTGGGAGAGTGCGTTCTATTGAAACTTCAGCTTCTTTTCTTGTACAGGATTTTCCAGTAATGTTTGCAAAAACTGTTGTGTATTTGTGGAATCCAACCACAGCAACTTTTGAAGATAGAAATATGGGATAAACTGAAATAAATCCATTTTAGGTTTTACAGTAGGAGATATTTCTGTTTACTTCATTACTAGTTACAATAACTCTCACTCTTTCACTTCAGATGTGCAAACTAAAATTAGAGGTGTTTGCAAGCCAGGACAAAAGCAGGTTGGATCTCAGTGTGTTTGTATGTCTCCAAAAGAAGATTGTGGGTAAGTTAAGTATTTTCATTAGAAAAAAGAAAAGTTGAAGTTTCTCCACTGATAGACCAAGAGTCCATTGTGACACAAACCAGGGACAGTAAGAAAAGACAACAGCAATTCAGGGCTACTCTCTGTTCAGATATTAGCCAGCTGTGCCTCTGTGTTTGAATTACAGTCCCATTTATATATGAAATAAATGAACAATGACATTAACCAAATGGCACACCAGGGCACATCCTTCTAATCTACATTATCATCTGCTACTAGAGATCCCAACTCTTCCTTTTCTTCTCTTTATTCTTCCAATTTCTATATTTTCACTGTCATCACCTTGCTATAATAGGTCACACTCCCTGTGTTTCAGATTCACCTTTTTGCTGCAAAATACACTGCACGTTTCAGTCTCCAGAGCATATAAAAGTGTGTAAGACTTGGATTTAGTGTCTCTTTACACAACATGGCCTGTGCAGACCATTGAGCCTTCAAGTGAATAGAGGGTTATCCTAGAGGATTTTTAGTAAATGACTGGCCAGAGTTGAGGTGTGGTGCGGGACTGGAGATAGGAAAGATGAGCACAGATTGAATATCAGCTGGGCTGTTGTACGGCTGAGATCAACGCACATTCCACCACAGGGCTCCTGTGTGACCACAGGCAAGTCCCTTGGCATGAGACTCATCTCATTCATGTCAGTGCCCAAATAACCAGGTATCTTCTCTCTTTTGAAAGTCCTCGGGTAGAAAGAGAGTATGTTCAGAGGGTAATAGACATTGGCAAAAGTATATAGGCCAAACCGTCTGAACTAGAGATGTTTTGTTGACTAAAGCGATAAGCTTAACTCAGGAGGCTAAACAAGGTGAGCTGTATTGCTCCCTCTCTTTGGGAAATGGCTAAGCTTAACAAAATGGTGCTGCTTGGAAATGCCTGCACTCGCTGGGAACGAATCCAGTCAGGAGCCAAGAGCAATACAGAAAGACACTACGAGCAGTATGGCTGGGTTTGGCTGCCAGTGGTCCCCAAATAACTGTGCCTCAGAGGCAGTCTTGCGCACACAGCTGCAGGGCTGCATTAACTCAGACAAGCCACCCCAGGGCCAGTGGAACTTTCCCATGCCTTGTGGAGGTAACAGCACCTCTCATTTTCTTGTGCAGGCACATGTCCTTTACCTCGCATCTGTTGGACAGGACCAAAGCTTCCTCATCTCACAGCATTATGCTGTATCAGGTTCAGGTCCTGCAGTAGCTGGGATGGCCTTAGGTCTTTAGACAGATGTCCAACCTGGCCATGGCTTTGCTGTGTTTCATCCGATGCTGGTGGAGCGTTTAGAAGCACAGTCTTGTTCCACAGTCTGCTAAAATAATTTTTTTTTTCCCTTGGGGCAGCCACTACTCAGAAGACATCTGTGTGCTACATGCTGTTTCTGAACAGAATGTGACCAAGCCCAGCTGTCAGTATTCAGCTGAAATGTGCCTCGGAGAGCAGTCATTTCATTTCTTGCATGCTGGCCCTTGCCATGGTGATTCCAACCTAGACTGGGCTATTGAAAGAGCAAAGCTCTCTACAAATAGCTTGAAGAAAGTGCCCTGTGGCTATGACACCTGCTACGACTGGGAGGAGTGTCCAGGTATGTCTTCTGGACAGTGGGATTTATCCAGACATTTGCATCTAAAAATAAAATGTGCTGACTCCTTCACTGCTCCAAGAATGGGATTTACAGGCATTGTGGTCTATCTGAGCAATTTATGCTGAGAGGAGTATGGCCAGTCCTGTGTCCCTGCTACCAAGTGTTACACTTAGGTATGTGTCTTTCCCCACAGGCATGAGTGTTGTAGCACTGCCTCTTCCCGTTAGTAAGGCACAAAAGGAACTTGGAGATTAAGGGAACTTTTTCAGGAGAATTAACATTTGAATCTTTAATCACAGAAATATAGTTGGCAATGTTATTGTCCGTTGCCTGTGAGGCTTCTGTAACCGCTATTTTGTACTTCACGAGTTAATTTGGGCCACGCCCTCTATAGCATATAATTAAATTATGAAATTAAATCATGATAGTACTTAAAAAGCAAGACTGGGGCCATCAGCCTTAATGGGATTTTAATGGTAAAATTTGCAAATACCCATCTGTGAAAACTGTGTTTATCAAGAGTTTTAATGAACTAGCTAAGCTGGTGAAATCCCTAAGAGGATTATTTTATAAACACTGTTGTGCAACTCGGCTATTTACTGTGTAACTTGGTGATAAGAGCAGAGGGTTTTCCTGTAAATGTCTGAGGTGCTGGCGAGCTCTGTGCACATCAGCCTCTTGCCGGGAAAAGGCTGAGTGGCAGCCACGCTCATTCCTTCACTTGCTTCCAGAGACAAATAAGATCCTTATCACACCTTGTCTACTTATGATAGATAAAGGAACAGCAGTGTGCAGCAATCCTAAAACCCCGGTTTGGAGATGCAAGATTCCTGCAGCACAGGATTTGAAGTAGCTCTAAAATACCGCATGAGATGTTGTTCCTTGTGGGGCAGAGGGCACGACCAGGTGTGCCCCTTGAGGGACATGCTGTGTTGGAGCCCCGAGGCACCTTGGGCCCCCGGGAAGGTGGTTGCGATCTAAAAAAATACTGGGATTTTTTATTCCAGAACCCCTAAGGAGCCTAGAGCTGTTCCCACTGTGAAAGTGGCTTAAAGCTGGATTCTGTGCCAGTATCTCACTGTTTTTCTCTCAAAAACCTACAGAGGAGCCCTATTCAGTGAGGAAAAGCGAGAGACAGAGGAGAAAAATGCATTAAATAAAATACATTTTCATTGTGGTGCTCAAGAAGTGTGAATTGGTCTTTCCTCCTCTCCATCGCCACAGAAGTCCTCTTTTGCACAGACATTTAGGAAATGGAAGCTTTGGTTTTCGTGAGAATGTGTAGTTGGTATCAACAACAGAGGCAGAAGATACTGCTGCAACACCATGTGAAAGCAGCTAAATGGAGGAAACCACACATTTTTCATATGTTTTAAGAAAGGGAACACAGAAACTTAGTTTCCTGCCTAGGGAATTTCTGGGAAAGAATATAAGGAGTCAGAATCTGATTAGATAGAAATGGGTAATGAAATAACCGTCAGGACTGAGCTATACCACAGGCCAGCAGCGGGTAGCTTAGCATTCATAAAAGGAGCTTTAATGAAATAGGAGCTGACACAATATGGACCTTAAGACTCCATTTCACAGCAACATTGTGTGCAAGGATAATTGGGAACAGAAAGTCAACTTAATATCTTTTTGTTTAGAAGAAAGGTCAGGGAAAGCCAGTAGATAAAAATAGTTAGACACTATATTTCTGCTTCTCTATGGACCACTGCTGCAAAATCCGGTATTTAAAGCTGCTTTTGTCTCTAGTCCTAATACCCCACCACCTAGTGGATGTGCTATAGGCTTTTTGTAACTAACTTATCATGAACTTCCAATAGTGTTTTTCCTTCTTGGACTTTGAAATGTTGTCAAACTATGAAATATGTTTTTAGTCATGACATTTGCAGCTAAAACTCCAACACGTTTATTCCCAGAGAAACAGACCCAGTGCTCCTGCCTGATGCCTTACCAGTGCCCCAAAGAAGACAGACACCTTCACTGCATCCATATGGAGTCGACAGGGAGGAGAAGGACAGTCAGTCATTGTGTGCTGGCAGCCATGAAGTGTGCTGGCATCAAACTGGAGGTGCTGGAGCAGGGGAGCTGCCTGACATAACCCACCAGCTGTCCTGGCAGCCACCATGATCATCCCAACGTGCACAGGCTGAGCCACCGTGGGGAAAGCTTGACTGGTTATGAAAAGACAAATAGATCAAAACCAAAGGATGGGAAAAAAAAAATAGAGCTCACAACAGATTTTTGGGAGAAGGGTGGCAGTGGGCTTTTTTTGGATTGAAAGTGGTCTGGGGTGTGGGGCATAGGGACTGCTCTCACTGCTGGTAACTGTGGGTGTACAGAGGGAGGGAGGGAGGGAAGTGGATGCCAAGGGAGCAAAGGGAGCACTGCCTCTGGTCTGCCCTGGTGCTGGATGAGACTTTTCCTTTTCTCAGACATTTGTTGCTCTGTTTCTGCACTTGTGACTGCTGTGCACTGTGGTCATCTCGCTGGCTGAGTACCGGCTGTATCATCCAGGCAGGCGGACTTCAGCATGACTGCACATTCTCTCTGACACTTTATGGGGTCATGAAGGAGGCTACCTGTCTGGGCATTCAAGGTATAAATTCAGGGAGAAGTACAGAATACTGAAGACCACAAATATAAAAAGATTGAGTGAGGTCTTCAAAACCTTGAGATTTTAAATCAGAGTAACTGAAGGGAGGAAATGTTTTGGGTTGGTTTGCTGGTTTTGAGCCTTAGACACAGTTGGGAAATTTTTATGGTACCCATCAAGGTGAATTAAACACACGTTTGTGCTTCAATATAAAAGAAAATTTTAATGAACAGGATTTAATGAACATTGGGCAAAGTCCTACTGCAATACTATGTGGTTCTATGTGGAGTCTGCAAAAATGCATCACAAGCAGATTCCTTACACACAATTGCACCAGCACCAGCCCTGAGAGCAGTTGCATGGGGCACCTCAGCCTGACCGTGGGTCCATCCCCCAGCCGAGCTTTGCTGCCCAAAGATGGCCCCTGAGCACTCCCATTCCAGGATGGCTGCAAGATAATGCTGAACCTGTTTCTTATCTCATCACCAAGGGCAGTTTAACCCCTTCTTGTAGTTTGTCCTTCTTGCCCTCAGTGCCAGATCATTCCTTGATCACAAATTACCACTGCTGAGCAATTACAGTCAGAATTTCTGCTTCAACACTCAGAATTTTACAAAATTGAGGATCAGAAACCTGCCTTCCAAGAAGAGGAAAGCTGAAAATCACTTTCTTTCACCAGCAGTCAGCAGAACAATCAAAATCAGGAAAAAAGAAAAGCATAAGAAGTGTCTGCTGATGAATAATCTGCCCTGTGTATGTGTCACACCTCGCCAGGGGCTGGGCAGAGTCACTTGGGAGCTGGGAGTGGACTGGACGTGAAATGGTTATTTTTCCTCCAAGGAGGTATCAGACCCCTGTATTTGGGATGTTGCCAAGCTCCTTAAATCTGCAGCTAGTCTCAACTGGATGGAGCTCAAGGAAAAGAAGCAATTAATACTGCTGCTAAATACAATAAAGCATTATGTTTTCTTGTTTAAAATGTGTAGTAAAAATTATTATAAAAAAACTGAGGCAGGTTTGGCTTTGTAGTTCTGTAGCTCTTTCCTCCAACTGAAGATAGATCCTAACTTACTGGTGATGGTCTGGGAGAGGGTTGCAAATTTGCTGGTCCCCGGCTTGTTTTTAGTGCCTTTATTTCTTCTTGCTGGTTGCATTCTGTGGGGGAATAATCACTCAGAATGGCTATGTATGCCTTCTGCACCCTCAACAAGCAATGAAGATTTCTTGCTCCTGACCCTCTAACCTTAATACTAGCTTTTCATTACAGAACTCTGATTCCAGTGTGACTGTCTAGTAACGTTTCTGATAGAAGGAATTTTTTTCCCTGACACTTCTCACCATGATAAATTGCCAGATGAGGTTATTTCCTGGCAAACAGAAGGCAGCCGAGAGCTCCCCAGCTGCCCCCATTTCTCCAGCACCTCTGCTCTCAGAGTGGTTGTGTGCTATGCAAGCGCTCGCATTAAGACTGGCATTGTTCTCTCTTGCTGACGTGGATAACTCCCGTAGTTTCTGTTCTGCAGTTGAGCATTGTGGCAGAGTGGAGACATCATCTGCCACTCACTAATGAGGTGGTGATTCAGCCATAAATGGAATCCAGAAGAAATCTTCAGCTTGCTGAAAATAGTAGGAGTTTTGCCGTTGACTTCAGGAGGGTCAGGACTGCACTTGCAAGGACTTTGGGTCTGTTGCTTTGCTCTGTCACAGGGGTCTCCAACCCTCACATCAATAGACTGCAGCTCTTTAATGTTTCCTGCAACACCTATCTTTTTCTTGGATAATCTTCTACCGTGATAACTTATATTGGGTAATGATAGAGATTTCTTGTTCACCGGTGGCAGGAAAAGCTGTCCCTCCTTTGCCACTGTAAGCTCCAAGTAATGTTATCTGGTTTGATGGATCATTGCCTTGGGTCATAAATTATAACTGGGGAAGATAAAGCAAACCTGAACTGAATCTGTCAGGGTAACCAGGGTCACAGAGATCTTACCGATTCTCGAAGGACAGCTTTCTCGGTAATGCAGCTTCTCTACTGCACAGAAAAATCCCATCTATTTGTTCTTAATGTCAGAGAGGATGCATTATCCAAAATGAATATAATGAGCCTTTCCACTGTCACAAAGTTCCATACAACATCCCGGCATATCTAATTTTTCTCTAGCACAAGAGTATGTGAAGTGTATGTAGTATACACTTACCACAGTGAGACAGCTGAGGCACAATTCAATGGTTGGACAATTAGCAGCTGCTGTTGTGGGCTTCTGTATAAATAGTTATTGCAATTGTAACATAGAATGCAAAATTTGACCAAATATAGAAGAGAACTGAATATATAGAGAGAGTATGTTATGTTTATCCTTATGCAACCTCAGAAAGGGGTAATCAAGAGTTTGCTTCAAGGGATTGAAGATAAGGCAGATATATAGGTTAAAATATTAACCACCAAATTTTTCCAATGGGCCACTGCTCAGTTATAGCAATTATTGTTTCCTGTTACAGCTATGAGAGAAAGCATCTTGTATTAAATGTTTGAGTCCTGATGTCTTCATTTCAGCTGTTATGTGATAGCTAAACATCTCTTAAAAATTTGGTGCAAAATATGACTGTGGCTATTAAATGCAAAGTTGCTAGATGCAGTGAGCACAGTAGAAGATGGATACCAGAGCTTTTGCTACAGCCGCTTTCCCAGTGAATGATAAACCAGAGGTGATCTCAGCCAGTTTCTCCCACTGGGTTCCTGCAGAGCTCACTGCTGTCCAACACACTCCTGGTCTTTTACTCCAGGGTGTGCAGGGGTGCATCTCCAGCAGCAGCATAATTTGTGGCATTCATGATAGCTCCAGCTCTATGCATTCAGTTTATGTATTTAGAGGAAGAGGTGCATCATGTTTCTCTTCACCCAGCGGTCACTGAGCAGTAGGCTTTGGCTAGTTGCTTCAGAAAACAGAGGCTTCAGCTATATCTGTAACAGAACTGACTCAACTCTGCTTGTGGAATGTTATGGGGAAAATTATGCTAAAAATAACGTTGTTTATAAGTTAAAACTTAACTATATTTAATAAACTCTCTGCTCAGAGGTGTCAGTATTACTATAAGGGGTCTTTCAACTGGCTCCTAAGGCACTGCATGTTTGCGTGTGGTAGCTGTGAAGATTTCTGATGTGGCGAGGTTTGGGTAAGCTGATCTTCCTTCCTTGGTGACTGGGCATGAGATGCCCCTAAAGGTGTATGTCTGCATCCAAGCTAATCATCTTTGGCTGTCCTTTTAGTCAGTGGAGGAGAGAAACAGTCCCTTAGAGGACAGGGTTTCTGTCTTCTTAGGTAGACATCTAAAAACAGGCCAGAAGTGTTATGCCTTAAAGGTGCCTGTCCTCCTCTGTTGACTGCAAAGGAAGCTGGGGGGTGGCTAGGTCAGATAGAAGCAGTTATGCTATAGATGTCTAGAATTGCATGAAATTAATCCTACCTTTTCTGTTTTTAAAATTGTGTGTGTGTGTGTATATATATATTTAAAATATATGAATATATATATATACTCCTAATATTTAATTTCCAGCACTGGATTTTTTGTCTTCTAGACCAGTGACATTTATATTGCCACTTTTCAGGAATAACTGGCTTCATCCACACAGGACCAAAGCTGTTGTGGGGCTCGGCACTGTGATAGCTCAAAGTTAGAGACTGGCTCCCAAAACAGTGCTGAGCACCAAAGGAGGTGCCTCTGCTTACTTCCCATCGCACGCTCGGTGAACCAGAAAGAGTTATTCACGCCTGGGTGAAAGGGACGAGCGTGTCTGTGTGAGACATAGCCAGCCACTGGCAAAACAGTGATGGGGTGATTTCAGTGTGTTGTGCACTGCTCATTACACAATGGGGCTTGGGGCTCAGTTGTTCTGGCACCTGCAATAACCAAGCCCAGAGCAGAAGGGACTTGATTCTAACATGTTGCTTTTTAGATGAAGCCTGGTCACCACCACCCCCCCCACCCCCACCTCCACAGAGCCCAGTTATGTCCAAAGTTGAGAGTCAGGTGTCTTCAGCATGGCAGAAACAAGCTTTTGGGAAGCTGTTGCTCCCATAACTTGCACAGCAGCAGAGTCTTTCACCCAGCATCATCCTTAGGTGACTAAATCATTTACCTACAGAACATAAGGTATCTCAAGTGTTAGGGCCTGAGGGCACCAGCTGCATTTATAGAACCGTAGAATCGTCTAGGTTGGAAGTGACCTTTAAGATCATCAGGTCCAACCATTAACTTAACACTGCCAAAACCACCACTAAACCACGTCTACCCGTCCTTTAAATCCCTCCAGGGATAGCAAGTCAACCACTTCCCTGGGCAGCCTGTTCTAGTGCTTGATAACCCTTTTGGTGAAGAAATTTTTCCTGATATCCAATCTAAACTTCCCCCGGTGCAACTTGAGGCCATTCCTCTTGCCCTATCGCTTGTTACTTGGGAAAAGAGACCAACCCCCACCAGCTTCCCACGGGCCTCCCCCGCCCTAGCCATGGCCCAAGACCCAGTTTCAGCCCCCCGAGACCATCAATCCCTTCCCTGCCTGGCTGTAGACCTCGTTGATTGAGATGCCTGTCCATGGGCCAATGTCCCAGCCTGGCCTTGGCCTGTCCCTATCCTCAGGGAGGTGCCTAGGCTGCCCGGTGCTGCCTGCTGCCCGGGGGGTGCCCAGGGACTCCCTTGCCACCTCCTGACAATAAAGTAAAGAAGTGCACATTTAGCTGGAAGTCATAAAGGTGTCAGCAAGTGAAAACTTCTAATGAAATTTTCTTTATTGGGCGTAAAACCCGGTTACCAGGGACTTTCTCCCTCTATTGTTCTCTGATGCTGAGATCTTGCTATAATAATAAAAACAGTCTTCCTCTTTTATTAGATCTTTCTGTGTGCATAGTGTAAATAGTGCTGCTGATAGGAGATCCTTAGTTTTCCCGTGGTGATATCTTACTTTCCAGACAAATGAACTACAAAAGCTATCACACACGAATGATTGCGGGTAATGGGCACCAACTGGGAATTTCAGGCCCCTGATGAACAAGTAGATCTTGTCAAATGCTGTCTCGGAGGCTTCAGGTCCTGGTCAATGTGACCTGTGTGCTAAAAACCACTCAGGAAGAAAATAAGGCTGATTATCTGCTGTTTCCTCAGCTCACTGGCTGTTTACTTGTACCTCAGGAAGGCTTTCTGACACAGCACCGCAAAGCAGCCGATCCATAGCTTCAGATTACCAGTCCGGAGAGAGAGCCGCAATTAACAGCAGAGCTGAAATTAGAAGATCTGTTCCTGGAAATCATCTCAGCTAGAGACAATTGAAACACAGCAGAATAAACCATAACTGGTTGAAAACACTTGATTATTTTTTTTCCTAATTTCCTCAGTTATTGTCTGTGATGCACTTGTAATCAGGGTGATGCAGGTTATAATTAACAGGTGCGTAGCTGCCATTGCCACAATCTCTCTCCAGAAATGAGTCACTGAATACGACGCCAGCCACTCTGGGGGGTGCAAGACTGAGGACTGCCCTGACTGTATCAAAGCCCATCGATGGTCCCTCCAGGAGCTGCCATGTTTGCTGCCGGCCACCTCCTGCCACCTTTCAGGGGAGCTCAAGGGATAGTTGTAATTTTGGACAAGGCAGGTTGGATCCCAACGCATCTGCATGATTACAGGTGAAGACTGTGAGTGAGAATATGTAGGGAAGTTTGGTGTTTCCATTCCCTGAGATTATTACCGTGTGAGATAAAAATAACCAGAAGCCCTGAAACTGCTCTTCTAAAATAACCCATTAACAGTGAACCATGCTTTCCAGCTAGGGTGATGTGATTTCAAACCTGAATGTGCTCCATGTAGTGCTAGGCTGAATTACAGAAAAATAGTGGTCTTGGTTCACCAGGGCCATGCACCAGGAAAAATATCAATGCAAAATAAAAATATCCAAGTATGGCGGCAGGAACAGGGACAAAGAACCACGACGCACACTGGTCAGGCTGCCGGATTCAACAAGCTTAGACTTCAGGAGGCAGAAGTGAACTGGCCTTTTATCAAGTTTGGGGACTACGGAATTTTTCCACTTCATTTTAAGTTTTTCTCTTTTGATAGTGACAGCTCTGGAGACATCTGTGTCCTTGTCAGAGTTAGAGAATGAAGCTACGTTGCCAGCATTTGGTTGAAAATGTCAAGGCGACCAGTAATCCTCCTTTGTGTGTCCTGGTCCCCGTAATCGTGACATTGACATGAACTGGGCTGTTGAAAAGATTAAGTCTTCAGTGAGGACTGGAAGGAAACAGCCCTGCAGGTGTGACACCTGCTACCACTGGGAAATACATGAAGGATAACTTTCAAATGCCTTGATTTAGGTCTTACATTTTCAAAGCTAAATTTGATGGTCAGTCCTTGGATTCACAAAAGTTCTGTGCCTGCCGGTTGCAAAGCTTTGTATTGCATGTAATGACTTGCTGATTTTATTTGCAGAGGTTTGATAGGCAGAAATGAGCCTGGCAAGTAAGTACTTCTCGTATGAAACCATTTTGGGAGCTACAGTTTTTCACAGTGACCATCCAAGAAATGAAAATGGCCTAGCAAATAAATACCACTTTAGAGTTGGAGCTTAGCAGTGGGTTAATTTTCTGGAAGTGTTTCAGAACTGTTACTTTATAAACCAATTGCACTCAAAATTTTGTTGCTTGTGTAAATTCAGGATGTTTTGCGAGTGGAGCGTTTTCAATCCTGTGTTCCCAGAAGAAGCAGAGTGGTGTCAGCATAACGCTGCAGCCATTTCTGTCCTCTGTCACGCAGTCTGATTGCTTCTGTGCTGATTAAACAAAAGACAACCAGGCCATGGTCTTCCTTTCCATTGAACTATGTAATGTGGTTTTGGTCTGTGCTAGCTACTCCTTCCCCAAAGACCATTTGGGCCCAATTCAACCACTCTCATGGGTCAAGGACTGTTTCCAGCAGGACAACTGTTTTTGTGGCAGGGAGTTAGCTGTCTGGATGTGAACTGTCCTATACCCCTTTGCCTCTGGGACTTTAGATGAGGGCTGTCCAGTTTTATTTACGGTTTTAAACACTGGTTATTTGCTCTTTCCCAGGAATTCCTAGACTTGATTTACTTTATTCACATGCCCATATCTGTTTTGAAACTCTCTAGCATGCACTAGGGACAGACAACAGTCCAAAGGGTCAGTGTGCAGGGCCAGAGAAACATTCCAGTTTTTGAAGAATAAATGAAACTTGGCAGTAGTGTTTCACATCCGGGATCTCTAAATTAAGCTGCAAAATTTTAAGAAAATAAGAACTTGTTTTAGTACTAGCCAATGTCAAGCAATAATCTATATGTTCCTTCAAGCTCTCTTAAGTTAAACAAGCATAGTACAACAATACATGGTTATATCAGATGATTTATGGTAAACATCTCATATCCTTGATTTAGTTTGCTAGGGAATAATTTCTGAATAAGGACATGTGAAACCCCAGGTTATTTTGTTAGCATCTGTGAATACAAGGTTGTTTTGTCTGTGAAATTCCTCTGAGAGCGCTGTGTCAACATTTCTTGTGCAACACTTTTATTTGCTGTGTAACAGGGTGAGAACAGCAGTGGGTTTTCCTGTAAATGTGAATTTTTTCTTGGCTGACACAATATGCAGAGCCCTGCCGAGAACAAGCTGGGTGGCAGCCACATTCTTTACTGGTTTGATGGGTACTCTTGAGTGTGTGTGCAGGTATGTGTCTGCACACATGGGCAAAAACACTCATGTGCTGGAGGGACTGAAAATGCTTTAGTACTGGCCAACACCACCACATGCTCCCATCGCTGATACAGCCATGGATGTTGCAGTCCCTGTTTAGGCTGCAGGTAGCTTTCAGATGTGACCATCCATGGCAGAGAGACTTCAGCTGATCATTCTTGCCCCTGGGAGTACAAACTCAGTGTCAGGACTTTAGCTTACTTTTTCACCTTATGATATATGTTCTCTCTTTCTAAAATCAACAAGACTTGTAAATATATCTTGAGTGCAGCAGCAAAACAGCAGGAACAGTCAGTCCTTGCTGGATGCAGTTGTGGCTGGCACTGCTGGCCCCAGCTCTGTATTTGTCCCACCTCTTCTTAGCCTAAAATCTGGAAGAAGTCTCAAAGCACTGCGCTGTGCTCAAGTTAATCCATCCTGATCCCCCCAGGGCTTATTAGCTCAGCCACTGTATTACCCTAGCACAGCTACATGGTTCCCAGATCAGGCTATGTTGTGTCTAGACAGCTTAAAGAGCAGGGAGAGTAGGTATGCATAGCCTGAGACCATCTCTGGGACTTACGGGGATTTGGCCTTCTTGGAAAGGCATTTTATTGATAAGCGTCCATAAAATCTGGTAGAGGAAACAATGTAGAGAGGGAAAAGAACAACTCCAACTGTTCTGTAGATAATGCCTCCAAATTTTCCCACTGAGAGTCACAATACCTCTTCCTCTTGCTTCAGCCAGTGTTCCAAGGATTAGAAGCAGTCTTGATTGCATCTTGGTGGGAGCTTCATGCAGAAAGACAATATCCAGTATTTGTGTGCTGGGAGCAATGGTATGTACTGAAACAAAGATGACAAACCTGCTTTCAGGGAGATATCAGCACATACATGTCATGGGATATGATACACATAAATTCATTCCCACTTGAGAATCCAGCTTGGTGTCTTTTCCTGTTTGGAGAGGATTTGCAGCAGCCTTTATTGATAAGTGTGCGTGGACTAATTGCAGAAGCAGAATGCTATAACCTGCTTTATGTGCACGGCGGTAGTTATATAGCTCTCCTCATCATAAGATTTGATCACCTGAGTAACAGTTCTCAAAATACAAGAATATTGCTTGTGTTTGTTGGTAGCCTTTAGATCAATAAGGCCTGTAGTATGGGCAAGTTCAGTTATCATCACACATTGTGTAATTATTCAGGAAGCGAGTACTACAATCACTGTAAAAGTCTCAGTGCAATTGCTGTCAACAGTAAAACTTAAACCCATGACTTTGCTTTACCAGCAGCTAGTGATCTAGCCTGGTTAAACTACCACTCTGCTCAAAAGCACTATTTGTAGCTGTTTGTCACTGCTTCCCTTTTGCTAAATTTTATTTTGTGAATTCATATTCAATACAGTTCTTAGGGGCTTGAATATAATAAAAATCCTTTTACAGGAGCGCTAAAGTGAGTTGATGGTTTTCTCTTGCCTGCTGTGGGGCACGACTTTGCCCACCGCCCCCCGACCACAAGAAATGAGAACAGCTGCCTGAGGAACATGTGCAGAAGAGCAGGACCTGGAGGCTGAGCCCTGAGCAATTAACACATCCCCCGAGTTCAGCCAGAAGATCTGGGATGCCAGCACCATCCTTCTGCTGGTCAGAGACAACTCTTCTGTGTTTTGCAGTGTAGAGAGAAAGAAATCAATAGCAGTTTATATTCCTGCGCCTCCCGTCATATGCAGTAATGGCTCTGCTGGTACGTACCGTGGTGGCTCATCACAGTGAGCAACAAGGCAGAGCCACAGTGTGGTGGAAATGGAGCTGATCAGTAATAATGTTATGAGTATGGTGATGCAATGGCTTTAGGTGGTGACAAGACCAGGGCAGGAGGTTACTGATTAAGCTTCTATTGGGGCTTGAGAGAGAGCAAACAAAGCAGCAATCTAAGAGTTCCCGGGTTGGAAAGCAATGGGCAAAATCATTAGGTATAAAGATCTGTCCCCAGAGAAATTGCAGCTGTGTTTCATCAGGTTGTGAACTG
This sequence comes from Anarhynchus alexandrinus, assembly GCA_008711295.1. Lineage (NCBI taxonomy): Eukaryota > Metazoa > Chordata > Aves > Charadriiformes > Charadriidae > Anarhynchus > Anarhynchus alexandrinus. Next base: position 49,282 of record VUYV01000199.1, on the reverse strand, counting down.
GCAAGCAAGAGACAGCAGCAAGTCAAGCCCTACAGAAAGAGGGGTGGAATAGTGGAAGTGCACTCAAGCAAAGCTGTCTAAAGAAGAGATTAACAGAACAGGAGAGAAAAGGGACATCTTAGTGGCAGAGAATAATATACCTGGATAATATACCTTGTCAATGTTATGTACACCAGGTTTTTAATGTTTTCAAGTTATGTTTTCTTCAAAACATTTTTGTTTCAGTTAGTGATATTCTGCTTTAGGCAGGGCACTAAACTGCTGATCCGCTGTCACCTGGGAGGTTCCTCACCAGGGGTGCAGGTCAGGGAGTGCTTCAGGAACCACAACCTCCTGCTCCATGTGTCTCTCACCCTGAGAGTGGAGGATACCTATGGGTGCCAGGGGGTGAACTCAAGAAGCCATGAGAAGCACACTAGGGATATAAAGTCTCCCATGAAAAGGAGTTTTGCAAATGGTAGCTCACACGATTAGAGCTACCATAATTAGTTTAAAACAGCAGGTTGGTGGGCATTACTCGTTCTCCTTCAGTTAGTCTCCAGATGCACATTTGTCCCAAATCTTCTCCATGCAGGCAGGGTCCCCTCTTGGAGGAAGTTGGGAAGCTTCTCCCATGTTACTGTATAGGAAGGCAAAGTGTCTGTCACTCTTCAGGCACTAATTTGCTGGTCCCAGATTAGTAAAAGGTACATCAGAAGAGCTTTATGCTTTCCTAAATTTCTGCTAGCTACATATCTGTTCTGGTTGGAAGTATTCTATGTCTTACGCTTAATCTAGGGTCACTACTGTTCTGTGCCAGTCCTGCTGTGTCCTTCCCACCTTCGCTTCTGTGGCATCTCCTTCTTCCTTTTCCAGCTTGCCATTTTTCAGAAAGAGACCCTGTCACAGGGCCATTTGAGCAGGAGTCTATCTACCTGTGTTGTCCCTTCAATGGTATTTGAACATGTTGTCTGCCTTTTAACAACATGTAACTGAAGGTTAGATGCCCCAAAGGTATTGATTCTTTAGTATCTTTCATGAAAATAGGCAGCTGGGTAGAGGCAGATCTCTCCTGTGTCTTCCCCAAGGGAAAGGACACAGTGCAGACTTGTTCTTGCTAATCAGGTAATCTATACAAAAAAATAAATTCCTAGAAAAACAGGTCTTGATAGTGTGGCTGCTCAGGGGACCACCCTGCAAGGAAGCAGCCAAGGCTGAATTTCACTCCACATGCTGGTACTGTTTACAAAATAGCGTTAACTAGGAGGAACTTTTTCAGCGTTACTGTTCTATAAAGATCCCGCTGTCCTTTTACCTGCTGCTCTGCATCAGGCAACGATTTTTACTGAGCAGTTTGTGATGATATCTTCCAAGTCACTGGCCTCAGATGATCACATAAGTCTGGCTCATCAGTATGGATAACAAGTTTACCTTACCTCTATCTGAGTTAAATTTAATCTGCCACAGCATAGCTCAATTTCCCAGTTGGTTTCTGTCTCTCAGCAGCTTCTTACCGGGTAATATTTCTTTTCAGTTGAATGTCATTTGCAAAAATTTACCAGCTTGCTGTGGGTTTTCTCCTTCATTCTTTGTCCTTCTCTCTTCTCATAAGATATGAAATCGTTGGTGTCTCTACACATCCCCATGAGGATCTTCTCTCATTGATAATAGGGGCAGGTATTTACGATACTGCATGAACATTAACATTAAGATGCTCCCTCTTGGGACGTGTATGCAGTGCAGGTCTCATTGGATCTGGCCTCACAGACTGGGAAATGTGAAAACAAGGCAGACTGATGTTCTCAGTAGCTTAAAAGAGCCCAGTTCCCACAAAAGCCTGTTGTCTGCCATAGAAGTGTTGTGGAGCTTTCTACTTCTGCCCTTCACAGTTCTGCTGCCCAAGGCTCAGGTCATCTAATATCAAATTCCTCCCAAGTATTGTGACACATGGTGATGGGGCAAATGCTCCCCCAAAAGAAGCATGTGGTCATTTAGTTCAAGTAAAACAAAGGGTTTTATCGCTCTCAGCCATGTAATTTTGCTAAGCTGATTGACCTCATGGAACCATGATCCCCTCTTCGTTCTGCTCATCTGATGCTAATTCATCTGACTTTGCTTTCTCACCAAGAAAAATTGTCATGCAGTTCCTTGTTAGTTTAACAACTATATGGTGAAGAAGTGGATCATAGTGACTGGGGATGCTTGTGCACGGAAAAGGCCAAAGTGTGGCCAGCAGATGTGCACACCACAGGGATGAATGAACAACTGGACAGATTGTCGTCCCAGCCACTGGTCCTTCATGAACCTGATTTTCTTTCATTAAATAGTCATATTGCTTTGAAGAAAACTTCTACCTACTCTTCTTACTTCTTCCTCCCTCCCGAGCAGCACTAGACAGTCAGCTGGTTGTCAACAAACAAACAAACAAAAGCCATCCTCAAACCAAAAGGCATCATGTGTGTTCTAAAATGCTGTAAGATGTCCTCAGATTTTCAGGAGGGATGATGGAACTGAACTGCTTTCTGTCCTGGGCGAATACAAAACTGAAACCAGTATGTTGCAGAAGTCAGGCAAGGACAAGACTGCAGTGCCACAGCACAAAGGGGAGCAGACCCTTGCTGGACACCTGCAGGCAAGCGGCTGGGAGGGAAAGGGTCTATGAGGTGTCCACAGGGAAGGAGCTGGCTGGGCTGAGAAGTAGGAGAGGAAAAGATGGAGTGGGTAATTAGAAAGAAAAAGGAGAGAAAAAGGATCACTGCAAAGATTTAAATGGGTCAGATAAACAGTGAGATGTCAGGGACTGGATGAAGCATTTGAAATGCAGGCTTCATTAATATTTCGTCTGTCTTATCTCAGACTAATTTATTTTATGGATGTGGAGATCTGTTCCTGCTGATGTATGGAGATGATTATCAGGCAACCTTATTGGGTTTTTGAACTGTTTCTTAAACAGGAATGCTCAACATTTCTTGAGGCCCTGTGCTGGTTTTCTACATTTCCCTATATTTGAACACATGAATCACCAAGTCACTATTATTTCTGTGCTATCTATCAGGAAACTTCCAGGTGATTTTCTCTTGCCTCCAGCAGCTATCACAGAATCACAGAATGGTAGGGGTTGGAAGCGACCTTTGGAGATGATTTGCTCTCCAAACATGCTACTCCTGAATTAATAATACAGAGCAAATAACTGATGAATTCATTTGGCTTTTATTCTACCTGTTTTCATCTTTAGGCTAATCACAAATATTTACGATTTGCTGGAAAACCTAAAAAGTGCCAGAGAGCATAAAGGTCAGGAAGTCCTCTCAGTTAGTGCAGTGGCAACCTTCCCCTCCAACACAGCTGCCCCCAGAAGAAGGAGTCTCCAAGGGAAAGCATGCTGCTCCGGTTCCAACTTAATGCTCATTCCCAGCACCACGGAAAGCAAAGTTTTTCCAGCTGAGGGTAGGGTTTATGTGAGGAAGCTACAGGCACAAACGTGACAACCAAGAGAGATGTTTTATCTGGTAGATATTTATTGATAATGAGAAATAATCTGTCACTTAAAAAGCATACAGGCTTCCTGCTGATAGTACTGCACTTGCTTGATCACCCACTTGCTATCCACCCCTTTGTCCTTGTTTGCGTCTGAGAATAGACAGAAGGCATCAGGCTGCCAGGACGGGTACCTGAACGGACTTGCAAGGTACACCATATGTGAGTAAAGATGCCCCTGTCTGACTACACTAGACAGCGTGCTTACCTGTGTAAGGAAAAGATTGTAAGAAACTTCTTTTATTCAGGACTAGTCTTAGGAGATTGTCCAAAGGTATCTCCATTGGGATGGCATGCCGAGCGTCTCCATTTCTGTGAAGGTACACTTTCTCTACAGGTGCCTTTGAGAAAGTTTAGCTGTGGTGGAAGAACTCTATGTGCAATGGTCTGTAAGCAAACTGGTCTTGGCACAAACACAAATGCATGTGACAAATGCAACTGAGTTACCTGCGCTTACAAATGATGATAGTTATGACAATGTAAAATGGTGATTTTTCATGAAGTGGTTCTGTGTGCGAGAAGCTGCAAGCATAGAATCTTCTCATTACTTTAAGCTGGCTTTACTGTTGATGCACATTGTTTTGACCTTTAAGAGCTGCAGACTCAAGGACAGGTTCAATGCCGTGCATACTGTTTGCTTAACTGAATAAGGCACAGTAGGAAGAAGCTACTTTATTACAAGAGAAGAATCATACCTCTTACTCTGTAAAGCCTAATCTTTTTTTCTTTTTTTGATCTAAATCTACTCAGTGCATGCATATATTTGTGTGGCTTTAAGAAAAAATTATTTACAATGTCAGACACTGTAATCCGTCACTATAAATACTACTTTCGCAATTGCACTTGCAATATCGCAATATTTTTTAATTCTGATGAAAATGTGAAGTAAACTTGCCAGTGCTAAGTCTGGGGCCTAAGCAAGAGCCCTGTCGTGATTGGTAGCAGTGAGTGCAGCTCTGCCTAATGAAGAGCCTTGGGCCCTGACTCAGAGCCGACCAGAGCTGATGCACACAGTCTCATCAGCTGTGGTGGACTTCACACCAGAGACTACTTTTGGTAGGGCAAGGTTTGAAGTATGTCCTGCCCAAGAGTTGACACATTTTGACATATCCCCTGGCACTAAGCAAAATGAACCATAACATATCTTATTTGCTTTGTGTGTCGCAGGGCCTTATGCTGACAAGGGTGACAGTCTCCCCCTGGCATTTGAGCCGCCCGGCCTCGCACTCGGTCATGGTCTGACGGGCAGCAGAGCCGCTCACTTCAGCACAGATCTGGATACCTCCCTCCTCGCATGGGCTGTCTTCGTCACAAACACAGCTGTTGGATAGCGCTAAGCAAAAGTACAGAAGAAAAACACTCAGGATGGCATCCAACTCAACAAAAAANCTGTCTTCGTCACAAACACAGCTGTTGGATGGCGCTAAGCAAAAGTACAGAAGAAAAACAGAAAAACACTCAACAAAAACCAGATGAAAATGTTTCCAGCAAAACTGTAGGGTTGACAGAAATTCTCTGGAGGGTGCTCAGCACAGGAAAGACATGGGCTTGTTGGAGCGGGTCCAGAGGAGGGCCACAAAAATGATCAGGGTGATGGAGTACCTCTCCTCTGAGGACAGGCTGAGAGTCGAGGTTTTTAAGCGTGGAGAAGAGAGTCTCCAGGGAGACTCATTGCAGCCTTTCACTACTTAAACGGGGCTTATAAGAAAGATGGGGACAGACTTTAGTAGGGCCTGTTGTGATAGGACAAGGGGTAATGGTTTTAAACTGACAGAGGGTAGTTTCAGACTAGATACAAGGAAGAAATTTTTTATGATGAGGGTGGTGAAACACTGGAACAGGTTGCTTGTAGAAGTGGTAGGTGCCCCATCCCTGGAACCACGGACAGGGCTCTGGGCAACCTGACCTAGTTCAACCTAGTTGAAGATGTCCCTACTGATTGCAGGGGTGTTCAACTAGATGACCTTTAATGGTCCCTTCCAACCTAAACCATTCAATAATTCTATGATTGATTCTATGATTCTATGACTGAGTCTTTTCATAACAAGAAGTAACATTAGCTGATATTCAGGCTCAGTATCAAAAATAGAAGTGGAAAATGAGTGGTGCACTGCTGGGGCTTCCTCTGCTCAGAGGGGCTGGTTGTGCTTGTGGGAAAAGCTTGATCAAGGTGCCTGAGATATTGCTCTCAAAGACTTCTCTGATGTTACTGATTGAACTGGTTCATCTACTGGTCCACAGTCCAGATAACAGATGAGAGATCTGTCCTTGGACAGTAAGAAACTGATCAGGCAGACACTTAGAGCTGTTATCTTTATTTACATACAGGCAGTTTCACTAAGATCGAAGGATCTACTCCCACAAATAAATGCATGTAGTTGTATCAGTCACAACAGCTAAATATTCAGATAAGAAGGTACCATCTGAGACTGTGTCTTTGTTTTGGTGTTGCATGTTTGGGGTTCTCTTTAATATCTTTATCAATGATCTGGATGAGGGGATCAAATGCACCCTCAGTGAGTTAGCAGGTGACACTAGGCTAGGTGGGCGTGTTGATTTGCTTGAGGGTAGGAAGGCTCTACAGAGGGATCTGGACAGGCTGGATTGATGGGCCGAGGCCAATGGTATTAGGTTCAACAAGGCCAAGTGCCAGGTCCTGCACATGGGTCACAACAACCCCATGCAGCCCTACAGGCCTGGGGATGAGTGGCTGGAAAGCTGCCTGGCAGAAAAGGACCTGAGGGTGTTGGTGGACAGCCGGCTGAATATGAGCCAGCAGTGTGCCCAGGAGCCAAGAAGGCCTACAGAATCCTGGCCTGTATCAGGAATAGTGTGGTGAGCAGCACTGGGGAAGTGATTGACCCCCTGTACTTGACACTGATGAGACCCCACCTCGAGTACTGTGTTCAGTTTTGGGCCCCTCACTACAAGAAAGACATTGAGGTGTTGGAGCGTGTCCAGAGAAGGGCAACAAAGCTGGTGAGGGGTCTGGAGGACAAGTCGTATGAGGAGTGACTGAGGGAAGTGGGGTTGTTTAGCCTGGAAAAAAGGAGGCTGAGGGGAGACCTCATTGCTCTCTACAACTACCTGAAAGGAGGGTGTAGAGAGGTGGGGGCTGACCTCTTCTCCCTGGTGAGAAGTGATAGTACAAGAGGAAATGGGTTCAAGTTATGCCAGGGGAGATTTAGATTGGATATTAGGAAATTTTTTTTCACTGAAAGGGTTATCAAACATTGGAATAGGCTGCCCAGGGAGGTGGCGGATTTGCCATCCCTGGAAGTGTTTAAAAAAAGGGTAGAGGTGGTACTTGGGGACATAGTTTAGAAGTGGTTTTGTCAGGTTAGGTTAATGGTTGGACTTGATGATCTTAAAGGTCCCTTCCAACCTCAACAATTCTATGATTCTATGGGCTTTTTGCCTGTTTTTGTCTCTGCTGAAGCTCCAGACAGTTTTGATTATCTTTTTTTTGTTATTTTGTCTGTTCAACACTGTTAGACAAAACAGATGAACTCCTATCAGTAATCTTTTTTATTTTCAAAATACGACAATAACTGTGCCTCTATCTGTGGCACTTCTAAAAACCTAATTTACTCCTTTATCTTCCCATTCCTGGCAACCCTCCATTAAATGCAATGTAGTGTAGGACACTCAGGGAAATTAGATCAGGGAATTTGAAAACTTCCACTGCAGACAGATTGCAAAAGACTGGGACTGTTTCCTCTGAGGGAAAAGATCTTTGATCATAATATGAGAAACTGGGGACAGGCAGTGAAGTACAAACAAAAGTAAGTGGCTTTCCTAGATAGTATAGAATAAGACACTCAATTCCTTGCCACAAGATACTGCTGGGGAGACTGCTCAGTAAATTTCAGGAAAGGATTAGCCATTCCTGTGGGCAGTTGGGACTACCACAGTGACCGTGTTAAGGAATTTAAAACAAGTAGATACAGTGAAAAAAGAGTAGGGCAAAGGTGTCAGTCAAAAATGCCAGAGGACCAACAGGGTAACCCACTTAACAGGGACTAGGAATAAGCTTTTCTTGTAGATACGCATTTTGTTACAATATCTGTGGGGGGGTTCTTTTCCATGATTGGAGCTTCCTCCCATGTTTGGACACCAAACACTAGGCTGATGGTTTGAACCAGCTTAGCAGTGCCTGGTACTTCTGGGAGGGACTGGAGATGCCATACCAGGACAGACTTACAGCTAATGCGTAACTGGGGATAAAGATTTCATTTTGTCATATAAACAATTTTGCTTAAATTATGAAGAATCTCTTACCATCGCATTTTTCCCAGGAATGGCATGATCCACATGATATTTCAGCTGCCTGAGGTATTTTGCAGTTTTCTTCATTAGTAAGAGAATATTTTCTGCCCATGCACTCCAAGGCATGCATCTTGCAAACAGTTAAACGTGTGTTTCTCTTGGTTCTTTGATCTGTAGCACAGGTGTCCAGGGAAGGACTGAAAAGCAAAAGCAGGGATCACGGTATTTAAATGTGTTTTACCTTGGTGCCTCTTAAAAAGAGCTGCAGGGATGGAAAACATTCAGGGTCTGGTTCCATTTTCTCCGTTCATTGAGGTACATCCTAAGAGTGCAGCAAGGGAACTCGAGACATAGGCATGTGAATAACTCAGACTCCTTCCTTTTCCACAGGATGCTGCAACTCAGCAGAGCCAGAACCTGTTCCCTCTGAAGGACACGGGATATTACTGGGTATTTGCCATCGGCCTCAGTAGCAGTGAGTGACACTTTAGTTAAAAACAGTTCAGACCTCAATTATTCTGTACTATGTAACACATGTTTGCACCTAAGTACATACACAGAAAATATTTCGTATACACATACTTTAAAATATTTTATAAGTATTTCTTAATTATAAGAGATGAGAATATACCTAAAGACCTTTTCTCTGCTGTCCTTAAAAGCCTCTGCTTTTACCAAATAAAATGTTATGATCCAACATCACAGACCAAAGATTGGTTTTCTTCTCCTGGGCATTAGGAATTGGTGTTTTGGTAGATCTATAAATAGAACACTGAGCGAAAGTGCCTGCTCCGAGCTTTTGGAATGGTCTTTTGACAGATGGTTTTGAAGTCTCTTAAAAGAGCTGGCTTTACAGAAAGTTTAAAATACCTATGACATAGTACACCTTTAAGATATTTAAATTTTGACAGACTGTTCATCAGCTGAGCCTGAAAACTTTGCTGCATCTACCTGCAACCAAATATGTCTTCAAATATTATTAACTGTATTACATCTCCTAATAAAGTTAGCATCCTCAGCTTATTCTGAGACACAACAAGACAACAGCACAATGGATACACAACATTGAGCAGCTGAAAAAGGAAGCCCATGCGTTTGTCTGTATTATATTGTTTGCTTGTCTGGCTGCAGAGCCTATGAGTTAGTGGTGCACTAATTTAAAATGTGAGTTATCTTCACAGACAGTGGTGTGAGAAAAACTTCATCTTTAAAAATCATCTTTAATTTGGAAGAACAAAGCATGATCTGGGGATCCATCTAATCTATAATTAAGTTGTTTATTATGTTTAAAATTATACAGAGGCCTTCTTTATTTGCCTGAGTGATAAATATCAATATCTGAGTCGTATGGTCAAAAACTTGTATACAAGGCAGCTTAATTTAGCTAAAAGATTAAGGCCAGACACAAGTGCACTAATCTGTCTGCTTTGCACCACTTCAGTAACACCCAAAAGAGCGGAGGGAGGCTGATTTAACCAGCTGCTGAAGGTTGAACCCAGGGAGTTCATGGTCCATGTTGCCGGTCTCTTGCTACAGTATAATCGCTCAAACTGTCTTGAGAGTCCTTCACATATTTGCTATGGCTGGGTCGGCCAGGAGAAAGCCAGAGGAAACCAACATATTCAGATGCATAAGAAAAAGGATGGAGAATCTGTACTCATAAGAGAAATTAATAATTTGCACTCATTGCTGAGAAAGGATATTGCAGGGCTGGGACCATCACAGCAGTGCAATAAAAATTATTAGAGGCAAGGAAGAATCCTTGTGTAAACTGAATGTGAAAAATTAAATACCTTTTACCTGACAAAGAAGGCTTGGGTAAGAACAAGCTTTTACTAAAGCACACATTGTGAGAAATGAGATGTAAGTCAGCAAATACATTCTCTCCCTTTCACCTACAATGAGAGGCAGGCAACTTTCGGCAAAGTTAAAAGGGAAAAATTCAGCAAGCTGGAAACAATTTTAACTTCTTAAAATTATATTCAAGACCATNGAGGAAGAGGGGACAGTAATTAAAAAATATGAAATCTCATGTTTCACTTTGGAGACAGTCTTTAGCTACTGGAGGCTGAGATGTCACCTGTATATAATACACTAACTGTGCTCTGACCCCTTCCTTGCAGTAGGGCCAATTCACACAGAATAGCTGGTGTCCATACTGTGAAGCTCTTTTTGACCCCCCAAAAGATGGGGACCGCATCAGACTGCCTGTTAGGAATGGTCCCTGACCCTAGTAACTCCTGCGCTGTGCCTGGGAGTTATTATATAACTGATGATGATAAGACAACACGTCATGAAGGACAAACTACCCCTCACCAACCTGTTGTGGGGTTCTCATGCTGTCCCTGGAAGCGTCTGTTACTACTTTCTTGGAAACTGAAAAGATGTAGGATGGGTCTGAAACCATGGTGTTCCTGAATTCCCACCAGAACTCTTGTTCCCAGCTCTCTTCTGAGCAGGGACTGCTGCTGAAAGTCACTGCCACAGCAAAGCAAGCCAAGCTACTTCTGATCTCTGAGGAAGGACCAAGATCTGCTTACATGCCTTAGTCCTACAGCCGTAACAGACTGGCAGATTAGTCTGCATTGACAGCTGATGATTAATCCTGCTATTATTAGATGTGTTATTTTAAGACAGAGTGAAAAGATGGCATCAGGTAACAGAAATGACTGTTATCTATCTTCCTGCCATTTTGAACATGATTATAAAAAATATAAACAGGCAAGTAGTACATTAATTATAACCGAAGCCTGAATGCATAACTGAATGTAATTCATTTAACTTCCAAGGTTATTTTGACTCTGCCCAAGGCCTTCCCTAGCTTTGTGGGCTCCCCTCATCTTCTATGTCACTAGCCTTAACACACCCATGAACCAGAGGAGAAGTTGTTGCCTCACTTTAATCAATAATGAGGCAAAAAGAGTAGGACCAGATTATTTAAAATACTTAGGTGATTAAGGGTAAGAATAGAGTCTTAGCAGAGTTGTTACAAACCTGACACCTTCCTATGCAAGACAATGGCCTCAGATCCTAGGGAAGTGCCCAGTGGATCTACAAAACCTGAACTAAGCTCCCCAATTTTAATTTTGTGATGTTCAAAGAGTGCTAATTTTGACCAGAGTCACCACGCAGGGCACTCTTGAACTATGTAGCGGATGGAAAGTACATGTCCTCCGCTGAGAAGTTCTGCTACCTTGAAATCACTTGAGACAACTTCAAAATTCCTTCCTCCTACTACACAAGGATAAGACAAAATTGGTCTGTTACCCTAGAGCTTCCAAAACATTCAGGTCCTGATGTGACATAAACCTGGCTAGATTTCATATCCAGAGCTCACACCCGCTGTGATGACTTCATAGGAGACTTCATCCAGTCTAAGAAAACCAGCCCAGGTGTTGGAGTGCTGAGCTCTTTGGCAGATCTGGCCATCAGCGCCAGGTGGTCTCAAGGTATCTTCCTGTTACTCCTCTGTTTTCGTTCTGTTACCACCATGTTTTACAAAGAACCAAGTTACTCACCTCCTTACATTTCTCCTGCATTGCTTATTGCAGAATATAGGCTTAGGTCAAACAGGAAACAATAAACTCTGGTCTGCAAGTTACGAGGTCAGGAAAGGTGATGTAACTGGTCTGTGCAAACTACTGTGTAAATGGGAGATTAGATTATTGTGCCTTTCATAACTCTCCAGTCTCTCAGCAGGGAAAAGAAATCTGCTTTATTTCACTAGCTTACTGCTTTGATGGCTTATGTCCCAAGGGCCTCTGTTCTAACTTTTCCTCCGTCTTCTAAATCTTCAAAATACCATTTTATCTTTTTCCATCTATTTCACAGATCAAGTGGAGCTGAAATTATACCTTCACCCTCTGTCATCCAACCAAATTCCATCACTGCTAAAACCCACTGACAGCTCTGACAAGGCAGGTAAGTGATGAACAGGACATTGATTGAGCTGTAAAGCAAACAAAGTACAATGCCTCCTTCTCATATGAGTAAAGCTTTCTCATCTGTCATGGACTGAAGACTTAAGAAATGTAATTGGTCTTGAATAAAGTGAGAAAGTCATTGCCAAATTCAGCCTGAACTTACCCACACTCATAGGGCATTTTGCACACACATTGTGACTGATGCACTTTCTCCCATGGCTGACATTTAGGCTCTGTCACTTCTGGTTTCACACTGGGCACTGAAGTAGAAGAACACAGACAGTGCTGTTAAGGGTCAGAAAAACAAGGGCTGAAACTGTCCTATCAGTTGAGCTCAAAAGGCACTGAATTATACAACTGTGACAAAAAGTCACATCCTGCATGTTCATTAAAAGTGTCTACTGCATGGAAGGAATCAGTGCTATTAAAAAAGATATGATACACTTTGCAAAGTTACTGTTTAGTAATTTATCCATGGGTCATGAGTGAGAAGGAAGGAGACAGGTACTATGTTCAAGCTTAAACATTCATCTAATTTCTGCAGCAGCTGTTTGTTTCTGCTAAATTTAGTGGTGCGGAATCATAGCTGGCAACAGCTTTATCATTAGGTTTCAGAGTTACTGGCTTCACTATTGTCACTTCACTAGAAAAGCTAAGGCTCTGAAGTCCTGTGTAGAAATGTGAACCTGAATATCTTTGTGCACTGATGGTAATGAAAACGACAAGTTCCATCCTTAGTACTCAATCTGTACTAACTTTAAAAACAAGAGCAATAGTGATTCTTGAGGAATTTTCTTGATTGCACAAGTACTGTTCTTTGAGTGCTGAGTTGTATTCCAAGCTTGAAAATGAAATAGGCCTTGCTAAACTTTCCTTTGGAGATTTCTGTAGCATGTAATGGCAAACTTTGCTAAATCCTAATGGACACACTTTCTGAGAAAGCTTTATCCTGATTTGTGTTTTAGATTAGGTGTCTGTAGTTTTCTACTTTAACACGAAAATTTAATACCCTTGAACATTGCTACCTTAAAAAAAAAAAAGTAAAAAATCTCCCTTATGGATTAAGACTTGCCAAGCAAAATAGATAGGAATTGCCAGAGAAGAAAAAAAAAAGTTGCAGAGCATTGCAATGCAGAGAGCAGGCATAACCCTGTCTTCCTGCAGAGGGGAAATTTCCACCAAAAATCACTGCATTGTCTCCATCCTCGGGGCTGTTGGTTGTATAGTTGTATAGTTGACTGTTACTGACACCATTGTTGACCAAATGCTCTCATCTAAATGCATGTGTGCCACTGTGTCTGTATATACATATCTTCTTAATTTTTAGCCATCCTATCTCATGTTACTTGTTTTTATAACTGTCATTCTAATTGTTATCTTAATCTAATTGTTGTCCCTTTTTTGTTAACCTTTGTATTAATGTAATGCTCCCATACAGCCAGGCACAAACTGTTTCTAAAGATGGAAGCATTTGAAACTGTTTCTAATTATTACTGGAATTTGAATACATAAAGTAATAACAACAACAACAAAAAAAAACAACGATGAAAATCAGCCACTAAGGCTAAGCCTAAGGAGTAATTGGCAACAGGACTTTAGCACTGGTACTTTAGCAGCAGTGAGCCGTTTATGTACAGCTATGGTATTCCTTCTAAAATCCTTACGCGTCCTGTGCATGTGGGTATGACACAGTGGCAGACGACTTTGGGAATCTCACAGGACCATAGCCTTTTGAGGTCTGAGCCTGACTGTCACCTGCCTCTTCCCTCAGCTCAGGCAACCTCAGGCAGCAGTTGACTGATAAGGAGAAGAGAAACATGAAATGTAGGAGACATGCCTAGTCTTCTACAGTGGTGGCTATTGTCCCCAGGCAAGGGTCTCTCCAGGGTTATGAGAATGTCTAGGACCTCAGGTGAGGAGCTGACTGCCTGAAGCAGCAAGCTGCTTGGATGTCTGTATGTCACTGATCCTGCTTGGATGTCTGTATGTCACTGACCAGCATTGTGGGAGTGCACAAGAGAAAGCCTTGTCTGCCTTCCAAGGCTGGAAAAGATGACTTAGAGCTGCTGTACGCTACAGCCCATTTCCCTCTCTGCCAGTGCCTGCCAGTATCAAACCAGAGCTTAAAGAGCTGTTACCATGAACTTGAAGCAACATTTTCCCATTGCTTCCAGTTCCTGGAGATTTACTCCATATCAGCTGTGTGACTGTCAGATGAGCAAAAGGAGTCATCCAGCCTTGTCCTTTTCTGCCATCAGAGGCTGTGGTGCACTGAACACCTTCTGGACAGCAAAGCCGTATCTCTAAGGTGCAGCTCACATGGTGGTGGTGGTACACAACGTGTGGAAAGTGAAGCAGAACAGGCAGCATACATCCCAGGAAATCTCTTAAAATATTGTTAGTGACAATACTTGATAGCAATAGTGGAGTGGGAAGCAAAAAGCCATAAAGAAACCTCACAAGAAATATCTTAAAGCATCTTGTTTGAACAGCCCACAGAAAACACACACTCAGGTGTTCTGTGCTTCCTGCTGGTGATAAAAGTATGGCTTCTGTATCACTGTATCAGCTATAGCTTTGTCTATATCTTATATACATCAGCCATAGTCTGTCCAGGAAAGAAGCTCCTGCATTGCACTTGGAGGACTGCAATGGCTTACCTGGTCTCTTGCACTGGATAGTCTTCATGTCAGGAGACCACTTGAGACTGGGCTCGCACAAAACGGAGCGTGCCCCTTCTAACTGCATGCCGTGTGGGCAAGACAGAGTTATTCTCTCACCAATCTCATACACAGGTTTCCATGGCTCTCCTTGTAAACCCCCCTCCAGGACAGGCAGGAGACAAGCAGTTTCTAAAGATTGAAGCATTCGAGATAGCCACAGTGAATCAGTGGATTGCAGAAAGCAGTCATATATTTTATCTTCTCTTAAATTCCTTAACAAATTGAACGGTGTGTTTAGCTGATTTTCCTGTAGAAACATATCAATCATGTTAGAAGAGGATATTGACTCATCACACCAGTCAAACATGTGTGATGCCAATGACAGAGTGAAAATATCTTCTCCTAGTGCCTGCAGGTCCAGTACTAGCTTGAAGAGTGCTTCTCTGTTCTTAGGACACACACGTCTGTTGGGGGTTCATACTAGAGAGTAACATCCTCGTAGAGAGAGGTCATACATACAGGACCCTAGGAGACCGTGTACTGACACCGAAAGAGATGGCGCTTAAACAGTGTGGACCAGCATTTGTGGGCAGTCAGTCCTGGTTGGAAGAAGGAAAGGATGGTGTTAAGCTCCAGGTCAGAAAATTCTCAAGACTATCTGACCGCATTTGATGTTGACTCACAAATAAAATGCGCAGGGGAAAAAAAGAAACCCTAATGGTTACTGACTGGGTCAGAGGAAAACAGTGAAGTGGGGAGAGCATCCAAGATATAAAGTGATCCTTGGAGTTGTGTTATGACAAAGTGGTTATTTCAGAACTTTGTGGTTGCCGAGTGCTGCCCACTGGACCTTTTCCTCAGTTTCCTTTAGACACAGACTCATCCCCACAAATCTTGGATATAGCCACAGGACTGAATTAAGTTACAAAGTTTGTTTCCACAGGAACCAATTCCTGGATTGGAATTTAGTCTCCCTCACTTCCAGCCTTCCTTAAAACTAGAATTCATGGGCATGTTTCTATTTCAGTATTACAATATCTGGATTCAAAATAAAAGTCAGTTTAGACCTGATTATGTCTAGGAAACTGGGAAATGCAGGTGTTTATTTTTCCACCATTGATGTTGGAAAGCAGACATTCAGAGATGTTTCACTGGAATTCAGGAATGGAGTTTTATTTCAAAACAAGAATCAGTTAGACATACCCTGGCAATACCTGTCTCCAACTTGCCACTGTAAATTACTGCCACACTTAGCAACAGGATCACCAACAAGAGAATATCCATGTCTGCAAGCATAAACAATGCTTTTCCCAACAGGGTATGAGTTTTCAGCATTCTGAAAGAAAAGGAACAGGAGAAATTTTGGATATACAATCTAAGAACCACCAGCAGGTTTGAAATCCCTTTAATTCTGGGATGCAGTAGCTGAGGACAGTGAGAAGTATTAATGTCACTCTACAATACACTAATGAGAGTGGCTAGAATATTGGGGGCAATTCTGGTTATCCATAGTCAGTAAATGTGGTCAAAATGGAGACGATGCTACAAATCAGTTGGTAGAATACAGAATATTCAGGCTATCTTAACTTAGCAAAGGAAGAGTTAGAGTTGAAGGTACCCTGTGACAGGGCTCTGGTAGTGGTACGTCAGTGATGGAAGAGCACTCTCCTGCCAGTGTATTAACTGACTGCAAATATGGCTGTTATCAAGCATTAGAGGGGGAACATAAGGTCTTGAACAGCTTTCTGGGGGCATCAGTGGAGAGTATATGCCTTTACTAATTCTTAGGATGGCATACTATCAGCTTGCTACAGGTTAATGTGATAAGGTCACTTAGAAGATCTGGATTTTAAGACGCAGGTCTTTTCTCATTTTATATTCCGCTCTGCTCAAAGGAGAGATTTTTGAAAAATTGAGACTATGCCACAAGTTGCAGGGGTTTACCTTTAGTTTGTGAATGAAAAAATCAATGTGGGAGACAACTATTGATTACCAAGAAAAAATCACTGGCAAAAGAGGGATCACAAAATTTTGGATCTTGCCTCAGGCTGCAGTCGTGCAGAGACAACTAATGGATTTTGAACTAATCCTTTTATCTATTTATTGAGCAAAAAGACTCTGGACAGCCTCACAACATGGAGAAGGCATAATCCATTCTTCCAAGGGAGGAATTTAGTCTCCGTTGTTAAATAGGCCTAAGTTACAGTCAGCCAAATACCTTCCCAGATCATAGTTTCACCAGGGAACAAGAAAGTGTAATGGTGAGTGAAGATTCCTAAAATCTCTTTATAATTTTGCTATGGACTTGCTGGACGACCTTGGACAGTTTACTTTCCATGCTATTTTTTCTCTAGTTTCCCATGCTTTAATATGTAACTCATGGCACAGAAAATTTTTAATAAGTTTGTAGGGTAAAGGACAAGTAGATTACTTTTCTCTGTAGGTACAATGGTCCAGAAAATCAAAGATTTTATTTTGGTTTTGAGGGTATGTTTTTTTTTTGTTTGTTTGTTTTCTTTTGTTTTTAGTAAGAATTCTTGTCTGATGTCATGTAAACTTCAGCCAGGGAGAAAAGCTGAGCGAGCTGCTATACAGTAGCTTTGATACTAATCTTACCAAGATAAATACAAATTTGCAAGTGAATATCTGTATTAACTGTAATAGACACACTGCAGTTAAGCATAGGACAGATAATAGAGTACTAGAAATAACTTACTTGAACAAAGCCATTTTCCAAGAGAGGAGGACGTGAACAGAATTCTGTAGGAGTTATGGATAAATCAAAACAGTGTGGTTCAATCAATCTATGAAGCAAACAAAAGTACTACTTAGTTTGAATTTAGTCTCCCTTTCAAAGTTCTACACTTCTCAGTGAAGCCCATTTTCAAGACTATTATGCGTCCCATTTACATCAAAATTATATTTAAGTCAGGCATTGCCAGGCTATCTGAGAGAGTGCCAAATAAAATGGTGTCAATTTTACTGACTTTTACCCCATTTTCTAGTCTTACCTTGTATCAGATTCACAGATTCTGAATTTCATTGTGTTTCAACTTAAATGTGAAAGCTCTGTAAGTGATCTTCTCCCTGAATTCAGTAGCTTCTGTACCCTTCTGAAACAAATTTTTAAATCTTCCTGCAGTCATGCTCCAAATGTGGAGCATTTTCTGCTTACCGAAAATGCTGCAACTCTTCATCTTCACATGATCTGCTTTCATGCTGCTCTCCTATGCAGGCCTTCCCACCACCACGAGGGGAGGGGTTGTTGCAGGCTCTATTCCTTAATCTCTTTCCCCCTGAACAAGGACTCCAGGAAGACCAGCAGCTCCAGTGTCCATCTACAATACCTATATAACATTTGGGAATATTTTGCATTAAACCACTTTGCGGTTTTGTCCTTTAAGGAAAAAAAAAAAGCACGTGCTGTTCAAAACTAGTGATGACCCAACCTGTGACCTTACAAAGAATTCTGGATTGCAACGATCTAATCTTACCCAAACTCATCTTTTACATAAGTATAATTCCATGGAGTCTGTAAATTAGCTATTTTTATATTCTCTTAGACTCTGATATCAGATATAAATAATTTAAAAAATTAAAGAACAAAAGTTTTTTTAAGTTATTGATACCCATTCATTTAGTATATATTTATATATATATATTTAGTATATATTTATAGTATATATATATACATATATTTATAGAAGGCTACATTTTGAGTGGTTAGTATTGTCCACTGCATTTAACAATAATAATAAAAACAGTTCTTTGTTAAGTACTGTTTGGACATGTTAAGCAAAGACTCAGGCTCAGCATGACCATCCCCATGCTGTATGTCTGCAGCCACATCTGGCCCAAGCAGCCACTGCACATCAGCCACTCGTTGAGGTTGTGCAGTGGGACAAACAGACTCCTGAAGCAGGAGAGCACACTTTGCCACTTCTAAACTCTCACAAGATTAAAAAGTGCTGACCTGGCTGATCTTGCACAAGAGTTCCTAGCTCACAAGCTGCTCCAAAGGTGTACGGCTTGCAGTAACACACACACTGAGTTCCTTCCACAGCCGGTTCACCACCATTCTGGCAAGGCTGACATTTGCAGGGATCATTTTCAGCCATATATTCTTCAATGGCTTGTTTTAGGTAATGCTTTTTGACTGAGGAGCAGGGCACTTCCTTTACCAGCTCATATAATGGTGTTAGCTACACACAGTAGAGAGACATTTATATGAAATAGTTAGAGTTGGGATATAAGAGTTTATGAGCACATTTTCTCATGTAAAATAATTTGTGAAGTATGCTCCTGCAATGCCCCAGCACAACTCCAGGGAGTTGACAGATGCTCTAATTTGCTAGCTAGCTCACTAAAATCTTATGTTAGTATTTAAAGTTAGCCTTTTTCTGAAAAGTCAGCTCTGCTTAACAGCATCCCTTAAAGCTAGTGGTAGATTACTCATGTTTAAACATATTTGAGCTATGAGATTACAGTTGAGAGAAAAGTGTAACACAGATCACCAATGTCTCATAATCTGAATTCTCACCCAGCTATTCCCAGCCTAAAAAGCTGGACATTTAAATATCCCATTATGGTATTTCATTCAGCAGTGATTGAAAGTAAAAATAAGCAAAAACATTTTGCCTATTGTCTATTTAACGATATTCTGTGGTTTTACATTTAATTGAAAACTTCCTAACAGAAATCTTTTGGGTTTATCCTATTCCTCAGTATGCGGGCAGTTCCCAAAAGGGACTTAGATGAGGTAGCAGTGAATATGGTCATGACCAATTTACAAGTGTCTGGCTTCCAGAATCTCCACTTATGCCAAACTTACGGATGCAGAGAGAAGGAGAAGGGATAAAAAGGACACACATAAGTCGGCAAGCTGAGTGGAAGCCACACAGACCTGCCAACATGCATTTCAGGAAAGAGGCTATCTGAAATCCATGCTTTCTCCAGTGCTAGGGTGACCCTCTCTTCTTAAGCAGAACTCCACTAAAGTGACTGAGGGCTTGTAAGATTGTAGGTGTCAACCTGCCAAAGGACCTAGATTCGTGATGCAGCTGATCACGTTAGCTTCATGGACTTTTCTTCATGTGAATTTTTCTTTTCTTTTTTATAAAGTGATCTGAAAACAAAATGATTGCAGACTACAGCCTAATTGACCACCAGCTATAGCTTAATCATTTCTCCCCTTGAGATGATTCCATCTGCTCGTCTCTGCTTCAGGAAAATAGCCTTACCTTTTGTTTAATTACTCTGGGATAGTCTGTCACCGAACTGGCCCAAAAGGAGTATCTCTGACTGTTCCCAGCAGGATTACCCAGCTCTAGATAACTAAGGCCAGCAACAGCGCCTGGGCTTCCTCCTTCTATGTAGGGGTCTCCTTTAATCTTATTACCACTGCTTCCTGTAGATTCAGGATGGGAAATACAGAAAATACCAGCATTGTTATATTTACAAATGGAAATGGAAACAATACATGCAAAAACTATACTAGCACGTGGTGAAAGGACTCTTCAGTGCAGATCAATCACCTGTGCCCGGATCAAGAGCTCCTACATGGATAATATACAAGAAGTACCTGTTTTTGCAGGTGCCCTGGCTTAGAGTGTCCAGAAAAGTACTACTTACTGGGAAAGCATTAGGAATGATTGATGGGTGTTGGACAGCCTTTTAAACCAGGCACTTGGTGTCTGGGTTCAGCGTGTTAAGAGTTCAACAAAGCTATCAACACCTGCTCCTCATTTTGACAACTCTTTAGGAGGAGGTGAAAGCTGGAGACCTGTCAACTGTACGAGTCACTGTTGAACATTTACCTGAAGAGGTCTGTAGCAGTTCATCCAGTTTGGAGCACTTTACTTTCTTCTTTTTCACAATGAACGCGTTCCAGCCTGATGTGGTGCACTCGTACATGTCTGTTACGGTCATACCTGCATATAATTGATCCATTAACAATACTGCACACAGAAAGTGTGTTGGATTAATTTCCAAGTTTCCCATTGACTTGAGATGTGTTTTAGAAAGAAAAGAACCATGAAGTGTTATGCCTAAATTAGAAGACAACTAACTAGCACGTCCTGTGGGAAGGTCCCCGCATTGCTAAAACCTATGGATAGAGGCTGAGAGATGGGAGGTGTATACGGAAAAAGTTTATTTTTTCTTTCATCTCCTTTCTGAGCAATCCCTAATCCTACAGCACTGCTCCCCACTGAGTCCCATCACACTGATCACTCTAGTGTTTGCTGTGTTTGCTCTTTATTCTGCTTTACTGAGTTTTACCCAACCTTCATCTCCAAGTAACTTTTAAGCTTTAACATTATTTAAGAACTAGATTGGCAGCAGAATTCAAGTTTAGCCTGATGAGGTCCTGAACCAACCTTTGCTACCCTG
The DNA here is from genome assembly GCA_008711295.1 of Anarhynchus alexandrinus. Lineage (NCBI taxonomy): Eukaryota > Metazoa > Chordata > Aves > Charadriiformes > Charadriidae > Anarhynchus > Anarhynchus alexandrinus. The sequence goes on along the minus strand of VUYV01000199.1, from coordinate 28,521 downwards.
AGCACTGCAGGTTGCACGGGCTGACCTAGAACTAAATGTTGTGGTTTGAGCACTTTTTCTAATCTTCTTTATTTTCCCTGTGAAGAGAACTAGTAGAAGTCTCTTATTTGATTTAGGTATTAGCTAGGACAACATGCAAAGAAATTTTTATTCTTGTTTATTCACTTTGTTTCTTGTAACAAATACTCTAGTACTCTACCTTCTGCTTTCATTTTGTCAGTATCCATATAAAAAATAACTTTGTAATGTCCTCCTAGGGATCCAGAATGTAAGAAATGAGTCCCAAAATGTTCAATCAGTCTTCGGTAGACATTGTACTCATAGACGACTGGTAGGTTGGCCAGTTCCTTCCAGAAGGGTTCCGCAAGAGTGAGAAAGTCTGGGCGGTTGTTAATAAACTGAGCAACTTCCACACTGTTCTCAACAACCATTAGCTGCTTACTCTGGGGGAAAGAAAAGATGTCAGTCATGCTCCATGTCACTAGCAGGGTGGCCCCTACACACCAAATGACACGCACATTATATTGACTACTAACCAACAGGTTTACAGAGCTACTAGATATGTCTAAGCAACTCAGTGAATGTAAAAAGAATATCCTGAAGTTAGGAAATATCTTTTGGACCTTCATTTATAAATACTGCATCATCTTTCTTTTCCTCCTATGCACCTGAAAGCTAGCATAAGGACAAATAAGAAGGAAAATAACATTCTTCAAAGCTAATCATGATTTCCAACACCAGCAGCCTGGCAGTAGCAGGTTAGTCATGTTTGCACCCTGTTATGTCCAGAGGAGCCTTTTTTTGTAAGGGGCTCTAGCCATCTCGATGCGGCTGCTGAATTATAAAAACCTACATGCCTATACAATAATGGTCATCTCAGCCTCTCAAGGTTGCTTTGGAACTTTGTTATGCTAAGTCTCAAAATACATCATTGTTAGTGTGGTAAAATGAGCTTGTCCTCTGTCAGCTTGGGGGCCATAAAATGTATGAATTTACTACTTGATTTTATTTGCTATAAAATAGAGGTTATACTTCATAATTGAGAGTTATTCTCAAATTATTTATCTAATGTTCTTTCTTAAATAAGTCAAAAAAGCAGAAGCACTATGACTTCGTGGCTGTTTAAGACACCAGATCTCTCTCTTAAAGGAGTTCTACTAGTGGAAAATATATTATAAAATAAACTAGCTTTTAGCACAGAATTGTTTCAATGTTTTCACTCCAAGATACTGACAGGTAATAGAAAAAAAAAAAGTGCAGTAAATCATTAGAAGAAAATGAAAAAGATAATCAATTATGAGAAGAAGATGATGGTTTTCTTCCTCAAATACAGAGGAAAACAGCTAGTATATAAATAAATTACCAATAAAGAGGTAAAACGGAGAAAGTAAAAACAGCAGCCAACGCTTCTTAATTGATAACCAAACCAGTGATCTCTTTATAAAGGTTTTATGGGATTTTTTGTGTCATGCACTTTGTGCCAAAAATATCTGGATAAAGTAAATATTTGGATCGCACTATAAAAGCACATAAAAAAATGGTGAAAATGTTTATGCAAAATGCTAAGCCGCAGTGACAACTTATAGATACCTTTTGACTGTGTTGCAGAATTTTATTCTGTGAGTTACTGTGTCCACGGTTTGAATTTTCATACCTCTCTGTGTGTTTCATATAAGACCAGCTGCTGTTGAAAAACTCATAACTGAAATCATTCTGAATTTTAACCTAGAAGATGAAAGATAGAATTCTGTATAAAGAACTTCATGAAGGATATTAAAAATGATAACTTATAGAGTAGAGCAACTCCTTCCTGATGCAAAAAATCTCATGTGTTCTTCAGGCCGAATCCATTTCAGATTTCATAAAAAGTACTGAAAATTGTTGGAAAAGCATTACATATTTATATATGTGTGTATATATATATATTTGTATATTAAGTATTTACATTATAAAGTAAAGGACATTAAGGATCGCTTGGCATGCTTTTGATAAACATGAGATGAACCAAATCTCTGAGACAGTGACTTCAAACAAAGCATAACTCTGGAAGATCTCCACAAAGCACCCCAAAGCTTTGTGCATATAAGATTTCTTAGGGTGATTCAAGCCTCTACTTATGCTAAGGAGATGGCTTTACATTCAGTCTAACTGTGAGAGAATTAGAAATTACATCCAAGGAATCACAATCTTTTTTCCTTGCATTTTAGCAAGAGAGCTAAAGATTACACCAGTTTGTATTTCAAAATAATAAGTGACTGTAGAGACGGAACAGGTGACATTCAGCTGTGTTTAGGGAAACCTACCTGCCAACAGAGCCTACAAGTCTTGCATCATTCTCTCAGTTTTAATCATGACTCTAAATATAAAGCTGTGCTTAATGGAAACTTACCTGGAAAGTATAAGCAAGAACGCTTTCACTCAGCCTGTAGTATTCTCTCTTATCTCCACTAAAGACCTTTCTGCATTGTCCTCCAAAGCTTTTTGTATTAATGACTCTTCCCCTAGTCTCCCCAGTAATGACGTCAAAGCTACGAGAAGAAAAACGTGAAAGATCATTAAGACAGAAAGGTAGCAAATTATTTTTCAGGAGGTGAAAATTACAAAGCCATTATAACTGAATGCTGTATCTGTACATTAAGATCATGAACTGATACTAGAAACGGAACAAGAAAAGGAGATATCAACTGATAGACTTCTATACCTGCAGAACTGCAGTGTGCAGAGCATTTTACAATATGGAAAGCAAAATGTTGCTCTTGATTTGTCAACAAAAATGAACACATATCAATAGCTCTTAACATATTCATATCTATCACAACTGATGACATTAAGTTGTATTGTTCCAGCAATTAATGTAACACAGAACAGGGCATCCATTCCAAACGCTTGTGTATTATATGTAAATTATATTGCATACCAAGTGATACAACTATGCTAAAGAAACTTAAGATAATTATTTAACTAGGTTGCAGATGGGATGCATAAACAGAAATCCATATGGATCCACAGTACTAAATGCAACAGCATGAACAAAAAGAATGAGCGTTGCTGACTCATTTTTTTCTGTGCTGATGATTATGTGTTATTGGTTGACATTTCTTCTCACTTCTTAAAAGATGTTCTTAAATAGAAGAAATGAAAGACAAAAAGCTTTATTCTGTGCTTCAGATCAAAGGGCCTGTATATCCTGGCTGCCCTGAGCCACTGGCACGATGGAGGCAGTTGTACTGAACACTTTTGCCTATGGGACGTTTTATCATAGGCCCAGTAAGTCTGTCTGTACAGCCACAGCTTGTAAACACAACGAAAATCTAAATGCATTTGGCACCAGTACTACTGAGCCCAGCACAGAACATTACCCTGTTCCTGTAAGTTCTGAATTTGGAGGTGTTTTATCAGTATCACATACAGTCCTCTTCTCTTCACATCGATCTTCATCGGCACCATCTTCCTCACAGTCCTGATCTCCATTGCACACAAGAGATCTGCTAATGCACTGACCTAAATCAGAACAAAAATGCATGGGGAAAGAAGTGTTTGTTCATTTGAAAATAAATCACCTAAATTCAGAGCAAAAGCCCCACTTATCTACTACGTTAATTAGCTTGTTCACTCCCACGATGAACAGTCTGTGCCCAGGAGGGCTTGTGAAATAACAGTAAATGTAGACATGAGGAAATAGTGTATAGTACACTTGAGGGAACCACAGCCATTCAAGGTTTATGATATATTAATAAAACAGTTGACTTTTAGATTTGTTTTCTGAGCTTTCATCCTTTGACCCTATCACTTGTGATTAACTGTGATTATCTCACTGGTAGCACCAAAACATGTTTATCATATTCCTCTGTGATAAATGTCTACCTACTGAGGTAATGTGCTTTTTTTTGTGAAGCTGCTTGGATACTAGCACCATTTTAGGGAGCATTAGTTGCCATGACCCAAGTGATTTCCAAGGTGTTTGGACATACCCTAGAACAGCTCTGAACAATCACATCTAAGGTTGCGTTCCTTAATTACCTTCTCATAATGAAAAAAACTGTACTCTGGGGCAAATTAGTAAAGCAGAATGACTTAGAGAGGCTACCAGGGCTACAGCATATTATCTGCAAAGCTTTGCAGTGCTCCAGATTAAATTATAAACATGCGTAGTAGGCTGAAAAAAAAAAAGGAAACATCCTGCTAAATCAAATTTATCTGTAGGTCAGGGGTCCTGTAAAGCAATTGCCCGTTTACTAAATGTTGAAGATAACAAGGTTATGTTCTTAACTTTATGATGAGAAAATGGTGAAAAAGATCTTGGATGGTACCTGAGAAACACCTGAACCGATCACCACAGCCATCCTCTGTTGGGCATCCCCTTTTGGGGGTGCACGGTCTTGTTTCAAAGGCATCCCCAGAGCAGGGGTTTCCCCCATACTGGCCGTAAACTGCTACTGTTCGTCTCCGAATCTGAACGCAAATCAAGGGAGATCTTAGAAAATCCAGGTGCAAAGCAGGAATACTTTACTAGTGCCAAGGCAATGCTACCACTCTACTTCTTTAAGGAAATGAGACATTCACTATTTTTTTCTGAGAACAACCACACTTGGTATTATGAGAATATGGTAACAAACTCTCAAGTTAATAGAAAGACAACTATTTTATCTATAAGGTCTTTAGACTGAATAATAAGCTTGGCTGATTTGTTCAGAAATCAAGAACCAAGAGAAAGCTGCTGACACATTTCAGTTTTGTTTTACATTTTTAATAGGACCAGTCATGCCTGATACGAGTTTGCTGAAGTCCTTCAAAGTAAACAATGTAATTAAGGACGATGACAAAATCTAACATCAAGTGGGCTACTTTTTGCTTCTAAAAAGAATAAGTACAGTCTCATGGCGCATCTTTAATTTTGACTAATCCCTCTCTAATTGATGCAACATCAAAGTAAATGAGAAGGAAAATCAAAAGCAAGTGTCTTGCACATAAATAGAGTTGAACTGTAAAAATCATCGACTTGTTTTTGTTGAGGATAATACTTTGCAACCAAGTTTTTTTCCTTGAGATATGACTTCACTAATGAAAAATCAATGGAATTGGTACAAACCATCACCAGGGGAGGAATGTCTTAGTTTAGTGAACAGTTCAGTTGAGATTTTTGGAACTATCACCAAAATAAAAAGTGCACAAATTATTTTACAACATGACTATCATAGTTTTGAAAGGCAACATAAAGGACAGGTTGGAGGATTCTCATTCTTAGTTCTCTGTTGTCCATCCTTCTTGTTCTGCTGGGGCTTTTGTCTGACACCTGATTTGGGGTTTTAAAGATACAGCAGCTCCTTAATTACTGGGAAAACAGCATACACTTCTGAAGTCACGAGTACAGAAAAAGTGTGTCTATCTATACCTGTTTTTGAGTACAGCCATCGCACTCAGACCAAGGGCCAAAAGAATTCCAGCGGCAATGGACTGGAGGAGAACGGCTGCTCCAGTAGTATTTTTTGCATTAAAAAAAAAAAAAAAGAAAGGAGAGGAGAGGAAAATCATCAGGGATTTCCATCCATAAGCATTAGTTCAAAACTTTTCTAAACAGCAAAGAAGGCCTTAAATAAAAATTAGGGGCATGATCAGGTTCCCTCTAAAACCATTGAGAATTGCTTGTCATGTAAGAATGAAATCAGTTCCTGCTTGGGCTTTCTGGTCACCGAACAACAGAAAAAGCTAGACACATTCCCCTAGCCTGAATATCAGCAAGGACTTTGTGCAACCCTGTACCCGCTTCAAAGACCAGCTTCACATTGCAAAGTGGAGAGAGGTCAGATCATGTCCTGAGGACAGCAGGGAGCTGCTGGGGCCTATGTGTGCCATGGTGTGCAGCAGACCTTCCCATGGCAGCTCTCAAACAGCCCGTTGGCAAATGGGAGGCACTAAGGGTACAACCTGCCCCCGGGACGGGGGCCGGCTTGGGGTAATCTGCGCTGTGTTTTGCATATGTGCATTCCTGTGGCTCAGACCACCATGGTGTGTTCTCTTCCTGAAGGGCAGCTGACTCCTCTGAGCAGAGGTGAAGGGACACCATGATGCCTCACTTTTGCCACTTCCACTGATGGAAGTGGCAGTGCTGACACCAAACAGGATCTCTTCTCCCAGGGAATATATCTGGACACCCCTTTACACCCCGCCCTATGTCAAGCACCAGAAATTGCCTGTTAAGTTATACATGTTTGGTCTTCAGCATGTAATTTACTAAAGAAATACTCACCTGGAAAAAATGGGAAAGAATCCTGAAACTTCCAGCAACAGAAAAATCCCCAGCGCCTGAAAACAGAGGAGCAAAAGCAAACTTACTTTGCATTTCTGCTTTTTCTTTTAGCTTGTGCAGCTGTTCTAACTTTCTGCAATCTTTACACAGGTCAGCTTAAGAAATAAAGGAGAGCGTCACACTGATTTTCCTCAGCTTTGTTGTGCAAGTTGTTGTTCTTTAGTTTTCTTCTTTCTTGCAATATTACATTTTCAGATAAGCATTTCTCCATATAAATTAATATTTAATTGCACTTGCCATATTCTTTTCATCAGTGCAAATTAAGTAAGCAACAGTCTTACCTTCATGTTAGATGAAATACTCAGATACCCAGCAATTACCAGTGAAAATGCACTTCCACTCAATTCAGCAGCCAAAGGAGTCAGTCAGTCTGTCTGCCACTGTACATCTCTCACTCTGCCTTGCTATTCTGCTTTTCTTTCCCTAAAAAGGCTGAATATTGCCGAGGAATTTTAATCTTAACCCATCTAGACCTCTCCAGGGACACAGCCTGCTTTGGGATCTGCTCAGTGTTTTTAAGACATAAATCAAAGCTTGGATGTGCTGTCTGGGGCTGGCACAAAGTTGTGAAGAGCGCTTACTGGAAGAACAATCATCTTTTCCTTATCTTCTATCTCACAGTTACTTTCCTCTGAACAAGACTTTTCAGAGATCCCAGGCCAGTCCTGCTGTCACATACACTACACCAGAGCTGAGTCCCCATCCTCAACAGGAGGAGCTCATCTAGAATTAAGCTGATGTTGCCAAGGTTTAATTATGATCACAAATCTTCAGTCTCCACTATTGCAGTTGTGCTGATGGATCAGAATGCAAGTTTTAGCCAATACTGGCACGGTCCTGCCTGTGAAAGACTTCCTAAGATCGTACACAGACCCTAGTTTCAATGACCCATCAACAGCTGGCCTTTTGTGGGAATGCTCTTACAGAAGTAAGAGCACTTCACTTTCTCCTTCCTTACCCTGCCATGCCCTTTTATTTTTTCTTTTGACTTTTTTCACTTTCCAGATCTAATCCATCCCAGTAACAACAAGAAAATGCCACTGCTGGGGAAATTTCTGTGAATTTATCCTAGTGGAGCCTGGATGAAGTCCTCATGGGAAAGCAGCTCCTCTGTCTGAAAACCCTTCATATACTACATCTCAGATACTATATCTATTTTGAACAGTTTAACACAGTCCTCAGAAAACAAAATGCTTCATGTTATGGCATCACCTCATGGTGACTTTTAAACCCCGCACTCTGTTGGCACAGTCTGCTTTCCTTAAGAAGACGCCTAGACCTTGGGTCACGTTATTCCATCTGTGTGAGGGATGCCTATGTCTGCTCCTCAGAAGTTAGCAACCCGAGAGCCAATTTAGCTAAGTCGGAGCCTGTCTTTGGGACTTTTCAGATTTAGTAACTATGAACCCGTTTGATAATGTAATTCATACACTTTAATCACTTCTGTACATATTTTATTGCTTTTGATCGAAATCCTCATGCTCCTATGAAGTTTTATGACCAATTTGTGCAACATTGTCAGTGATCATTTGGCTATGAAAGAAATGATTAAAACCAAGTTAAGCCCTTTAATAGCTGGCCCAGAATACAGGAACTCTGAAGAATATTTTATCTCTCCAGACATATGTCTTGATCTTGCAGTTAGCTGTTTTAATGGCTTAGATAACAATTTCACTTTCTGTAAGACATCATTAGCTATAATAACCCTCAAGATAAAGATATACTGTAATTTGCGCACAAACAAAACATGCAAATAAACATAGACAAGGACAAATAGAGCTAGTAAAGAAAGTATGTGTGGCGGTGGGGGTCTGCTCTTAATTAATTGGTCATTAAATAATCATTGCTAGTAACAGGTATCGTATTCAAATGAGTTTATATTGATGGAGTGTCTTCTTGCAAGAAGCATTTCAGCAAGACAAAAATACTGCTTTGGCAGATGCTGTATAATAGTCCTTTTAGCACACATTTTGAGGTACCTCAGCCTAAAGACTTCATCTTCTTTCATTTGGAAATGGGATCCCGCTTTTTTATTGATCCTGGCTTCCGCAGTAACAAAAGCAAAGAGACTGAACTGACAATGGGCAAAAGAGAGGGAGGTTAGAGTTGGACTTGTGTCACTCCTAGGACTGCAACTCCACAGGTTCTGTGGCACTTTACTGGTTTGCAGTGAATGGATGTTCAGTCTCCTCTACAACAGTGGGACTGTAAATGGTTGATTCTTCTTTCATTTCATAGGGTACTTATAGTAACTTTTCTTTTGCTTAGCATTTAGGCTCTGGACTATTTAGATAGTATCCTACTTTTGTGTGTTATTGATACCTAAGTCTATGTGCAGTTGTACGATAATTTACTCACACTGCAATTCTGTGATGAGGGACTAAGCAGCACCTTGCTCAGTCCCAGCCTGACTGATAGGCACTTCTATAATAACATAAATTATAATAAAACTCCTGGTTGTGTGAGCTCCCTAGTTATTTCCCCTGACTGCATGGATAGTAAGGGACAGAGTGTAACTTACAGAGAAGATGGGGCTGATTTTCCCTTACTATTAGTGAAAATGGCAACAATCTACTAACCATTTTGCACTTAAAAATGTGTTTTATCATAGCAACTTTAAGTTCTTCCTAGACATTTCCACTGTCTAGTCATAAATAAACTTTCTTTAGGTTTAAAAACAATGCTTTAGGGAAGTAAAAGAGGAGTAGTTTGAGAAACACAAAGTGTTAGCCATAAGGCAAGGCATTTCTTGTCTTGCACCAAATGATAATTCTCGCACAAGAATGATTAATGCAATGCTTCACTTGCTGGGCTAATGATGTCCTGACTGGTCTGGAGACAGCATGAAATGGTATTGTCTGTATTCTACTTCACACTAAGGTCATCCAGAATATAATTATATCAGTGATATTTCCCTGTAGACTTCCAGCCTTTTATAGGATTGATGCTAAGGTTACTCAATAGTTTACCAAGCTTTAAATAGTCTTGTGTCTTCATTGTCCGAGTTCATTATGTATTACGGCCCTAAAGACAGTCTGTGCTCTGTGACTGCTGCAAATGCCGAGGATCCAGTGACAACTGAGTGGAGAAAGAACATCTTGTCATTACGGTTTTAAATTGTGAAATTGACTTGGAGAGTTTTGGATTTGTTTCTGTTTGCTAATGCCATCTCACTTTTTTTTTTTTTTTAAAGCATTTTAATTGCACATTTTGCTTTTAATGTATTTGTCACATTTCAAGGATTAATGACAATGGCTTGGGATGTGTCTCTATGAAATATGTCAAATAGCATTAATGCTATGCTAACTGTAATGCAAATGATTCTCTCTCAGGGGACCTTGTAGAAGGATATTGCCTTAGATACTGGAATCCATATGCTGCAGAAACTACACCAAACAAACAAGGCCTGTGAGAGTTCTTGTTTGAATGAACTGGGTTGGAAGAGAAGACCTCATGTTATTATAATTCAAAATTTAGAGAGCTTTCATAGCATATAGGTAATAAATCAGACTTGTCTAGAGCATAGACATTTCAGTCTGTGTGTGCACAAAGGTCATCACTGGGCAAAAAAAATAATTACTGTTCTTTAGAGTTAGATTCTGAACTTAGGACACAAAACATGGTGAACAAATTTAGCAGCTTGAAGCTGCCCAAAATGGTGAGTTACTATTCATTTTTTTCCACATTTTTCCCTGCTTTCACTTCCAACCCCCACCATGTGTTCCCTCTGCACATCTGGTGCTGGCCAACTGCATCCTGGGCTGCATCAAAAGAAGCATGGCCAGCAGGTCAAGGGAGGTGATTCTTCCCATCTACTCCATTCTGGTAAGACCCTGCCTGGAGTACTGCCTCCAGCTCAGGGGCCCCCAACATAAGAAGGACATGGACCTGTTGGAGCGAGTCCAGAGGAGGGCCACAAAAAGGATCAGAGGGCTGGAGCACCTCTGCTATGAGGACAGGCTGAGAGAGTTGGGGTTGTGCAGCCTGGAGAAGACAAGGCTCCGGGGAGACCTTCTAGCAGCCTTCCAGTACTTAAAGGGGGCCTATAGGAAAGATGGGGAGGGACTCTTTATCAGGAAGTGTAATGATAGAATGAGGGGTAATGATTTTAAACTGAAAGAAGGTAGATTTAGATTAGGTATTAGGAAGAAATTTTTTACTGTGAGGGTGATGTGACACTGGAAGAGGTTTCCCAGAGAAGTTGTGGATGCCCCATCCCTGGAAGTGTTCAAGGCCAGGTTGGATGGGGCTTTGAGCAAGCTGGTCTAGTGGGAGGTGTCCCTGCCCATGGCAGGGGGGTTGGAAGGGTTGGAACTAGATGGTCTTTAAGGTCCCTTCCAACCCAAACCATTCTATGATTCTATGATTCCATGGTTGAGGGTTGGGAGCAGGCTTAGGTCCATCCTGAGTTCTACTCATCCTGAAAATCATGCCCACAGAGTTCACAGAGGTCAGGGCTTCTGCGCAAGCTCTGCTGAAAGCCCATCTGCCAACTGTGTGCAGAAGCAGAGGTACTGTGTCTACAACAAATCTATATGCTCTCATATTCCTCCTCAGCAACAGAGAGGCTCACACACACATAAAATAGGTAAATTTCTTGAATCAGAGAACTGATCTCATTATTTTAGCACTTTAAATAAGCTAAGACAGAAAGAGTCACATGAAAAGGGCTAAAATATAAGTATTATTGCATTTGCATTAATAGTAACACAAAACCACACATATTGTATAAAGGGGCATATCAGAAGTCAAATCACACGGAGGCTTGTGGAGCCTCCAAGCATTTGATCATCAGAGCCAGACAAGGTCAATTTTTCACAAGTATCCAATTATTTCATTTCTCATTGATTTTTTTTTATTCTTCTACATTGTTTAACTATGAATTTAATTCATACAGCTTAATAAATTCATAAGCAGCTTTATATGAATGCCTGAGACAGCAGTATATTGAGTTGATGATCCAGAAGTTCTCTTTTAGCCTGATGTCTTGGTGCTTTTCAAAATATCATCTCTTCCTGATTGTTCTTTGTAGAATGAATGGAATGTCAAACATCAGCCATTAATAACCTTGCCCATGCTTTTATATTTCTGGTTCTTTCTGAATCAGTAGTGTATATGCATTATATATTTCAGAATTATTATTGTAACTACTTGGAAAGCTAAAATGCTTCAAGCAGCAAACTTGGAAGAAAAATCTGTGTCCCTCTGAAACTTTCCAAGTATCTTGAAATTGAAACCTAAATGTTTTTCAGTAAGTGGAACCAAGATTCTTCTCCTGTAAACGAGAGTTAGGGAAGAAAATGAAGGCAGGACTTCAAAGAAACAGATCTTATTATGATGTCTTTTTGAACTGCAACATCTTTAGGACCATCCCAAATTCATTAAAATTTTGTCAGCTTATTTGAGAAGTCAGTAATTAACCCTAACTGCTACTGTGAAACTTTCTGGAATGAGCTTTTGTAGATATCTTCCAGCTGGAACCAAAGTTTAACAAATAAAGTAGCCTCTTGCAAACTTTCAGAGAGACAATGGAGATGCAGAGCATTGTGCAGAAACAGAAATGACCTGGCGTTGACTTTTGCCCTCCCTGATTCTGGGTTGGCTACGCATACAGCAACCATCAGACTGCAATAAATGAAAACACATACCAGTAATAAAAAAGAGCTGGTATAGTTGCAGACATTCACCTGAGCTCCAGAGAAATTTAGGTGTGCTTAACATTTGTCACTTCTTCTACAACAAGCTTATAAGCCCCTAAAATTGGTGTGACATCCTTTTATGAGTCTTTCATCTGTACTTGCAGTTCAGTTCAAAGGAGCAGCACTGAAGCACAGGGTCAAAGTAATCCCTTAATATATATATATCTTTTTGTTGTTGTAGGTGAATACATATGTCTTTCTGTGCCCATATTAATGATGTACTTTGTTATTTCCAGATATAAAACTCTCAGAAAATTTCTGCCTATCAAGCCATGCAATTACTGGTATGTACCAATTTTGATTAGTATGGAAAAAGCCAATTTGGAGTTGTCTAAAGTGGGAATGTTTTTATCTGGTAGTGGAGACCATATCACTAAATATCTTTGAAAGAATCTGCATTTCTGGAGATGGCACTTGCTTTTAATCAGCCTGTAAACACATCCCATACTGTACTTATTTGGATGAAATACCATTGTAAGAGTGAGCAAAAGTATGGTGTTTCTGATATCGGCAGAGGTTCTGTAGAATAACTCATAGCTAGGAAAATGTATTCAGAAGACAACAATGTCCAGACTTCTTAGAGCTAGCAAATGGCTTTGAAATTTTTATAAATAAGCAAAAAAAAAGAGAGAAATACTGATCCTTCCAAGGAGAGATTGTAAAATGTAAAGCTTGTGACAGCAACAGATGAGGAAGCCTCCTGTTTCCTCCTTTGGGTGGGCTCCTGGCAAGAGAGGTATGCACCTCTGCCCATTTATTGGTGACTACATGTTGTGTCTTCTGAGGTAATAATGAAGCCAGGGCAGGGAAATACTGCCACATACAAAATGCACCAGCATTTTGTACCTTGAGAAAGGTTGGTGTTCGGTTTTGACTGAAGTCAGTAACAAACTTGTAAAATGGTTGAAACACTCAGCAGAAAAAGTCAGTTACCAATATTGTTGCTTCAAGGGTTGCCACATTTTATTTTGCTGTTAAAACACAGTGAGACAGAACAAGCAGGCTTGGACTTGTCACAGTTTTGTGACCTTTTTTCAGTGCAACATTCCCTCAGGCATTTTTCCCTTCTCAAGCAGCCATTTTTTAGGCTACATCTCTCCCTGTGATATGTTCAAACACAACTGAAAAACATTTCTAATTTAAAACAATTAGTTAACAACTACTAACTAACATGATAAACCAAATTTACAATTGTAAGTACTGGCACATTCTCCACCATGAGCGTAAGTGCTGGCACAGCTGAGTCTGCCCCGCTTCATCCAAAGGCAGTCTTTTGGAGACAGAAAGGTGCTAAGGTGTAGCTCCAATCATAACAACGGGAGCTACTCAACTGGACATTTTGGAAAACCTTTCTGTATATCTGCTGCCTCGGCAGGCAGAGCAGTAGCAGCATGTCCCTGTGTCCCACCAACTGGTGCACAGCCTTCCCCTCCAGAAGACTGTCTGTGCTGCCTGTGCTAGTCCAGTCTAGGTCTTGTGGCCACAGGATCATGAGCTCCACGTTGTGATCAGATAAGAAAAAGTTCAAAAAGCTCCATTTCTTTTCTGTGTCCTCTTTGCACACACTAGTAAGGCCCCGCAACATTTTGTCCTTTGTTTTTATTAAAGTGAAATAGTATAAGAGGGAAATTGTGTGTGGATGTTAGGGGAATTCCCTGATGGAGACAGTATGCTTCAGTTCCAGTAAAAGGAAAACTGAAAATGCCTGATGCAGGAAAAACATATTCCAGAGTAAACAGAAGATAACATTTGTAACTGCAGAGTTGAGCTGACCCTTGTTGTACTTAGGGAACGTTCTCAGCTGGTGAAAATAATAAAATGCAACAGTGCTTTTGATGAAGGAAGGCAAACATTTTACCTGGGGAAACAGGCTTTACCTTCAATAAATATAGAACTTGCATTTGTCCTCTTCATTTCACTGCAAAGCCTTTTTTTCTTACAGTTTGTGTCTCACATCTGAATGTTAAAGGCAAACCCTACCATTCTGTACAGAGTAAAGAGTGCTGTACAAGTGATGGGTTTTCCTACTTTAAAGTGAGCTTATATTTTTATTTCTAGAGAAGTGACAGAGTGATCAGGAGAAACAGTCATTTGTTTTAGGTCCAGAGCAAGATAAATGTAAATTCTTTAGGATGCCTGAAGGTCGATATGAGATAAAGTAAATAAATAAAAAATAATATATTAGGCTTATTTTACTGTTTTCAGATTAAACATGAGTGCCCAAGTTTTCTCCAATGTCTTCTTCTCTGACCTTCTACTTTACTGCAGACAAATGGATTTTTTCCCCTGAATGTTATATCTAAAGTAAAACTTGAAAGGTATAAATAGTAAATATTTGTGAGAAGTAAAAATCTATTACTGAAAAAAATCAGACACCTTATATTTACTTAATGCACATTTTGTGTACATCATTGTATTTATTCACACACTTGGACATTTCCAATTGCAACCTACATGAAAAATTTTACAATGCACATACATGCTATACCAGTGCTTTTAACACTAACAGGTGCCACTTACCCTGGACGGGTCTTCTAAAACTGAATTACCTGCTTACCTTTGGAGTCAGAAGGCTCTGAGGCATGCATGTGCATTTCTCCAGCTACCCAGAAGTCTCCTGGGAGAAGAAAAACATCAAGTCATATTCTAAGGAATGGTTGGTGAGAAGTAAAATCACTCACATACTTTTACTAAAGATAAAATCATTCACATATGCACTTGAAGCATAGCTGAATAACATATGGCGGGAATGTAATCGCAGAGATATACCTAGGCAAGTGTGTAATTCCACATAAAAAGTGAGAAAATTGAGAGAGTAAGATAGCCAACTGTTTAAATCTAATTTTAAATGTAAGATGGCTCCCTTTCCTGAGCTTCTGGCAAAAACTTTTACTTCAATATTTCTGCAGGAAAGGTGTTTTTTTTCCAACCAGTTGAAATTCTGTTTCTTTTCCAAAGAGTATGCCCATGTATCATTCATACCAGAACATTTGGAGGAATAAAAGAATTGACGTTGTTAGATACGTTTAAACACTCAGCTTCCAAGTTAGCAAATTTCAGCCATTATGTCTGAGCTTAGACCTACATTGTGTCTATCTATGAATCAGGCATTTTTTTGTTAATTATTTTAGTTGAAAAAAGGAAATAAAACATTGCTAGTACTGCTAAGTGTGTAACATCCATGTGTCTGTGCCTGTACAGAGAGATCACTGGTGTCACCTACCTGGACTTCTGCAAAGCATTTGGCACTGTCCCACACAACATCCTTGTCTCTAATTTGAAGAAACACAGATTTGATGGATGGACCACTTGGTGGATAAGGAATTGGCTGGGTGGTTTCATTCAAAGAGCTGCAGTCAACGGCTTGATGTCCAAGTGGAAACCAGTGACAAGTGGTGTTCCTCAGGAGTCAGTACTGGGACCGGTGTTGTTTAACATCTTTGTTGGCAACATGGACAGTGGGAATGAGTGCAGCCTTAGCAAGTTTGATGATGACACCAAGCTGTGTGGTGCAGTTGACACTCTGGAGGGAAGGAATGCCATCCAGAGGGACCTAGACAGGACTGAGTGGTGGGTCCGTGCAAACCTCATGAAGTTCCACAAGGCCAAGTGCAAGGTTCTGCACATGGGTTGTGGCAATCCCAAGCACAAATACAGGCTGGGCGGAGAATGGATTGAGAGCAGCCCTGAGGAGAAGGACTTGGGGGTGTTGGTTGATGAGAAGCTCAACATGAGCCTGCAATGCACACCTGCAGCCAGAAAGCCAAACTGCATCCTGGTCTGCATCAAAAGAAGCGTGGCCAGCAGGTCAAGGGAGGTGATTCTTCCCATCTACTCCGCTCTGGAGACCCCACCTGGAGTACTGCTTCCAGCTCTGGGGCCCCCAACACAAGAAGGACATGGACCCATCCAAGGAGCCTACAGGAAAGATGGGGAGGGACTTTTTACAAAGAAGTTTAGTGATAGAACGAAGGGTAACGGTTTTAAACTGAAATAAGGTAGATTTAGATTAGATATTAGGAAGAAATTTTTTACTGTGAGGGTGTTGAGACACTGGAACAGGTTGCTCAGAGAAGCTGTGGATGCCCCATCCCTGGAAGTGTTAAAGGCCAGGTTGGACGGGGCTTTGCACAACCTGGTCTAGTGGGAGGTGTCCCTGCCCGTGGCAGGGGGGTTGGAACTAGATCATCTTTAAGGTCCCTTCCAACCCAAACCATTCATGATTCTGTGATTCTATATACACACATATATACACATATGACTGGGTGACATTCACTTTTCTTTGTTCAACAATAAATCTTCTTGGTTTAATGTGTTTTAGAATAATACTGAAAATGCAAGTCAGAGACCTACGTTACCATGGGGAAGGACAGATGTTTAAAATGCAGGCCCATCAGCACCAGGTGAGTTTGTAAGGTAGAGGCCATACCATTTATTTGGCCAACCACTGCAATGGGAAAAGCAGATAACATTTGAACGCAGAATTCATGAAGATCTGACCTTTTTTTTGCAAGCATAAAATTGGTCAAATGCGTTTGTCTGAGAACATGACAGCCAGGGAAATGAGAGATACAGTTATGTCTTTATTCTTAGAGGCCTCTTATAAAGAAGTCACAGCATCGGCAAAATATGGCTGGGAGGAACCTCAGAAGATCATCCAGGCTATTTGCCTCACCACTGCAAAATCTGCTACACCAAAGTCATTTCAGACAAACATTTGCCCACTCTCTTCTCAAAAACTCCAGAACCATCTGAAGCAAAATGAAGTCCATTGCTTCGCGGTGGACTGGTACAAAAATTTTCCTAATGACTAACTAAAGTATTTTCTGCTGCAATGTAAGGGGAACATGGTTAGAAGCTGGGCCTTTCCACCTGGAATGCGATGCAAACTACAATTCCAGACTGTGGTGGCTCAAATGCTTTTTGTGTGTCTCCAGTGAAAATTCTGTTCTAGACTTGTGTGTGCATGCATTTGTGCATGAATAGCACAGCAAAGGTTAAAGACAGCAGTATCAAACACAAGATCAGTATAGGTTGGGTTTTATCAAAATAATATCAGAAAGACAAGAAAATTTAGTTGTCATACAACTGAGAAGAGAAGAAAATGGTCACCGTCACCTTATAAAAGAACTTGTGGCTTTCTCCTGTGCACCCCTTCTGGTGCCCAGCCCATATTGCCACACAACCACCTCTGCAAACTTAAGGCTAGCAGTGAAATCCCCTCTGAAAGTTACTGCTTTGGTGCAACAATGCACTACAAGCTTTTAACATATCCAAGTATCAGTATTAAAAAAAAAAAACTATGGAAATTTAAAAATTTGGAATTCTGCTGTTGCACTGTGTAACAGGTGTGTCCGAGGTTTGTGGCTACCTCTGCTGTACAGAGGTATGGTGCCCTGTTCCTCTAGCTAGATAGAACAACAAAGAAAGATTTTAGTGAGCTTTTGGGTGGGGAAGGACCCAGGATGCCTCCCAGCTACTCGAAGGTTAAGATTAAAGGCAGTTGAGGAAATAAGTGGGGAGCTCTTGCTCCTGCTACATTTGTGATGGTAGTCACGCTTCAACCATGATCTACCAAGTATTAGCACCATCCTCCAAGCACTTGCCAGTGTTCTGAAGACTACTCTCTGGTCTCTCTGTCCAAGCCTAAGGAGCAGCAATAAAAAAATACTGCTCTTCTGATGTAACTCACCTGTATGAGCACTGCTCATGAGCATTGTAGAAAAGATGTTACGTGATCATCAGTATGAACCTATTCATGCCATCATAAATAGAAAGGATGGCTGACTATGAAAATTAATTCAGTATGGAGAAAAACACCCAGCAACTTCCTTTAGAGTTAGTTCGAAGAATTAATTTTTATTATTAAACTCTGGCATTGATTTCAGTGTGCTACATGTGAGGTCATGTTTTGTCCTGGTTTTTATGGAAAAGAAAAGTCTCAATGTATGGAAAGAGTATGTAGTTGTGATAAAGGGGGTCTTCCCTTCCCATTCCAGTCTGGCTATAGGAAGCAACAGTATTAGATGTATTTTATACACATTGTATAAGCTTTGCTGTACAAAGAGGTTTTATAATTTTTTGATCATTTCCACTATATTTTAACAAGCCATTTTGTAAGTTAGTGACAGCTGTTTAATTTTCTTCCACTCATTTTCATTTTAAACAAATAGAAAGCCTTTTGTATTATAATCATTAGTTTCTTAGCAGGATGCAAAAGTCTCTTTCATAAGCATTGCTGTTTGCTCATACTTTCTGTTATTGTCATAGAGATTTAAGAACTGTACAGATAATATTGTTTTCAATTTATTAACCTAATTTACTGTTACTGTTGAGAGAGTTTTTACCAAGTTGTTGAGGAGAAAAGTTTTAGTTGAACTATACTGTCATCTTGTGGTCACCAACGTTTTTGGTTCAAATTCACACATGAATGTTTTCTCTTCAAACTGAAGAATCTGAATACTATACAAATAAATTTATGTTTCTTGTGGCTGCTTGGTAACAGATATTCAGTGTAGTTTCTTCCACACTAATTCCAACTGAGGTGTCTACCCTTGCAGATCAATATGACATCCAGAATCAAAGGCATCCAAACTGTGTCTTATGAAAATGTTGCCCTTAAAGTCCTCAGTTCTCCTGCAGCCTTCCTGAGCCATTGTTACCTAGTTCACAGTAATCAATATCCACGAGGATACTGAAAGGCATTCCTTTGATCTAAGAGATCTCATTTAGAAACAAAGACTTCAGCTTGTCTGCACCTGTGAAGATAACTGGTATCAAGCATCAACTAGCTTCCAGTATAGATCAACCTTGAATCTTCACTATTCCTATTCCTTGAAGTCATCCCTGCACGTGCAAAGGGCGCTACACATGCACACAAATAAATGATGCCATATGATGACACTAGACAGAAATTGCTTGGCTCTCAGTCTTGCATTTGCCACACACAAGCCGTTCCAGCAGTGTTCAAGTTTTGTAGAAGCAGTACAACTACTCTTTTTTTTTTTTTTTTTTTTGAGCAAATCCCACCATGGTCACATCAAGGACTGTATGGCTGTACTTGCACCCTGGTGACGGTGTGAGGTAGTAGCATGACACCAAACCGGTGCAAAACAAATGTCACTGGGGTTATTTGGTGGTCATACCCACCTTCCTCTCTACTGCCTAGCCAGCCCTGGTTTTGTTCTCCCTGTCCCTGAGCTGGACTTACCTGTAAGGCTGTTCTGCTTTAGTTGTGGGAGGGACTGGAAGCGGGTTATTCTCCTCTTCCCCAGCAAAGCGCCAGGGAGGCGCAAGGAGGTCAGGAAGGTCTATGGGCCTTGGGTGGGATAGCTTGAGGAAGAAGGGCTTGTACCCCAGAGAGATGGAAGAAAAAATGGATGAGCATATCTAGCATTGAATTTTGTTTCAGTTTTTCAAACCCAACCAGATCAGACAGGCTACAGAACATGGTGCTAGGGGATACAGAAAGGCACTCACCTCCACAGTAAATCCTGATCTAGATGCTTAATAGGATCAGTGTTTGCTGGCACAACAAAGAGTTTCTCCCATCACTGGATCTGGCTGGACAAAAAGCACTGTGTGAAAGCTGTGATGGGACACTGGCTGCAGTGACAGACTGCTGTTTCCTACAACAAAAAGACAGCCCTGAAGTCCAGACACATCACCTTCTAAATTTTGGACTACTTCCTATGCATCAAAGAAGGGTGAATTAGCCAGTGCTGAATTTAGGCTGGTGCCATTCAGCAGCTGCCAGTACATGCGTCTGTGGGTTTTCAGCAGGCTGGAGTTCACTATGGGCAGTAAACTCTGCCCCCATCCGCAATCTGCACGGGGGCTAAGAGCTTCTGGGACGGTCCTGGGATCAGACACAGCGCTGCCCGTTCTGTACCCTAACAGTATCCAATATATCCAAAGTATCCAAAAAGTATCCAAAGACGACTGCATGAGGATACCAAAATGTCTATCAAAAGTACCCAAAGACAACTGCATGACCATATGAAAAATCTTTCTTTCCTAACAGTAACATGTAAATGAACAAGACTATTTTTACCCCACAAAGGACAAGAATAATTCCACTGGCAGCATATCCCTGCAGGCAGCCAAACCAAGATACCTCCTTTGGACGCTGTTGCCATGGCATCTGTCCAATGTCTTCACAGCATCTTCCAGATTTCTGAGATCTAATGAGAAAAGAAAGAGGAAAGGAGGTACTAGTTAAAAGACACAGCAAGGCTGCTGGGAGAAATGTGACTGCAGTCCACCCTGTAGGATGTGCTCATACTGTTTGAGTTAATTGGCAATATTTTTTTTTTTCTGTATGGCATTTCATCTATAGGACACTGAGTTTTTTCTTTTGATTTTTGGCAAGGAAGTCAGAATTGCTATAAAAATATTTTCACTAAGTCTGTCAGGGCAAAATTCATTTTACCCAATTTCAGCCATCTGTGTGCCTAGCCTAAGGGGGCTGTCTAGGCTCCTGTTAGAATTGATGGAAGGAGAAGGGTTCCTCCCAAGGATGATTTTTCCAGCCTACTTTAGACGTTAATTTAAGATGGGATGATTTACCCTTTGGAACCATTTATCTCTCTCCTTTAACTACAGCAGGACCATGGATGGACTAAATGCCTAGATTTGCAGGTGAGGTAATATGAATATGAGCAAAGACCTCTGCCTTAAGTGTCATTCTGGTGACAGAAATTGTCAATCAAAATGAAAGAGCTGAGTGAACAGCCTGGGCCACACCTTTGTGAGTCTGGAAGAAATGCACCTGAAGTCAAAATGGCTTTTTGCCCCGTCCCTCAACCTTAGCAGAGGTCAAAAGCCTCCCAGCACGCAAATTAGCACCAAAGGAATTCAGTGAGAGGCCACGCTCAGGAAACAAGTGAGGATAAATTCACAGTGAGACAACCGTGCAAGGCTGGTTTGTCCAGGAGTGAAAATCCAGCAGTCGGACACAGCTTCACTGCTTCGGGGATTGTGCCAGGGAATGACACCTTTTCCAGGACAACGAGCTCCATGTTATAGGGGTTCAACTGTCCCCACGTGTATCAGGGGGGGTTCCCCACAGTGAGTGGCTTGTGGCAGGCCCAGACAACTGCATTTTGGAATAACTGCATTTTTAGTCAATAAACCAGAAGCAGACAGATTGAGATCTAGCCTGCCAGATAAACACATAATTTTATCAAGAGCTGTTAGACAAGGTTATATATTTCTGTGATTGGGGATAAATAAACTGGCTTTATCATCAAATTCTGACTTTGAGAAGACAAGGTGTTGAACTGGTGATATGATAAACACAAAATTCTTCAATTTGTTGCTGTGCATATTATTTCCCCTGAATTAACTCTCCTAAGGTAAAACTGGGTGTAGATTGTGAGTCTGCTGAAGATGCGTGGTAAGCTGGCATGTGACAATCTAAATGGTGCACCTGAATAAAAAAAAACCCTACTTTGCATTAATGATGTCTGTTGGAATGGACTGCAGGCCCACGGCCACGTGGCGTGAGGGGGCTGGGGGGGGACATGGACGAGCACAGAGTGCTATCTTTCAAGGCCGCTTAGTTTCAAAGTATGTATTACAGGCACGAGTACCCTGTCCCTGAATTTCATTAACTAAAATCATTTCCACGGGAGGTGTGAGTAAGGCCATAAATGGGCTCTGCAGCCTGAAGCGGAGCTGTGGGCACCTCCGAACAGCAGCACCGGGGTTACAGGCGGTGTGCCAGCATGGCAGCTCCGGCGCTTTCCGCGTTTTCTTTACCGGGCAGAGACGTTTACACGCATCCGCCCCTCAGCCGCCACTGCCGGGCACAGCCGGAGCACGGCCTAGGACACACCGCCGCCCCCCACCCGCCCCTTCTGGGGTGGTGTCACCGGGGACAACCCAGCTTTCAGGCAGCCCCCGGGGGTCTCAGCGGGGCCTGCGGGGGGCTGCTCTGTCCCAGCAGACCGGGCCCGGCGGGAAGGGGCCACCGGAGCGAGGGACTCCCGGCCCCAGCCAGGCCAGGTCAGACCAGGCCGCAGCCGCGCCGGGCGGGGCCGGAGGCGGCCATCTCGCTCCCGGAAGCGCTCGCCGGGGCTTAGCGGAAGCGGGGCGGGGCTTGGCCTCTTTGGTGCTGGCGGCCGGGGAAGATGGTGAGTGCTGGGGCGCGGGCACGGGGGATCCGCCGCCATCCGCCGCCGCGCCGGGTCCCGCTGGGCCTCGGGCCTGGTCTGGGGTGCGGGGCGGTCCCGCGCTCTGCTGCGGCCGAGCTCGGCGGCGGGACGGCGCTGCGGGGCCGCCGCTGTGGGGCTGGGGCCTAAGGGCCTGGTGGTGGCGGGCGCCTCTACTGCTGCTGTCCCGGACCGGAGCGCGGGGCTTCTCCTCCCGGGCGGAGAGGCCGCGGTGGGAGAAGCCGCCGCCGGGGGGCCTCCGGGGTCTCCTCCGTGCCTGCGGCGGGCCGGGCCAGGCCGGCGCTCTCCCCGTGGCTGAGGCAGCCATGCTGATAACGTAGCAGGAGGGGTTTCGGTCGCCAGAGGCTCTTGCGGTGGGCGTGCGGCTGGTCTGCGCGAAACAAATAACCTTCAGGAAAGAGCGGTTTAGAGTTATCCGTGATGAGTTTAAGGGAGAGCAGAAGGGAGCTGGGGATAATCGCTCGGTGGCGTTTTATATCAGCGCAGGGCGGCTGTGTGTATGCTGTGTGTGCATTCCATAAGGAACGGCGAGGAGACGTGTAAGGAAGTGATTTCTGGAAATGGAGGCTACCTGTAGGCGAAACTTAGTTGCTGTTTCAGAGCTCAGTGTGCCTCTGGCGTGTGTATAGGACTTAGTGTATTTGTGCGTTTTTTGCAGAATCTTATTCTTTTAGTTATGTGACTTGCAACTGCTAGTGATATTTCTAGCATGACATGCCTTGAAATGCTTTTCAGACGAAGGGTACATCGTCATTTGGTAAGCGTCGAAATAAGACACACACCTTGTGTCGTCGATGTGGGTCCAAGGCGTACCATCTGCAGAAGTCTACCTGTGGGAAATGTGGTTACCCTGCTAAGCGTAAGAGAAAGTGTAAGTAACAAACTTTTAACTTACTTGAATTTAAAAAACTGTGGTTTTTGTCTTCAGTAGTCTTGAGGTTTTT
Organism: Anarhynchus alexandrinus; assembly: GCA_008711295.1. Taxonomy (NCBI): domain Eukaryota; kingdom Metazoa; phylum Chordata; class Aves; order Charadriiformes; family Charadriidae; genus Anarhynchus; species Anarhynchus alexandrinus. The sequence continues at coordinate 5,396 of VUYV01000199.1, read as the reverse complement.
TCCAACCAAGTAGGAGTACTGTGTTGCTTTGCAGTGTTTGGAGCTTTTTTCAGATTTTCCTGGTTTGATGACAAGTTAATGCTGATTTAACTGTATTTTAGCTACTGTGTAGTATTACTACATAGAAATTTACTTAGTTCATAGGGGTTGTTTTTGTTTCTGTCAGATTGAATAATTGTGCTATACAAATGTAATGTGCAGCTTAATTAGTTGGTGCAGATGAGTAACAATAACTTGTGTTTTAGATAACTGGAGTGCAAAAGCTAAAAGACGGAACACCACTGGAACTGGTCGCATGAGGCACCTGAAAAAGGTCTACCGTCGATTCAGGTATAACATTTTATTACAGACTAGTGTGGTATGAAATCCTGCATAGATATCACTTAATTGTAAGATTCATCATTCTAAGTTAATATTTTTATTTCATAGAGTCATAGAATGCTTTAGGTTGGAAGGGACCTTAAAGACTGTCTAGTTCCAACCCCCCTGCCATGGGCAGGGACACCTCCTACTAGACCAGGTTGCTCAAAGCCCCATCCAGCCTGGCCTTAAACCCCTCAAGGGATGGGGCATCCACAGCTTCTCTGGGCAAGCTGTTCCAGTGTCTCACCCCCTTCAGAGTGAAGAATTTCTTCCTAATATCTAAACTGAAAGAGGGTAGATCTAGATTAAAACCATTACCCTTCATCCTATTACTACACTTCTTTAGAAAAAGTCCCTCCCCATCTTTCCTGTAGGCTCCCTTTAAGTACTGGAAGGCTGCTATAAGGTCTCCCCAGAGCCTTCTCTTCTCCAGGCTGAACAATTATAACTCTCTCAGCCTGTCCTCATAGGAGAGGTTCAGTAGTCACTCTCTTACTTGGAGTTTGGTTAACAGTAAGGAGCTATAACATCAGGTTCTGACTTAAAGGTTTCTAAAACTTGCTACAAGGCTGTAAGTCCCAGACATAGGTGGGGTTGGGGTGTCCATTCATCTGTTTGTCTTGGTGAGCACAGTCTGTCCGAACAGCAGCCAGAAAATATTTTGCAGAGTACAGCCTGCTTTCCACTGGGTGTTGCTGAAGTAGAAATATCCTCTCCAAAAGCGAGCTTGGCGTGACTCTTCTGTTGTCATGCCTGTCTTAATCTCTGGTTAGAAGCATAGAGAATTTCTGTAAGAAATTGACTTGGACTTCAGACATGAAATCTTTTGCCAAGTTTCTTAGTTAGAACGTAAAGTAAGGCGTGCCTTCAGCAGGTGTGCTGTATCTGATGCGGTCTTGCAGTGTTCATTCAGTTACTGAAATCTTCCTGTTTGAAGAAGGCAAATTTAATTCAGCAGAAGAGAGCAAAAACCATACTGCTTACTCCAAATGCTTGTTATTAAGATGTTTCTTATTAAAAATGTCTGGATGTATGAACTTCATAGTGATTTCAGTGCATGACTGAGATGAGCAGAAAAAACCTGGTAAGCTTGATCTAAAACATTACTTGTTAGAAAATAACCTGGAGCAGGAATCATCCTTTTGAAAAATGGTAACCATATTTCTACTTACAGGAATGGATTCCGTGAGGGAACTACACCGAAGCCCAAGAGAGCAGCTGTTGCAGCCTCCAGTTCATCGTAAAGACTCATCTATTTGTTATAAATAAATGGTCTTATCCAGAAAATCTGTCACCTTTTATACGTGTTTTACTTCAGTGAAATGCAGGATTCCTGAAAATACATGCATTTACACACATGGTTTCTTGATGGTATGCATTGAAGCGATTCATTAAAAACAGTCCTTTAGTTGACTTCTCATTTGATAGCACCTCTGCCTTGAAAAGGACCATTATCTCTGTGCTGAACTTAAGACAAAGCTTGTACGTGTTACTCAAAAGAACTCACCTGCAAGAGAAATGGAATATTGGCACTGTAGACTTGCCCTGCTTGCCTCTGTGTTTTATCGTGCCCTAGTATGCAGAGTGAGAATTTACCTCAAAGATAGTAACTTGAATAGTGGCTGTATGTGCTGGGAGGTGATAGTTTAAAGAGAGATTGCCCGTCTTAGCTATTTTTCACTGCTCTGTGGCTGTGAAAGGCCTGCAAAAGTATTGCTTATTCAGTGGCTCATTGCTTCTTGGGCAGAAAGACAGTCCCAAGTCTGTAGCACACATACTGCCAGACACAAAGGGGTTGGAGATCTGCTGTAGTTGGGATGAAAGTGCCCAAATGGTCTGGGGAGGTTGGTATGGGAAGCTGATGTACAAAAAGATCTGAGTTAACTGTGCTGGGTGTAAACAGTAAATGGTAGGTAGTATGATACTGAAGTAGGTCACTTGGGGGTACATGCAAATTGGGGATTGATGCCTGATGAATTTGTACCCTATGTGGTGTGTTACTGGGCTACTCAGCTGGCTTTCTAACTTGGCTTTAAAAAAGTGATTATAAGATGCTGTTAACAAAAGTTTGGGGAATTGCAGTAATCACTGCAAGGATATAGAGGATTTTCAGATGCCTTGAGGAGAAAATACTATAAAACCAAAAACTTAGGATGCTTTGAGGCTCTCCTCATTTGTGACTACTTTGGTTTCACCATGAACGTTCAGAAGCAGCATACTGCTGTGTCAGTACTGAAGGACCTGCAGTTAACTTATCAGCTTGGGCAAATCACTGAAGAAGTTTTCAGCCAGGTTTGAAATTGGAGTGCACCTGACAGCACTTTCTTTTCATTTTTAAATGAAGTACAGTTAATGATTTTGGATACTTGCGTGTATCTACTTGAACTGTTTCTAAACAAAAAGAGAACTCTTTCCCTGCTCTTCTTTTAGCATGTAACGAGTACGCTGTACTCACTCTGCTTTCAACTGGTCCTCCTGAGAGTCTGGAAGTAAGTGGTGGTGAAACTATTATAATACACTTTGTACATACTACACGTCCATGTATTCCCAGGGCTCAGGAGTGCATCTGAAATGTGGGGTTTGATGATATACTGGGAAACACTTAAATGTAGGGTGAAGTAATCATAAATGTGTCTCTGTTGTTGTCTCAGAGTGAGAATAACCCCTGAAAGCATCTTAAAGCAGGTTAGCAAGGCTCTAAGGGATGGTTGAGCAGCGGTGCAGTTGGACAGTGGTACGGCAGGTATTCTGACTAAGTGGGAATAGAAGCCTTTGCAAAATCTTACATGGTCTTTGTGTTGTGTGGGATTTTTGTTCTGAGCAGCCTGTTATCCTGACCCGCTAACATGACATAGTACTGCAAAGGCAAGTGCTTAGCAATTTGCTGCTGCTACCTATTAGCTCCTCGGCATGAATTACACTCCTGAAAAAATGAGCATTTGTATAATATGCAACATATCAAGGTAACAGTGACTGAAACCTGCAATGGCTTGTGGTAACTTTGTTTCAGGGAATTTTGCCTACATCAAGAATGAATTTTGTGGACAAAATATTGGACAGCCACTGCATTTTCAACTGTTATAAAATTCTTAGTGAGGGGCAGGAAATCAGTTAATTTGGGCTTATGTTAGACCTATTCAGAAAAGCTCGGGTGTCAAGTCATAGTTGGACTAAAAACTTTACTGGATATAGATTCTGAAGCACTTCAATTCTTTGTAGTGTTTTCTTAAAAGTTGAAAGCTAGGGTGCCTCAGTGTTTTTTCAGTATATAAACTATCTTTTGTTGAGATCTTGTTACAAGCATCTTAACTTGAGAGTTATCAGTTAGGATTGAACCTCTGCAGTGTTCACTGGCAGTTTAGATTCAGCCCCTTTGGGTATAGAACTATTGCTGTACACAATCATGTTGGATTTTTGTATCCTTCAGGCTGATACATACGGCACAGTTAGTATAGTCTAAATTACATCAGAAATTGTTACATTTCATATAGTTCAGTGTAGCAAGTCTCACTTTTTGGACAAAAGTGTGTCAGATGAAGGTTTCTCAAAGGCAGAGAAGTGTTCAGGTGAATGCAGTGGTGGAACATTCATCTGCTTTGGTATGTGTAGCTCTAAAAGTGCAACAGAATGCCAGAATTTAAAAAGAAAAAAGGATCCTTGTCAGATGGACTTGAGGGTCAGAACATTTTTTTCATTTTCAAACTTGTAAGCAGGAATTCTGCTTGTTGTCATGCAGCAGTATTTCATCTGTGTTGGTTCATACTGAAAGGATGACGAGACCTAACGCAGCTGTTCAATGCATAGCGAGCCATAGGTAACGGGCAACTAACCAATCCCTCGAAGGTAATTTAGACTTCTAGTACCGTTGTACATCCTGCCAAGACATGTAAATAACAGTACCTGTTTTTTAGATAGGCTGTATGTGTGAACTGGCAAACCCAGTAGCATGAATGAGCTACACTGAATTTAGGTTCTTTTTTTGGACAAGTGTGAGGTTGGTTGCTTCAGCTCTTATACTTCAAACAATGCTTCTCCCCTCACACAAACCTTTTTTTTTTTTTTTTCCCTGCTTTGGGAGCACTTGCAGCTAAAAGGATGCTGCCCGGTTGTGTAGTGATGGGGTCATGAAGGCCAAGGTGCAGCTGCAGCTGATCTTGACGAGGGATACGAAGAATAATAAGGGCTTCTGTAGGCATGTATGCCAGAAAAGGAAGGTCAAAGAAAGCATACCTCCTCTGACAAACACGACTGGTAGAACAGATGAGAAGGCTGAGGTACTCAACAGCTTTTTTGCCTCAGTCTTCACTGGCAATCTCTCTTCCCACACCTCTTCAGTGGGCAGACCACAAGGCAGGGACTGGGAGAGCAAAGTCCTTCCCAATGTACGAGAAGATCAGGTTTGTGATCACCTGAGGAACCTGTACATACAGAGGTCTATGGGACCTAGTGAGATGCATCACAGAGTGCAGAGGGAATTGGCTGATGTAGTTGCCAAGCCACTCTCCGTGATATTTGAAAAGTCATGGCACTCAGGTGAACTCCCTGGTGACGGAAAAAGGGAAAACATTACACCAATTTTTAAAAAGGGTAGAAAGGACTACCCAGGGAACTAATGACCTGTGACCCTCACCTCTGTGCCCAGGAAAATCGTGGAAAAGGTCCTCCTAGAAGCCATAGAAAAGCATGTGGAGGAAAAGGGAGGTGATGTGAGACAGCCAGCATGGCTTCACCAAGGGAAAGTCTTGCCTGACAAACCTATTGGCTTTCTATGATGGAGTGACAAATTAGAGGACAAGGAAAGAACTATGGGTGTTGTCTGTCTGGAATTCTGAAAGGCCTTTGAAACACTCGTGTGCGACATCCTTCCATCTAAACTGGAGAGACATGCATCTGATGGATAGAAAATTTGCTAGGTAAGGAATTGTCTGGATGTTTGCATGCGGACAGTGGTCAATGGCTCAATATCCAGATGAAGACCAGTGAAGAGTGGTGTCCCTCAGGAGTCCTTATTAGACACAGTATTGTTTAATATC
>VUYV01000198.1:1739154-1755303 GCA_008711295.1 Anarhynchus alexandrinus | reverse complement strand
AAAAGGGCTCCCCCCAGACCCACCCTGCGTCCCCCCGACCTGCCCACGCTCCCTAGGGCACCCCGGTGCTGCCACCGCCCTGGGCTCCCCCCGACCCCACTCTGCACCCCCAGCCTGCACAGCCACCCCACTGCACAAGGGGAACCCCCCAAAGCACCCAGCAGCCCCCCACACCACCCCCCCGGGCACCCCCCTTCTCCCAGGCGACCCCCACTGCTCCGTCCTCTGCATCCCCCCAGGCCCAGGGTAATTAGAGCACCCATCGATTGGGACCAGCAGCCCCGGCGGGAGTACAAGGGGGGTGACACGAGCAGGGCAGGGGGATGGAGGGGGGGACGTGAGCAGGGACAGGCATGGAAAGGGCTGAAGGGCTGCGCTGGGAAAGCCGGGTGCTGCCCGGGGCCTCACCTGCGGGGCAGCCAGGCATCCCAGTCCCAGCCGAGTCAGTCCCAGCAGCAGCCGTGGCGCGGGCAGGGTCACCAGCAGCAGCCCGAAGGGGTGGCTGAGCTGCAGGACGGCCCCAGCCGCTCGGCAGGAGTGAAGCAGGATAAACCGCTCCGGTTGATGGCAGATCCAGCCGCCCCGCACCGACGGCGGGACCCAGCGAGCAGCAGTGCCGTGCCACGGCCCCGGGCCAGCGCGGCTGCTCCCACGACGTCGCATGCGACCGGGCCAAGCTCGTCGCCCCAGTCCCCGCAGGGTCTCGGCGCAGCCAGGTGCCCCATGGGCATCTCTCCCGCAGCAGTTTTCAGATCTCATCCCAACACGTCCCTCTGCTTCCCGGCGGCTGTTTCCTCGAGTACCTCCAGAGAGGGGGTGGGACGCAGTGGAGGACACGGCGCGGGGTGTGGTGTCACTCTGCTCTTGGACATTTGGGATGTGGCTGCGAAAGAGCACGTGTTGCCCTGCAGCCCTGCCCGGTCGGATCCAGGGATGGGGAGAGCAGCGCGGGAGGAAGCACTCGGCCAAAACCTGCCCTGGTGTGGATGCACTGGTGGGAAGGATCAAGCCCACAGATGCAGTGGCTGAGGTCACGCGGACATGAACACCGGCTGGTAACGAGGTCATGAGCTGCTCTATACCCAAGAGCCCCAGTAACACTGCAGCGGGGCCGGACTGGTGCCGGGACACTGCGGGCAGAATAAAAGCTATACTGGAAAATGGTGTTCTGGTGGGCCGGCACCAGCCCGGCTGCCCCGGCACTGCTTTCTCTTCGCTCCCCCTGTGCAGGTCTCGCACCTCTTGAGAGGGTGATCAGGTCCATACTGGACACTGATGGATAAATGCGCTCGAGCGGGGGCTGTGGGTCCCAATACCACGAGGGACCCCAAATTCCACGAGAGCCAGGGAGGGCTCATCCCACCGGAGCCGGCGGCCTCAGACGCATTGGGAGGAGGAAAGCGCCCGAAGAGCCAGACGCGGCTCGTGCCGTTCCCAAAGCTCCCGGACAGGTTGGGCGGCTCAACCGTGCGGCCGGCTGCGGCGCTGGCTTTAGGGTGACGTGTCCTTTTGTCACCCTGTGCTTGGTGCCACCGGCCGGGCTCCGGCCTCCTCCCTCCCGGCGCCCTGGGAGCAAACCCGGCCGATTTGAGCCGTGTCGAAGCCCGGAGGAGCGAGGGCAGCCGGGAGACGGTGCCTGTTCCAGCCTGCGCGGATTTCACACCCGAAACGCCTTTCCAGAAATCCCTGACGGCGCCCGGCGGCGCTGGATTATTTGTGCTACGAATCTGGGTTAAGATCGTGCGTTGTTTTGCCTACGTGGGGATGGGGAAGTGATATTTCAGGAAGAAGGGGGGTGGCAGGGGGTCCTCTTTAAATAATTTCATCTCCCCATCCCTGCGCTGTACAGCAGGACCGTGGGGACCCCCCCCACCAGGGCCCTGGGGACGCCCGAGGAGGGTGCCGAGATCTCGGGGTCCCGCTCGGCATTGGCGGGGGCACAGGGAGACGTTTCCTGGACTGTGGCTGCGTAAATGAGCCGACATGCGGCTCTGCCCCGAGATTTGTCCCCTCTCCCTCATTAAAACCTTTGTCCAAGCCCGCAGATGAAACCTGCCTTTTCCCTTGACTTTTGATAAATTATTCATCTCCCAAGAGTTGTTTATTCCCCCTCTCCGAGGCGGAGAGGAGCTGCAGATGTTGCTGGAGGCTCCCGGCAAATCCGGGGCTGCGGGAGCTGCAGGAGGTGGGGGTCACCCGCTCCCCAGACCCCAAATCCCGCTCCCGGGCGGCTGAGGGTTATAGGAAAATGGGTATGGGGGAGCTGGGGGAGGGAAGCCGTTGGGAAAGCCTCTGGGGAGCAACACGGGTGCTGCCTTCGTCGGCTCCTGCCCGGTAGAGACCTCCCGCCCCATCGCAGCCCCAGCGTCCCCTGTCCAGCCGGGATGTGGCTTCACCCGCGCTAAAAAAAAACAACAAAGAAAAGCAAACGGTGAAATATAAATTTGGATCTACTACACGCTGGAAATGAACCTTGTTCGGGGCTCTGTGGTGAACTACATTCACCGGCTGAGGATGCTCCAAATCCCTTTTGCCCGGGGGAACTCGGTCGGGATGATCGGACCCATTTTTTGATCGCTGCTGCTCGGCCAGAGCCTCGGCCACGGTCTCCTCCCGCCAGAGCTGGGAGGTGGTTTCTTTTAATCTCTCCATGAATTTGATTGTTTTTATCAGGTCTTTGCTTATTTTCTTTATTGGCTGAAATTTCTAATAGAGCTTTTAACTACAACAAATAGATCCGCTCCTCCCAGCCCCCGCTATTCGCCGCTTGCCCTTGGCTGTGTTAACATCTATCGCCAGAACAATTAGATTTCGGCTGGATCTAAAGAGCCGCTCGGGAGGCAGCAGCGTTTAGATACAGTTCAATATTTCCTCCGACGCCCGGACAGCTCGATGAGATGAGTCACTCTCGACACCAGCAAGTTACCGGGTTTTTTGCTGAGCCCCTTTTATTTTTTTCTGCCCTCCCCCTGGAAGAGCAGCTCTTCCCTTTCACAGCTTTGTTTTTTTGCAAACCAGCAGTTCCCGGGATGGAACCGGTGCTGCCGTGAGGCTCCGGGCGCTGCCGGCCTTCGCCCCCTGCTCGCGAGGGCTTTGCGTCGCCACCGCCGCCACGTTAACGACCGTCGCAGTCAAACCGCCCCCAGAAGAGTCGTACGCGGGGCCGACTGCCGGCCCTGGGACCCCGCTGCCTCCCCGAAGCCCCCTCCGCGGTGCGTAACACCTCTCTGGGAAAGGGGAGGTTAATTAATCATCATCCATAACGAACGATTGCAATGGAAGGGGTGCAGGCTTGACGGGGGGGTTCCCTTACATTTCACCTCCTGAACCCTGCTCCCCAAATTTCCATCCTTGGTTGAAACCCCCGGGGGTGATACCAGGGGAACCGTGGTCCGGCTCGGTGGGGAGATGGCTCCCGGCACACCAGCCCTCGGGGCACAGCGAATTCCCACCGCGCCGGCACGGCTCAGCCCTGCTCGGTGCTGCGATGGTGGTCCCCGTGTCCCCCACCCACACAGCCCCGGCCCCTCCACCCTCTCCTTCTCCCCAAAGCCCCCCACGGACGGCTCTTGGCAGCGGACAAATACTCTGCGGCCAATGGCTCACGCGGCACAGTTCAATTTCTGTCCCCAGCCGTGGTTTTTCCTCTGCGTTCATCATTTATTAGTTCTGGCGGCTGGTGGTTGGCGGCTCCGGCAGCCCCGGAGCCCACAGCCCTCGTGCCAGGAGCCTCCCGGGGTGTTTTCACCTGAAACCGTTCACGTTTCTGCCCATTTCTTCACACTGCTCTCGCATCTTTCTGGTGTTTCCCTCCATTGCTGCCCGGGGAGCTCCCCCTCGCCCGCTTTTATAGCCGGAACGCTGGAAATCCACCTGAGTGTCGCCAGCATTACGTAAGTTTTCCTCTGCTGAAACTAATCACCATCAGTTTTCATATTTGAAAGTGCCAAACAAAATCCCTGAGGGTTATCAGCCTGTTACACGTGGGGAGAGCAGCTCCCCGTCTCCGGCAGCCCGGGACCTCATTGGATCCGGGACCCAGATTTCAGGACACTCCGATGCCGTCCCCCCCCAGCACCTGCCCCTGCCAGGGAGAAAGGTGGCTCCGTCCCTCCCACACGCCGGGATGACTGCAGCCATGAATCAGCCCAAGCGGAGGGAACCCATCTGGGCCGTAGTGCTCGATCCATCTGGGCCTGGGGGAAGGGAGAAACCTCCCATCAGCGGTCGGAAAGGCCGGTACGGAGGGAGCTGCGGGAGACGACCTCAATGAGGAGTAGCAGAAACCCTGAAAAGGCCAAAACTCTGCTGGGATGGTGCCTGTGAGACCGTCGCTGCCATGGCCGGTGTGGAACTGGGGTAAAACCCGGGGAAATGTTTCTTCCAGTGCCCTGGGCACGCTGGGACAGCACAGGGGCAGAGCAGAGAGCCCCAAAACCACAGCACCCAGTTGTGGCCCCTTCGTACCCCAGGGCACAGCTCTTCCAGGGCTCTGCAAGCCTCTTCCTGCCCCCAGGAGGGATCTGTGTGCCTACCGTGGGGGTCCGGGCCCCCTGGAGCTCAAAGCTGCAGCAGCAGCTCCCTCTCTGTGGGCAGGGGACGGGTCCCAGCTGGGATAGTTTGGGTTTTCGTTCCTGTCACAGTCCACGTTAGGTGATACTTTAATTTCAAATTACTCCAAATTTCAGGGGCGCACTATCTAAACCCAGCTTGCTCATCAAACCAGCTGTTCTCCCCCACCCAGTTAATCATTCACCCGGTGTTTGGGGAAAGAAGAGGTCTGCCATGGCCGCCTTCAGCCCTCAAGAGAGGACAGCTCTTCTCAGCGGGAGCCGAATGCAGAGCTGCGTGTCTGAAGTACTGCTGACCCACGGACAAAGGCATCGGTGGGGCAGAGGTCAGAGATTCTGCGACAGCCCCGCGCAGCCCCTCAGCGCAGCTCGGTGAGGGGCACCGGCCATCTCTGCCTGCCCAAGGTTACACCGTGTTTATCATCCCAGTGTGGGGATTTGCGAGGATCAGGCAACTCGTAGGCTCCACCTGCATCAAAGATTAAGCATTAAACCCACAATCACTGTTATTAAAAACGGGGATTAAAGCACAGAGCTGTCCCCTCTCTACTTCCAGGTACTCACCTGCTTTAATGCTGTTACAAAACTGCCGGATTTGGAGGGAACAGCAGGAAATACTCCCCTTGGGAAGGGAGGAACACCGGCTGCGCAGGCGGGTACTGCTGCCAGGGCACAGTGCGGAGGGACAAACCGTCCTGGTGTGCCAGGGCCACCCGCCAGCTGCCATCAGCAGGGCCCAGTGCTGCCGCAGCACTCAATGGATCCCACTGACAGGCCGGATTTGGAAGCAGAGCCCCCAGCGAGGAGATCTGCCTCCGACACGCTGAAAGGGCTGGAGAGAAACCGAATCCATCCACTACCGCTCTGAACCCAGGCAGCAGAGCGTTGTTTTAACCAGGTTTTCACCTCATATACCACTACCACCAGCTGGAGAGTGACTGGGAACAGCCCAGCACACACCAGTCCTGTGGGCTGGCTGTGAATCAAGATGAAGTTTTGCAGGACAAACTTGGATAGTTTTTTTTTTTTAACTCTTTCAGGTTATTCCTCTTGTTTCCAGCAGCAATTGCCACCTGGCAGGCTTGCTGGTGGGACGGGCTGCGAGCACAAAGGGAGAACCCACGACAGCCCCCAGCACCAGCAACATCTGACCTCCCCAAAAGCACATCCCCACCATCACTGTGTTTGAGGGTGTCTCAAAAGCTGCCCTGGCAGCACTGCTACAGAGGGAGACCCTCAAGCCGTGCTTTACTCAGCGTCATGGCTCCAGCTGGGACAGAGTTGACTTTTGTGCTGGCAGCTGGTGCGGGGCTGTGTTTTGAATTCGGGATGAAAACAGTGTTGATAGCACACTGGTGGTTTTAGTTGTTGCTAAGTGCTCAAGGCCTTTTCTGCTCCTCACCCACCAGCAAGCAGGCCTGGGGGGGGAGCACAAGGAGTTGGGAGGAACAGAGCCGAGACAGCTGATCCCGACTGCCCAAAGGGATATTCCACACCATGTGATGTCATGCCCAAGATATAGAGCTGGGGGAAGATGAAGGAAGCAGGGAACATTCAGAGTGATGGCATTTATCTTCCCAAGTCACCATCACACGTGCTAGAGCCCGGCATTCCTGGGGATAGCTAAACACCTGCCTGCAATGGGAAGTGGTGAATGAATTCCTTGTTTTGCTTTGCTTGTGTGTGCAGCTTTTGCTTTACTTATTAAACTGTCTTTATCTCAACCCACGAGTTTTCTCACTTTTACTCTTCTGCTCCTCTTCCCCATCCCAACCGGGGGAGTGAGCGAGCAGCTGTACGGTCCTAGTTGCCAGCTGAGGTTAAACCACAACACTCAAAAAAAAAAAAAAAACAAGACAGAGCCAAAACGCTGTTCTGAAGGAGACATTTACTAGCCCAAGTGATGCCCAATGTGGTGTCATTCCCCTTCAGCAAAGGCAGGGCACCACGCAGACCCCACCCCACCACTGCAACATAACCCAGTTGTGCCACAGGTTTTCTTCCCAGAGGAGTTCCACATCAACGACTCTACAGGTGACCGATGGCCACAACCCCCATGAATCAAGGCCGCGGCTCCTCTTTTCCCTTGTGGTAGTCAGGCGGCGTGTATTTCCCTTCCTTGATCATCTTATCCCTCTGCTCGAGGATGGTTTTCAGCCGCATAGCCTGGCAAAGCACACACGAGAGTCGGGGCAGACACAAAACAGGGTGGCAGCAGTCAGGGGAGCACTTACGTGGTCCCTAGCACAGGTCCTGGCAGTCCCCAAGAAGCCACATTCATGTGGCACCCGCAGTAACCCTGCCCTCGGGGTTCCTCACACAACTAACATGCGGGTTTGCACCTTCTGCCAAAGACTTTGGGGCTTTCGGGCTGTTGCAACACACTTTACTACTAATGATAATTGGGTTTTCAGCCCACAGCCAACCAGGCAGTATTTTCGCCCCTCATTGCTACAGCTGAGAACTGATTGTAGCTCCTGCAGCTCAGGAGGAGGGCGGCCATGAAGGCAGGGAAGGACTGCAGAGGACAGAGCCCTGCTCCTACCACAGCCCTCCTTGGGGAAGGCACTGCTGCAGGGCTAGGCCCCCCACTCATGTCGAGTAAGGCATGCTGCCTGCCCGGAGGTGGTCCCCGATGGCTCCAGGCACCATCAAAGCCGGACGCCCAATCAACAGGAACACCCCTGGCTGCGCTCCCCACCCCGAACTCCCTCCTCAGCCTGGGCCAGAGCCCCCAAACCTCCTCAAGAGCTTGGCCTGGACCTTCAGCACCCTCTCTCCAGCCTGGCCTAGCACCTCCGGTGTCCCTAGCCAAGCCCTGGTGCCCCAGTGTCCCCCCCCCAGCTTGGCCCAGACCCCCCAGAGCCCCCTGCACCCTCCGGCCCGGCGTCCTGCTACCTGCACACCCCCAACCCAACTCCCCCTCCAGCGGTGCTCACCAGCTTGGTACGGTGCATGCACTCCATGAAATCCTCGTACTCGGGCTGGCACTCGCGGCGGGCGCGGGTCTGGCCCAGGCCATGCCCGCACTCCACCCACTCCCGCTCGAAGGCGTGACAGGCCGAGGCCTTGCCGTAGGGCTGCGGCATGCTCTGCCGCAGCAGCCACCGGTCCACATCGATGCCCAGCTGCCGCTGCAGCTCCCAGAACGGCATGGCTCCGCGCTTGTCGCAACACGGACGCTGTCGCGACACTGACACCCCCGGGGCTGGCCCCTCCCGCCGCGCCTCACGGACCTGCAACCGCCGCCGTCCTTCACGAGCCTTTCACGACGCCGCCCGCCGTCAAGCGCAACTTCAGCCGCGACACCCGCGTCGCGCTTTACGGCTCGGCGGCTCCGGCGGAGCCAGCGAGACGAGGGGCACGAGCGACCTTCCCCGCCGCAGCGCCCCCTGGCGGGGTGGAGGAGCGGCCACCCGCCGCGCCCCAGCGCCCCCTGCCGGCCGCTGGGGCAGCGTCCGGGGCTCTCCCAGTGTCCCCCGCCCCAGTGCCCCAGTGTCCCTCAATCTCCCCCCAGTGTCCCATTGCTCCAAGCGCACCCCACTCTGGTGCCTCAGGGCGCTCCCAGTGCCCCCCAGTTCCCCCAGTTCCCGGCTTTCAGGCTCTCACAGTGTCCCCTTTCTTCAGATTTATGGCCTCCCGGTCCCCTTCTCCCCCCACTGCAGCGCTGTACCTGTGTGGGACATCCGCACACATCCCAGGGGCACAGCGCTTTGTTAGGGCTGACGAGAGCTTGGGGAACAGTCCCCCCAGTAATACCCACATCCCAGAGCCCACCGCACTATTTCCATACCCCCCCCTCCGAAATCCCAGTGGTCCCTCCGGATACCTGAACAGTGTCCAAGCTTTGGATGAGCATCCCCACCTTCCCTAATGAGCAAAGCCTCATTACGCAGCTGCTTATCGCAGACTGATCCTCTGGCACAGGGCGGGGAGGAGGTGCCGGGGGCTTCCTCCCACGAGACTCCGAGCCGTGATGGAAAACCCTTTATTACCGTAACTCTTAAAAAAAAAAAAGAACCCAAACCTGCTTGGTGCCACCAACCCCCCGTTAGTGGGCACACGACACCGCACGAGCAGGAGGAACAGGGTTTATGGCGCACACTCCCAAGTCCTCGCCACGGGTCCCCCGGGAGAGCGGAGTGGGGTGACACCGGCGGCACCGGGACCTTCACCCCCCCGGGTACCGGTGCTGCTCAGATGATGCTGGCCGGAGTGAAGACCGGGGTGACACAGAGCGTCTCCGCCATCTCCCAGCCGCAGGACAGTGGGGCGCAGATGCTCTCACGGTCGTCTTCTGTTTGCGGCAGCTTTCCCTGGAAGAGCTGGACGGCTTTCCTGCAAGCGGGAGACACCCGAGGGGGAGCAAGGGGGAGCAGCCCCCCCGAAATGCCACGGGATGGGCCCGGGGAAGGGGGACCTCAGGGGATGTCACATCCCTCAGAGCAACAGCCAGAGCCAAGCTGCCTGTGGCTTCCCCAGTGAAAAACTGGCTCAAGTCTGTCAATGTTTAAAAAAATACAAGTTTTGCCTCTGAGGCCAGTTTTTTACCCTGAATCTCCAGGTTCTGGGACTCAGATTTGACCCTCTCCCTTGGGCAAAGAGCCCAGCTGGAAGGAACCCCAACATCTCCCACGGGATCCAGCCCTGCCCCCTCGCCCTGCTCACACAGGACCGTCTCTTACCAGGCCACACGGGACATGGCATAGGTGATCTGTGGCTGGGGACACTCCCCAAGCGGGGAGGAGGTTCCGATGGTGTAGGCACCCATGTCCTCGAAAATCAGCCAGTCCCCGACCTGCAGCTCGGGCAGCTCCAGGCCATCGGCGATGCGGTCCTCCCCGTGTCCTGGGGGTCCCCAGAGGCTGCTGCTGTGCGAGGGGTGGTCTGGGCAGGGTCTCTGTGGGGGAAAGATGGAGCAGCTGCAGGGGATGAGAATGCAGCAGTGCCACAGGGACCTGCTTCATCTCCATCCACCCTGAATCATAGAATCATAGAACAGTTTGGGTTAGAAGGGACCTTGAAGATCACCTAGTTCCACCCCCCTGCCCTGGGCAGGGACACTTCCCACCAGCCCAGGTTGCTCCAAGCCCCGTCCAACCTGGCCTTGAACACCTCCAGGGATGGGGCAGCCACAACCACTCTGGGCAACGTGCGCCAGGGCCTCACCACCCTCAGTCCAACCCTNCCCCCCTGCCCTGGGCAGGGACACCTCCCACCAGCCCAGGTTGCTCCAAGCCCCGTCCAACCTGGCCTTGAACACCTCCAGGGATGGGGCAGCCACAGCTTCTCTGGGCAACCTGCGCCAGGGGTTCACCACCCTCAGTCCAACCCCGAAGTCCGACCCCAGGAGCTCACGGAGTCTGTCTACAGACAGGTGTACCTCCTGGTACACCACCATAGCCTCTTCCTCACAGCCTCTGTTCTCCTCCGGCATAGAGCCTGGGGCAGCCACGATGCAAGGGAGAGCAGAGTTGGGTGAGACAATGGGACACAATGCGAGGGACCTGCTGGGGCCTCCTCAAGCCGGGCCACACCCTCACCTTGTGCAGCTGAGGTCTGGGGCAGGGGCTGTCAAACAGGAGGCAGCTGAAGGCGCCGTAGATGCCATCGCTGAGGTGATACACGAGGCTCCTCTTGCTGCCAGATTCTTCCTCTGGAGGGGAGCAGGGAGAGGGCTCAGGAGGGCTCGGGCACATGGGTGGGCCCATCCCACCATCCCACCATCCCACCTACCGTCAGAGCCAGGTTGCTCTGCAGGAACCTCATCCATGGCAGTGATGCTGGCAGCGAAGGTGAAGGCGGAGGTGACATAGTATCGCCCGGGTCTCGCAATGATCTCCACCCCGCAGCCGTCTGGGAAATACAAGTCCAAGGCAGAGTTTATCACGGCAGCGATCTGGATGGGAAGAAGATGTTCCCCCTCGGTTAGCTCAGCCCCTCCGCAGGGACCCAGACCCAGGGAGAGCCTCCAGCCTCGCTCTCCGCCAGCTGAGTGCACACATTGGGAGTCGCATACCTCTTCGAACCGGGCTCTGGTGTCCTCAGTGCCAGGGAATCCCCCTCCGATGTCCAGGAGGCGCATCTGGTAGCCCAGCTCTGTGCCCATCTCAAAGGCCAGCTGCGCCACAGCCACAGCCTGAGCGAAGGTCTGGGGCTCCAGACCACGGCTCCCAAGGTGAAAGCTGAGGACATGGTCCATGTTTCAGCAAGGGTTGCCCATCCCCAGAGAGCAGCAAGGGGACACAGCACTGGGATTGTCACTCACTGGAGGCAGCTCTGCACTTCCCACACACCATCCCAAGCCAGACTGCCTGACCAGCCCCGCAGAGGTCCCCACACCTTCTCTGAGGGCCAAATTTGCCCCAAATTGGTCATAAAAAGGGTCAACCTCCCCAAGTCCAGCCTCCACTTCACTCCCAGCCAGAGCAGCAGGTGGCTCTGTGGACCCCTGCACTGTTCCAGCAGGCCAGAGCTCCCCACAGTCCCCTCCAACATGGGCTGAGCACCCCTGTAGAAAAAAGACCATGTGCTGTACCTGATGCCAACAACCTCCACAGCCTGCTCCTTCGCTGTCTCTAGCAGGTGCCGGCAGGACTTGAGCGTGGTCCCAAATGTCATGCCCGGATGAGCAGGAGGGCTGGAGTCAGCAGCAACACCCAACAACATCCTGCAGAGCAAAGCCACACTGTGTTGAGGTGTCTTTGGGCCCTCTGTCACCCCACGGCCATCTCCCCAGCTCCTGCTCCAGGCCCTCATTCCAGCGATGCTGCCAGACACCCACCTGGCCTGAGGGTGGCTCCTGGCCACCTTACTCAGCTCCACCTCATTGTCGAAGGTCATCAGCTGCACGCCGTGGCTGGCCGCGTATTTGATGTGGGCAACCTGCTTGCAGGGGCTGCTGTAGAAGATCTTGTCAGCTGGGACTCGGATGCTTTGAACCCGTGCAATCTCCGCCTGCGGGGAAACAGCACACGTGTAGGAAGGTCCCCAGGACCAGCCCTGGGCATCGGCCAGCTTGCAGCATTGCGAAGGGCAAACCGCCAGCGTTGCAGCCTGGGCTTTTCCAGGGAAAATCCGCAAGAGCTCAAAGAGATCCAAGTGGACTTTGCCCTGGCAGGGGCAGGTTGCGGTGAGATGTTTACAAGCAGCATGAGACCAGGAGAAGAGAAAACAAGTGGGTTTAGCAGGTGTGGGTTTGGTGCACGTGTCTCCTCTGAGCTGCAGCGAGGGTGACGGCTGCAGCGCTGGTCTGAGCTGTCACGACTCTTTGCACTTTCTCCTCCTGGTAACACGTCCTATTTAATTACGTACAAGTTAAGTGGCTTAACTTTGGATCCTCCCTGGGAATCTGGCTGTGAGAAAACGAGAAGCAGGAGGGAGCAGGGAGCTTTAGGCTCAGCCTGAAAGCCACCGAGAGTTGGACGGCAGCAGTGGTGGCACCCCAGGGACATGCCTTGCCACCAGCCAAGCCTGCCAGCCAGGGCACCAGTTCCAGGGACAGGAATGTCGGTCAAAGTGAACAAGCCTGAGTCACCAGACAGACAGGATGGGGATTTCTGGGCTGTGTCGGGAGCTTTTTGACAGCAGAGGGAGACTCCTACCCCTGTAAATGTCATCTAGTGAGTGTAAACTTAGGAAAGGAGCAGGAGCTCCGACATTGTCCCACAAATGCCCAAAGGATGCTCATCCCGAGTTGTCCTCCCATGACCCTACCTTGCTGGCACAGGCAAATCCTGCCCCCAGCTCAGCCAGCAGCCGTATCACTCCTTCACTGCCATTGCACTTAACCGGGAAGTAGGGTTTCACACGGGGCAAGGCCTTCAGGAAACGCAGGTGTTTCTTCACAATGTCCCCAAGGTCTGCCACGAAGAAGGCTTGCTGGTCACTCTAGGAGAAAGCCAGAGTGAGCAGCAGTCGCCTCCCCACGACAGCCTCTGCAGGGGGAGTGCTGGCTGCTGGGGAGCAGCAGAGCCACCAGCCCTTACCGCCTGGCACAGCTCCACGAGGAGGTTCTCCAGGAGGTCTCTGGTGGTGAAGCCCTCCTCCACCATCATGAAGTTGGATTCATCCAAGTACCCATTCATGGTCAAGGTGTGATAAAGCTAATTTAAAGCCTCCTCAAGTAGAGTAAAGCCTCCAAGTATGCAACACACTGGAAAAAGAAAGGGAATATTACAGGCAGGGCCCAGAAGCTCCACCAGTGTACGCCACCCAGCCTGCAGCCCATGGTGCTCCCTGTCCCTCCCATGGCAGTACTGCCCTGGGTAGAGCTCTCTGCAGCTCTTCTCCAAATCAGCGCCTCAGCTGAGAACCCTACTGTGGGTTAAAGCATCTTCTCCAGGGGGAGGAGACACATTTCTCTGCAGCTCAGAGCTTTGTTTTGGCAGACAGCAGCCCTGTCTTCTTCAGCAGCAGTTCAGGCACCCACACAGTTAACAACAAAGCCAACTTCACTGCAAAGCAGATGGCCTATATACGCCAGAACATGTCCCTTCATGCTCCAGCATGCAGCTAGATCTTTTGTATGCTGAACAGGGTGAAGTTTTCTTGTGGTTTTCAAATAGCTGAAGTCTCACAGACCCACCTTCCCAGGCATGCAAGCACCATGAAAAGGGAGACATCTTTAAAGAGCACGGGTCACTCGCTGTCGCCAGCCGACCTGGGGATGGTCTGGATCCGTGCTGTGGTTCCAGTTTCACATCCGTCCCATAACACAGGGTGAGGAACCAGGCGACAATTTAAGCTGCACGGTGTGTCCCAGCTTGCACACTTAGCAGAGTTTTAGCTTTAAGCTTGCACACTTAGCTTTAACAATCTCCTCCCCTGGTTCCAGCGCATCCCGTAACCCAAGGAGCTGAAAACCTAGCACAAGCTTGCAGGAAACATTTCCACTCCAGTAATCCAGGTCTAACTCCAGGATTCTTACAGGAACATGGTCCCTCTCATCTGAAGCAAGCGGGAGACAGAGGTTTCATTTCTCAGAGCTGCACACCAGCTCCTCCTCTGCAGAGACTCACTTACGACATTTCAGATGGGCACTAGGAGAAAGACCATGCTGACCCCGGAGCGGCAGGGTGTTGTAAAGCATTGAGCAAGCATCAACAGCAAACTCCAGAGATGGGGAATGAGGAGAAAAAATGGGCTTTGAAGCTCTTAGAGCTTCATACTCAGGAAAGGAGACCAAGTCCTCCAGGCTTACCCGTCACTCCCCAACAACATCACTAACCAGCACGCAGCCCACCCTGGTTGGGCACAGAAAGGATGAGAAATTAAGTGGGTCATTCCTGCCAGCCCTGGGCATCCCCTCCTTACCAAGGTCCAACGCCTCCCTCCTTGGTGACTAGGCGTGCTGTCAGGGGGTGCCCCCGAGGAACGGCAAGCTCCCGCAGCACCCCAAAGAGTAGCTGTTGCCAGGGGTCCGAGGTCTCTGGGGAGAGGCAGTGCAAGGGGTTAGCGAGGGAGAGGGGCACTGATGGCAGGATGCCCTCCACCCACCATTCCCAAAACTCAGCATCTACACGCATCCCCCATCCTCACTGTGCCAAGCAAGACAGCTTCCCCAGCAGCCCCGTGCAGTCCCCCCCACCCCATTACCTTAGAAATCATTTAAACAGATTATGCGCATGGGTCTTCCAAGAGAATGAACTGGCCCCAGCGGTGGCTGTTCGTCCTGCCACGGTTCCCTGCCTGCCCCAGCCCCTGGACCAGCTACCCCTGCAGAGGCTGGGGGGGGGCTCTGCACCCCTTGTAGCCCAGCATCCCCCTCCTTGCTCTGCCTTACAACTGTGGCCATGGCAACCAAACCCAGCCACCCCATTGGCTGAGCTGCCTCCGAGCATCCTTCATCCCTTTCGGGGAATGCTCCCCCCCTCGGCCAGCCCCTCCCAGGGTTGGGGCTGCCCCCAGCAGACACCCCCGGTTCTCACCGAGTCCCCGCCGCACCAGCAGCTCATCCCCAGCCTGACGGTGCAGAGCACCACGAGCCTGCCTGCAGCCTGGCCCCAGTGCAAGGGCGCTCGTGACTGTGTGTCCATCGCGTGCGCAGGGACCCTCGGGGGGAAGAGAGACAAAAATACCTCCAAAATACTGCTGCCAGGGAAACGAGGGTTCCTGCAGACTAAAGGCTGAGCAGCGCCTGTTTGGCTGGGACACCGGCTGGGGGAGGGAGTCAGGAAGACGTCAGGGACTGATTCTGCCCTTGTTGTGCTGCTGCCAGTTTTGCCAGGTTTCCCGGCAGCAGATCCAGCTCTGCCATACATGCAGATGCCCTGTCTGGTCAATCAGTCCTGTCTTTGCCTTCATTTGTGCACTTGTAAACGGTTCCACTGCTCCATCCCACAAACACCACAGGCAGAGCAGGGGATTTTTTTCTTATTATTATTAATTTGCAATTCCCCCTCTGGTGTCCCTGAGGAGACAGTGTTCTGTGTGTGGAGGGGTCGCTGCCCCACTGAGGAGCTGAGAGGAATTGACTTGTCCTGGGTTCTGGTATTTAACTCTGTGGTCTTGGCTTTGCCATGGACTCTCCTGGCAACCAGGGCCAAGGAAGCACTTGTCTCCTCTGAGATCCGGGCCTGTTTTCCCGGTGCTCTGGCCCAGCATGCAGCCCAGGACTGTGCCGTGCAGGACGGGGGGAGCCATGAAGAGAGCACTGCACTGGAAGAAGGGCAGAGAGGTACTGGGTTTCAGCAGTGTGGTGCAGAGCACCGCAGTGCCCACTCACCTCTGGATGTGCCCTGCAGTGCCGCGATGCACAGCCCACGCAGTGCAGGGTGGGGAACCCTTCCCACGCAGAGGCCGGCAGCCCATGCAGCACCAGGGCAAGCACTGCCCCATCCCTAGAGGTGTTCAAGGCCAGGTTGGATGGGGTTTTGAGCAACTTGGGCTGGTGGGAGGTGTCCTTGCCCATGGCAGGGGGGTGGAACTCCATGGTCTTTAAGGTCCCTTCCAACCCAAACCATTCTGGGATTCTAGGCTCGCTGCGGGCAGGGCGCGCCCTCATCTGCATAACCCCGCCCACTCCCCGAATAGCCCCGCCCGCTAGCCGCGAAACCCCGCCCCCGAGCCGTAAAACCCCGCCCGCTAGCTGCGAAACCCCGCCCACGAGGCGTGTGGCCCCGCCCACGAGGTGCGCGGCCCCGGCGTCACCGCCCATTGGCTGCGGGGCGGGGTGGGGCGGGCGCTCAGTCGGCGGCGGCGGCCATGGCTCCGAGCGCGCAGGCGGGGGGCGGCCGTGGGCAGGCCCCGGGCCCGGGGATCCGGCGGGGGATCCGCGCCGTCCTGCTGGGCCCGCCCGGCGCCGGCAAGGGCACGCAGGTGAGGGGCCACCGGGGCGAAGGGGCGCGCGGAGATTCCCGGGCCGCCTCCCGGGAACGGCCGGCGGGACCTGGCCGCCCGGCCCTCCTCACCCCCGGGCCCAGCGTCTGACCTCCCGCCTGGAGGGACGCGGGTGTCCGGCCCCGCTTGCCCCGCCGAGGGTCTGGGGCGTGCGGTATACCCACGGTCCGGAGGTGCCGGGACTTCCCTCCCCCGGGGGCTCGGCGATATGGACCCGCCGCCCCTAGAGACCCGGGCG
>VUYV01000198.1:1715697-1739078 GCA_008711295.1 Anarhynchus alexandrinus | reverse complement strand
TCCGGTGCCCCGGTCCTGCAGCACCCGGCCCTCGGGGCGGTGTGCCGGGCCCTGCCACGTGCTGGGCGGTCGCAGGCCGTCCCTCTGGGGCACAAGGCCCCACCGGGGTGGGGGGTCCAAACACCGGCTGGATCTCGGCCCCCGAGGTCTTGGCTGCGAAAGCCTCACGGCGAACTCACCCCATGTCTGTCCTTTCCTGCAGGCTCCGAAGCTGGCCGAGACCTACTGCGTCTGCCACCTGGCAACCGGGGACATGCTGCGGGCCATGGTGGCCTCGGGGTCCGAGCTGGGCAAGCGGCTCAAAGAGACGATGGACGCGGGGAAGCTGGTGGGTAGCGGAGAGATGTGCTGGGAGGGGAGGTGGTCTTGGTGGCACCTGGAATGAGAACAGTCAAAATCCACCTCTTAATTAGGAGCCTCACTGACAAAACCTAATTAGTGGAGGAAGGGCAGATTATAGGGTGAAGGCAGGGGTGTGGGTTCTCCTTATTATTATCCCACAGCAGAAACATCCTATAAAAACAGCCTTCCTATTCAAAATTGCTCCTTGCTCACCCAGCAGCCTGTCTGTCCCTGGGTTGTTTGTTTCCACCGTGGTGCTTTTATGCTCACAGGGTGCAGTCTGGGTTGTGGCTCCTCAACAGTGTTTGATGTGAAGGTTTATCCTTGGAGCTGCAGGATGTTACAGCCATGCTCTGCGGCTCCAGTGTCCCTTCACATCATGCCTGGACCCCTGCGGGGTGGAAGAGTTTGTTCCAAGGGTTCATCTATGTCCCAGCTCTTGCATGAATGCCCTTTGCTCATAATTGTAAGGTAAAAATAAACTTAGGGGTGTTGCTGTGGTAGTTACAGTGGGTGCTGCGTAATGCTGTGTGAAAGAGGCACTTTGGATCCCCAAGAGGCAAGAGTTAGGATCTCTGACACATTCATTTTCTGAGGATCTAATTATCTTGCCAAAATGACTGAAATATCTTGGAAACTTGAAGGACAGCAAATTGCAGCGACTTGTCCCAAAGCAAAGCAGTGGGGGGCAGATCTTGGGCATCGTTGTTGGCTGTCACGAGCTCGTAAACACCCCATGGAGAATCTGCAGGCCCCCAAGAGAAGAGCAACGTGGCTTATCTCCAGCTTTCGCTCAAACCTTGCATTGCAACACCGAGCCTGCAATATCCCAGCTGGTTATGAAAGATAGGGATGTTATCTGGCAAGGCTGGTGGTATCTGCCACGTGTGTGTGTGGCAGTCGGCACCGCGCTGCTCCGCAGGTATATCCCAGCAGCGTACTCTGGCTCTGCGATAACTCAGCTGGCAGCACAGCAGCGTTGGGGATGGGTTTTTATGCTCGATGACGAAGCAGGACCCCTTTCTCTGAAAGGGGTAATCAGGAAAGCGCAGAAGTGACTTGGTGTTTCACCCAAACTACCTCCTGCCCGTACGCTTCCTGCTCCAGGGCTCTTGTTTGTGTGCTGTGACAGTCTGGTCCCCAATCCTGCTGGGTCCCCGCTGCGTGTGCTGGAGAAAACAGTGCTGCTGAGGAGAGCTACTCTGGAATAAACAGATATTGTTGGGGCTGCAGCATCTGTTAGTACTTTCCAAGTGTAGGAAAGGCGCTAATCCCAGCGGTATGCTGAGATTGTGATGTGGGAAAAACTATCCAGCGAGGCCAGAGCTTGTCAGCAGCTACTGGGCATTTACCTTCACACGTGGTTTATGAGAGTCAATGAGCAACTCACCTGCTTTGCCCTTCCTGGCCAGGCCTGCCTGCTGAGGAGGATGTGTGGGTGAAGGTACAAAGTAACAGGAAATAAAGGTTATGTCGGTAGTCTGTATAGTGAATTGATTTTAAAAAAAAAAAAAAAGTCTGGGGAGTTTGTCTTCAAGCTGACAGTCTCCCTTGAAATAGAGCAACCTTTGTAATGGTGAGGTTACAGCGCTGGTCTAAGTCCCTGCACAGGCTGGAGTGTCCCTGGTGTGAAATGTCTCAATAGTCACATCTTAGTGTTGGACACCCGTGGCAGGGAGTGCTTCCGTGATGCGGGCAGGTCTGAACACGCAGCTTTTGCCCTGTTACAGCAGTGCCCTGTGCTGTAGCTGCTGCCTCTGGCACCAGGAACGGCTGTAAAAAGGCTGTGATACAGGCTGGGCACTGGCATAGGTACAGCAGCTCTGGAGATAGCTGTGTGTAAAACTGGGGTGTCCTTTCTGACCATGCGCCCGTCTCTCCTCTCTCTGCAGGTGAGCGATGAGATGGTGGTGGAGCTGATTGAGAACAACCTCGACTCCCCTCCCTGCAAAAACGGCTTCCTCCTGGACGGCTTCCCACGCACGGTGAAGCAGGCCGAAATGGTATTTGAGCTCCTGCTCGGGGACTGCTCCGACATCTTCTCCTTCCCTGGAGACAGGGGTCCCTTGGCTGTGCCTCTGCCCCTCTGAGCTGAGTGTTTTTTGTTGCAGCTGGATGAGCTCCTGGAGAAGAGGAGAGAGAAGCTGGATTCCGTCATTGAGTTCAGCATCCCTGACTCCTTGCTTATCCGGAGAATCACAGGACGGTAATTCTTCTTTCCCAAGCACTTGCTGCATGGGGTGGGGTGTCCTAGTTTAGGGGACAGCATCCTAATTTTGGATCCTCATGTCGTTCTCGCAGTGTTTAGGGCTAGCTGCAGTGTTGGTTAGATTTCTGCTCTGTTTGAGCCTTCCTGCCCTGATCCCTTGCCTGCTCTCCCATGCCTGGGCCAGCCTTGGACACAGCCCCTTCGCTGCCCTATAAATAGGGGTTGCCAATATGAACCGGCGTCCTTGGTGACCCAGCTCAGCCTTTAAGCCTGGTGTCTGACAGCTAGTGTCTTCATGTTCTTACTTCTCTGGAGCTATCACTGCTCCCTTTCGCAGGACATCGCATACTTGTTTGGGTGCTGCTGAACACCCTGTCCAGGGTCAGTTGTTGTGCAGGTACACAGATGTCTCGCACTGTTTGCTGTAGCACTGTGTCACCCTCACACCTCCAGGACTTAGCCCACTTCTCCAGTAAAAAATCCCTTCTCCATCTCCTAGCACAGCTGCTTTTTTCAAACATCTGAAGAGGCCCTTGGTACAGAAATAGCTAGAAGAGATTTTTTGTGATAGAGGCTAATTGGGTTGCTATTGCAGATGTTTCCGTGCTGATGAGTGGCAGGTTCAGGAGACCTTGTCCTGGCACCAGGCTACTTTGCTGACACTTGCTTTCTGTCTTAGGCTGATTCACCCAGCGAGCGGCCGCTCTTATCACGAGGAGTTCAGACCCCCGAAAGAGCACATGAAGGACGATGTATGTGAGCTCCCAAGGCCACACCTTGAGCTGCTTTGGGTTTAGCTGATGCTTTGCAGCATCCCTGGAAAAACTCATTTCTTTCCTTCTCTCGTACCTTCTGTTCTGACTTTCTGGGGAGCGTGGGGAACTGCCTGGGCAGCCTGAGCCGACGGCGCTGTGGGGAGCAAGGCCTGGAGGGATGAGTGAAGGGCATGGCCGTTCTACAGAGCCGGCCCGGGCTCTGCCAGCCTCAGAACTTGTTGGACGATTTTAATAGCTGAAGTTGCGGTGGGTTGTGACTGGTTTCCCTCTTGGGGAGCAACTGTAGCTGGTGTCTGCTCTTGAGGCTCCCTGGGCTCCTGTTAGCAAGCAGAGTGGTGTGCGTGGGAAAGACCACGATGCTGAATCCTCTCTTCAGTGACTGCTCTGGGACTTTTTCGGCTGCCCTGGGTTTGCCCCGCTCTCCCTGCGGACCTGGGGATCGCCTCTGCAGCTCTGCATTGTAGCCTGTCTTGTAGGAGGGGAGCAGGGGTTGTTGTAGCTGCAGAGAGAAGGGGGGAGCGTGCCAGGCTGCAGCTAGCTGGAGACTGTCCCCTTGCTTCTCCCAGGTCACTGGAGAGCCCCTGATACGCCGTTCGGATGATAACGAAACAGCCTTGAAAACCCGCCTGAAGGCCTATCACACGCAGACCTCTCCCCTGGTCTCCTACTACAGCAAGAGAGGGATCCATACATCGGTGGATGCCTCCCAGTCTCCCGACGTGGTGTTTGCTAGCATCCTGGCAGCCTTCTCGAGAGCAACATGTAAAGACCTGGTTATGTTCATTTAGGGCTCTGTCCCAGGATGGAGCTCTCCCTTTTCTCTCTCTCTCTGTTTCTCTGTCTCTGTCTCTCTGGGGCCAGGGAGGGTGAAGAGATAAGAGTAGAAGAGGAGGGGACAAGATGATGCAGGGCTGTGCTAATTCTCTATTAAACAAGCTGTTAACGGTCTCTCAGTATATGTGAACGTCAGTCTGTCTGCGGATGCGGGAGATTTGGCCCCTAGAGGTCGCAGCGAGCCCGAGCACCAGTTGCCTGCTGCCAGAAATGGGGTTTCCACTTTCCACTCCTTTGGGTCAAAAGGCTTTTGTTTATTTCGAGAGCTGTAGCTCCATGGAAAGGGCTGTATTTTCAGCTCCTCCTGGCTGCTCCACAGGGGACTAGCAGAAGGTTGGAGATCAGGATTGAGCAGTGGGGGGAAGGACCGTCAGTGCCGGATAGGTGATGTTCTCTGTCGGCTGCAGGAAATGAAACACGGGGTTGCATGTGAAGGGTTGTGTGTGTGTCGGCGGGGGAAGCAGCCGTGGGAGAGACAGCTTTGCTGTGTGTGTGTGAGTGCAGCCTGCTGCTGCTCCTCGGGGCTAGGTGAGAACTCGTTCTCGTTATATGTGTTTTATTCCCTGTGGGATGACAGGTTACCTGAGAGCACAGCCTGTCTTCCTCCCATTCTGGTGGGACTTGTGAGGCAGAAAGAGAGTGGGTGAGACCTGATTTTTTTCAGCCTTTCCTCATTTGTGGGCCATAATACAGCAAATATTAGTGAGATTTTTTTTGCTTTTTTTTTTTTTTAACAACATGAAGTCTCTGCTCAGAGTCTGACAGTCACTGTGTGTGGCAAGTTGGGATCTCCTGAGGGCTTGGCTTTTATCTCTTCACTCTTGCCTTGGCTTTGGCCAAGTAGATGAAGATCTGTTGAGCTTCTCCTGATCCCAAAGTCTAAATAAAGCCTTATTGCAAAACAAATTATTTTTCAAGGCCTGAGAGACAGCATTATTAACCACTGGCTTCATGTGCCCTTGAGCCAAGACCTTCGTTATGAGATCATGGAAATGTACTCATTTCTTGAGCAAATCAAACGGCCCCGTCAGGCTGTCCATTTGAGCACACCATGAGCGGTGTGGTTAGTGCTCCGGCTTTGCAGGGCTATCATGCTGCTATGTGGTGACCCTGCAAGGCTGGTGATGACCTTTGCCCATGCGGGATTCCAGCTCTTCCTAGAGGACACTGCTGTAAATGCAGATTGGCCCGGATGAAACTTTGTCCTTTGGCCTCCCATGTATGTTTACTGATTTAGCATTATTGAGTACCCTCCTCTTTCGAGGAGCTGGCTTGTCTCCCTCCTGTGCCCTGAGCTGCTGTGGGCTGTGTGTCCTGTAGCAGATACCTAATCCTCAGGAATCCCTTGCTCTTTTTCTTGACAATTTCTCTTTTATCTAAAAATCACACTCTGTCCTTGTACGTCCTTTCCAGGGAAACAGCTCCTTCCCTTCAAGCAAACTGGAAATAACACCAGAAACTGAAAGCAGTTGACTTGCTGCTCTTGAAAGCACGTGACTGCGGGGAGAGAGGGTTTGAAAGTAAACGGTGCTGCTTTCATCAGCAGCCTGCAGTCCCCTGAGATCCCCCAGATGGCCGTTGCCTTGTCGATCGTCTCTGGATTTCCTGTGAAAGGGCAGCCCCGGCACGTGGCGTCGGCGTGCTGGGAGGTTGGGATAGCGTTTAGCATAGGACAGTCGTGCTCCAGGGAAGTGGATAGCAAAGTGTGTTAGAGCTGCCCTGGCATCTTGGTGACTGCAAAGAAATTCTGAGTGGAAGCAGCTTTTATGTTGGCATCTTAAAAGAGTCAAAGAGGAGAGCTGCAGCCCCCTGCATGCTGCTGTAACGGCAGGAAGGCTTCCAGGCCAGTTGGTAGTCCTGGATTTGGTCAAGGTTTTTACTTTACCACATAAAGAACAATGTGTTCTTCCACTTTCCATTCCTTTTCCCCTTTGTGCTCACTTTGCGTCCAGCTCATCAACCTTTTTCTGCCATGAACCATGATTAATTTTGGTTTGGTTTTTTTTCCCCTAAATATATTTTTTCTTTGTTCCCATTTATTCCAGCTGAGTGACTCCGTGAACCAGATGAGAGACCACCAAACGCTGCACACTCTGCTACATCACCCATTGCAGCCCTCCCCTGGGTGCAGGGGAGGCAGGGAGGGCAGCTGGGAGGGGGGTACGATTGATGGGAGGGGAATAAGGAGGTGGTAGACAAGGGGCTCGGGGGCTGATTTGGTTGGGTTTTGTTTGGATTTCTTGTTCAGCAGAATCATTGTGAAGAGGAGATGGCCTTCTCCTTAGAAATCACAGTTTGGGGAGGTGAAACAATTGTACAGAGCGAAACATCTCCACTAGTGATCAGATGCAGGTCCTTGACCTGTTATGAGGGTAGGGCTAGATGCTGTTCTAAGCTTCTCCAGGACTTTCAGGGCTGGTCTCATGGGCTCTCACTATGAGGCCACTGCAAGGTTTGCTGTGATTTTTCTAAAGTTGCTTCCTGTCAGCGAGGACCAAAACCAACAAATGACTCATCATTTCTGAAATGGAAAGGAAAAAAAAAAAAGATGCCATGGTCTTTTCCTGGAAGTTTTGTTCTTCTTGTTCTGCTGCATTCCTAAACCCGGGCATAGAGACTTCTCAAGGTTTCTCTGCTGCTGAACAGAGGGGCTGCGGCTCTAGTCCAAGCCTGCCTTACTTGGCAATGGGGTGGCTTTTCTGTGATCTTGACCAAGCTGGAATTCACACAATTCTGAAGAAATGCAAAAGAGACTTTCTTAATTGACTGCAAAAATAACACTTAATTGGGTTTTTTTGCATTTCTTTTTAGATCAAATGGTGCCTTGTCTAACCTCTGAATCAATAATAAAATAACCCCTTTACATTTTGTATCTGTTGCTGTGTCCTCTTTGACCTGCAGACAGCGTGGAAGACGAGAGGAGGCAGATGACAGCATAGCCGACTAACAATTGAGCTGGGTGGATCCTCGGGCCTGATCCTATCTCAAGGATGTTGTTCTGTGCAGTTGAAAATGTGGCTTGTAATTCCTTTTATCTCTTTTCCTTGCTGAGTGTGTTCCAATACTTCATATCACCATAGCAATGGTGTCTTTCGCTGCTTTTCTCTCTCCTGCTTGTTCCTGTGTGATGCTGAAAGCACTGAGCCCCTGTGTATCCCGACCCTTCCTGGTCAGAGCTCCTTTCAGGTATTTTTAACTGATGTAATTCCTAGCTTCCCCCCCCCACCTCCTCCCTTTGCATCACCATTGTCTGGAGGAGCTGATGTTATTTCCTTCTCTTGTTCTGCAGTAACTGGAAGCCACGTGTTGTCTTCTGTTTCTGCTCATTTGCTTTCTGCCTTTCATACCTTGTTGGCATCCCTCCCTTTCCCTCCGCTGGTGCCTCTCTGTAGCTACGCAGGGCAAAATCTCTAACGCAAGAAACGAGAGCCTTTCCTGGCCTCCCTTCATCCTGCCTCCACAGGGACCCCAACCCTGGCTCTCTGAGGTTTCACGGAGGAGGGCTGTTCTTGATGTGCTGATAGAGGATCGTTGTTTTTCCGCAATGCCCTTGGTTACACCCCTTGCAGCCCTGCTTGTGTTCCGGGCTTTGGTACAGGCACCAGAAAGGGTCAGGCTGCATGTGCCCATTTCCTCCAGAAATGACTGGTTTCTTCAGCATAATTGGGTGCTCTCACTCCTCCGCCATTCAGTCTCTCTGTGCTCTGGTGTTTTTATTACCTCTCTGTACCTCTGATTAGCATTCTCTCTCTTTTGAAGGCAAGCTTGTGCCTCTCTGGTGTTTGTGGTGTTCTTCCCTTGTGTCTTTTGATGATGGATGTTAAACTATGCTCTTCCTCGTTGTTTGGGATTGTGTCCTCTACTACTTGCCTGCTGTTGTTTTAAAAACCTGTTCTGCCTGCTCCTCCTGGCTTTCTAGTACGTGGGATGGAGAAGTCTTGGCTCCTCTGAGCTGGGCTTCTTCTGTTTGATCCTTACCTAAGTGTGGAGCGTGAAATGGACTGTCGGGGTGTTGTAGGAAAGGCTGCTGCAGGGAGGCTGTTTAGCTCAAGCTTACGTCTTCTGTAGTTGGATCTGTTCTGTGACCTGTCTCTGTGACGTTGACCTTGAATGTTTTCCACAGCACGCGATGCTCTGCAGGTGCTGTAAATTCCTTCTGTTCAATGATTTCACTCCAGCAAGCTGCTTATCAGGCACTCTTTTGAAAACTGTGTTCATATTTCATACACACAATTATTCAGCAACTATAAAAGGGGAAAATTCCTATTTATAGCACAAGGACCAGCATCAAATAGGACACTGAATTCTCACTGATAGAGGAAGTGACCTGTTCTCTAATGCAGCAGTATTTCTGCTGAAAAGAAACAGCATCATGGATTGGGGGGAGGGATGAAAAGCTATGGGCCATCGCTTTCCATTAAAAATGTGCTGCAGTCCTAAAAATACAGTATCTGCCCTTCTCCTTTCCTGATGAAACCATCTGCGAAAAAGAGATTGCAGAAAAGCCTTTTGCTGTGGATTTGTGGTTAGTAATAATGAGTCCACTGACTCCTGATGGTCTGGCTTGGAGCTGGTCTTAAGTTTCTGATCGATACCTGATCCCTGACCTTGACCTGGGAGCGAGGAGAAGTCACTACAGAGTGCCTGCTGTGGGCAAGTCACACAAATCCTTTGTCTGTAGAGAGTTTGTACAATCACAGTACATGTGTGCACAGCCCTGAAGCAGAAAGAGCACGTGGGGCTGAGGAACAAAGAACTGGCTGAGAGCGATGAATGGAGGGGATGGCAAGGAGGGAAGAGCTGGGGACACGGGTGGCAACTGCTGTGGAGAAGGTGAGTGCCTGTTTTGTCTGAGCCTGCCTCTGCTCTCCCTTCCAGGTAAGTTGAGCCATGGCTTCCCCCAAAGCCATCACAGGCATCTGCTCCCCGTTGTCACCTTGTCCTTCCCATGGTCTCCAGGCTCTTTAAGAAGAGCTGCGGTGGGTGATACCAAGCGAGGCTGTGGGAGGTGGAGGACCAGAGGATGGGATTCCCCCTCCTGTCGCTGTGGCAACCGTTGGGAAGGGAAGCAGCAGTGGGGTGCGATGGGCGGCTGCGTGGCCGTGGAGGGGTGTGATGGGGAGGCTGCGGAGGCAGGGCTGCGCTGACATCACGCCGGGGAGGTGGCGCAGAGGGAAGGGCAGTGGGAAAGGGAGAGCCAGGGAGACTGCGGAGGCAAGAGAGCTGCATCGGGAGTGGGCTCCAGGGAGAGGTAAGAGATGCTGTGGGGGTAGCGGGTCAGGGTGGGCTCCACGGGCGGCTGCGGGATCAGAGCCTGCCTCGGCATCTTCCTGGCTGTGGTGCTGCTGTGGGATGGCTCTTGGGCAGCAGCAATGTTACACAGTGCCCTAACAGCCTGGCACAGCAGGGCTTGGTTCTTGGACAGTGAGACCGGGTCAGAGCCTGGCTGGCTGGTGCAGAAACTGCAAATGTGTCCCTCCCCAGGATACCAGTGTGTGTCACTGATGCTGCGCTGGGAAGAGCCAGGAGTACCTGAAATTCCAGGATGGGCTAAAGGGACTGGGGAGCAGCCGTGGTCCCTCTCTGAAGAAGGGGACTGGAGTTTCCTCTTGGGATTAGAGCACGAATCATTGACGAAATGAATCAGAAGTTTGGAGACCTGGTTCCCCTGAGCTGCATTTAGTAATAAGAGGCTGTAAGCAGAGCTGGTGCACTGGAACTGAGTCCAGCAGTGTGCATTTGGGGTGGGAATCCTAAACTACACATCTCCAGCAGCCTCAGCACTTACCCTGCCTGTGCGGGAAGCAATAGTTCCGGGGAAGGCAGCCAGGTGCACAATTATTGCCGGGAGCTCTCTGGATGTGGATCCTGGGGATCTGCAGACCTGGAAGGCAAAATAACAAAGTCCTTGAAACTGCTCTGGATGTCGTATTGCCTTTTAGCGTAACGGTTGCATAACGGGATCCAATCTGCTAGCTGGGAGAACAAGGGGTGACGGTCACCTCTGTGCCCTGCAGCATCCCAGCGGTACCTATGCACTGTGCTGGCCCATGGCCCTGGGGTGAATTTCATCTCTCTTCCTAATCCAAAAGCTGGGCTCATTCTTTAACATTTGAAAAAGCTGGCTTTACAGCTCTGATTCCACAGTAGGGGGGTGTATGGACTCTACACCTACACGCAGGCTGGGCAGCAGTGCCCTGCAGTACGGTAGCACACTAGAAAGCGAGTTCATTAGCACCCACTCGATCTGTGCTAACCTGCCTTTTGCCCATCAGGATCCTCAACATGTTTCTGACTGAGGAAAGTACATCTGGGGTCAGAAGCCCACTGCTGGTAACCCCTGTGGGTGTCAGAAACCAGTACTGGGGTGGAGATGGAAGAGGCACAAAGCAGAAACTCACTAGGGCTGAAGAAATCTTGTTTGAAAACCAAGAACAGGGAAAGGCCAATGCTCCTGTCACAACCGTTTTGTTGAAATAACTTTCACACATTTGCTATGTTTCATGTGTCATTTAAAGGGCTGGGGGCAGCAGCGGGGCTGTGGAGAAATGCGGCCAGGAAAGCTTGAGTGTACATGAGAGAGCAGAATTGCAATAAGGAGCATAAATATGCTTTTATTAGGGAAGGCTATTGCTGCGGGATGCACGATCCTCCCCTACGAAGGCGCAGATGCTGAGTCTATAGGGAACATCTGGGAGTGGCCCGAGGTGGCCATACTGCTGCTTATTTTATGGTAACTCTGCAAAAAGCAACAGCTTGTGCTGCTGTGTGGGACTTCTTTGGAAGCAACGTGTCGGAGGCCCCACGCTTGGAGGCTTTTAGGAGCAGGCTGTGGTGGTGTCCCCCAGGTGGCTGTGTGGCCAGCTGTGTTTCATGCCTCTGCCGTGGGTGGGCAGGGGAGGAGAGGACCTGCTAGCTCTCAGTGCTGCACAGGGCAGCTGTGGTGGGACGGAGCCAGCTCTGGATGGGCCCAGGCGCTGCCTGAACCAGGCTCCTGGGGGCAGTTTGGGAAGGGCGCAGGGAGGAGTTGATGCTGCTTTTCTGCAGCTTCAGTCCCTGAGGTTGCAGTTCTGCATGGCCAGCAGCTAACACAGCTAGGACTGCTCCTAAGCCACGTTTCAACTTGATTTTTTTCAAGGTTATTCAAAATTTAGTAGGCGGGTGGCACCAGGACCTCCTACGAGCAGAGAGGCCAAATCAACTCTCCTAGTCCTTGACCTTCTCCACTGCTCAGCTGGCTCTCCTTGCTGTTCCCCTTACACTTGCCTACACTGCAAAAGGGATGATCATGTGAATATTACACAGCCTGACATCTGCACATCAGCTGAAGCAGCTGAGTCTCTGACATGCTCCTAGTGCCTTCATGTCATCCTGTTCCACAGCCATGCTGTGTTACCTGTGCGTTTGGTCCCTACCATGGGCTGTCACTGCTAGATATACAACAATATACAAATAGAATACATGGGAACTTGCGCTCTGCTGGGTGTTGGTACCCAGCCTGCAACACAAGCCCTCCTGGGAACAGAGGGCTGTGGACCTGAGAGCCTCTGCAGAGGCCTGGGGCACCGGGAGGAGCTGCCCTTGTCCAGAGAGGGCCCTGGGAGCTGAGCCAGGTCCTGTGAGATGGTTTAATCCTTCCTATTCCACAGTCTATCTTAGCCATGACTCCACTGCAGTGAATGCTTTCCAGTTCCTTTGGCAGGGGTGCTCACAGGCGTGTACCTTGTGTTTGTTTTCACTCCTTATCTGGTACCATTGAGAGCAGGCAGCACAGCAGCTGTGTCAAGGAGAGCAGGTTGGTGTGTTCCCACTAGTGCCTGGGCCACCCTGGAGTCCCCTCTAGCCTCTCCCTAAACCCAGGCTGAAATTTCCTTCTGCTGAGGTAGCTGTTTGTTTAATAGCTGAGGTTACTTGAGTAATCAATAGTTCTCTGTTTTCCAACGGAAATATTAGCCCTTTGGCCAAATCAGCATTTCTATCTTTGTTCTAAACCTGCCCTTGACTCTCAGCTCTGGGGGGATCTAGGTGTATTCCCAACCTACCTGTGCAGAACCCTGCTCCTTTTCTTTCCTCCTGCCAGCGTTGCTTTTTCTCTCTGAGTTTAAGCAAGAAAGGCTGGAAGCACACGGAGAAATTGCTGGAGCCGTTTGACTCTCTTCGGTCTCAGCCTCTCTCTTGGCTCTGCCCCAACAGCTCATTCTCTGTGCTTGCTTCTCTAAGGAGGGTGATGAGGATGGAGTCAATGGGATCCTCACGGCCAAGGGCATTGCTGATATAAGTCCCAGTCCATGGGCTCCAGGAGAACTTGGCTCAGCCACTGCCAGTAGAAGAAAAACTGTTCCCGTCACACAGCAGGACCTGTATCCCAGAGAACCAGGGCTGGAAGGCAAGGTGCCTATAGTAAGGCTCCATGGCTGCAAATAAATTTTCTTCGCAAACAGGCAAAGGCACCGACTCCCTGGAGCTGGATTTCCACTGGTTCCATCCCAAACAGCCAAAGGCTGGGCTGTGGCTCTGGGCTCCAGTTTCCTCTGACTGAAGGAGGTCACAGGGTTTTTTTCTGCTGCTGGGGCAGTTGAAACACCCTTGCTGTGCATTGTTAGCATCTGCACATCTCTGTTATTTCCAAACCAGAAAAGGTCACAGAGACCCAAGAGAAACCCACTTCCCTCCTTCACTGGAACTCCTCTTTCTGCCTCACACATGCTTTTGTTGCCATCTCTCGCTTGCCAAACGCAGGAACAAACACTGGGGTTTGGCAGGGCTCAAAGCCTTGGCTTGTCGGATGGGAAAGAGGCATTCTTGGTCCTCAGCCCGGGGACAGGGCTCTGCTCCATGTCCACTGCCAGGTTCTCCAGCTGCAATTTTGGTGCTCATCCCATGCCGAGAGCACTGTTCTTACATGTCTGGGGATGGGCAGCAGCACCCCTGGGTGCTGGGCTGTGAATCCTGCAGGAGATCCACAGAAAGTGGGTGGGAATAGCTGGAGCAGGACCCAGAGCTACGTGAACCCCAGCATGTTGCCGTGGCTGAGCTGCACGTAACAGTGGGAAGTGCAGGAGTCAGCGCTGCCTTGAGAGGCTTTTCCCCAAATATGCATGATGGCAGGGGGGCAGGGAAAGGCAGAGGGAGGCCACGTAAAGCCAGGCTGTCTCTGTTTTGTTCAAACAGGGCTGTTATTGCCAACAGTTGTCCCCTGAGAGACTGCAGGGCTTACGCTGGGGAGGGATCCTGTAACTCAGAGACAGCTGGGAGGCACTTGGCAGCTACTGCTGTTTCAGGGGCAGGCACTGGACTTTTCCTGGTGCTCAGGGGAACTGGGATGGCAGCCTGGATCAGGGAGGGCAGGGCTGGGCAGATGAGAGACAGTCATAGCTGCTGCCTCCCTGTTAGAAGGATGCTATGGAGCAACAGCAGGGCCTGATTTCAGAGAAGCATTTGAGGTCTCAGTGTGCACTGATCGCCCCAGAAACCTCCTACTCAATTTTCTGCTGTGCACAGTCCAACCTCCTCAGAAAGCACAGGGGCTAGTTTGCTTAAACAGTGGCTCAGGCAACCCACAGATGAGATCAGCCCCTGAGAGGTAAAAGGGTTTCTCATGGTGATGGAGGGGTGAGGGAGAGGAGGGAGAAGAGGAATTTCACGGCTGCAGTAAAGGTGGGCTCTGCTTGAAGAGAAGTTCGAGAGAATGGGCTTGTGGTCATGGCATGAGGCAGTGGGAAGGAAGGGGTGGGTGAGTGGCAAATCCTGGCAGAACAAACCCCGTTTACCTTTCCATGCTGGCCTAGGAACGAAGGACGCACCAAACTACAACTCCTCTCTCCCCTTGCCCACCTTTTTCTTCTGCAGAGAGAACAGAGCACTGGGGGAGCAGCCCTGGACTGACCCAGGCTGAAGGCAGGGGCTTGGCAACCAAGGGTCAGGCTGGGGAAAGATCTCATCTGAGACAAGGGAACCCTGATCAAGCTGATTTTCAAAGTGAGACACTCATATATTTCCCACCTGGTTAGTGCTGGCTCAGTCCTCTGGAAAATAACACGCATTTTCCTTGCTGCAGGGCCAGAGGGCTGTGCTGGGAGCACTCTGCTGCTTTCCCGTCCTGCCTGCAGACGGGAGGTGCTGCTGGCAGGGTCCAGAATCACTCTTCTTTCCCCTTCTGACAGCTGTTGCTGGTTATGAAAATGGGAATGTTCCCCAGCCAGTTCTCGGCAGGAACTGACTTTTCCAGGGCTGACCGCATGGGCTGTTTCTTCCTCTTCCCATCTCCTGACGGTAGTCACAGATTTGGGTACGTTCTAGTCTTGGCAAAGTCCCTGCTCCTCTTCCTCACACAGCACACAGGAGAAGCCTGTGGCTCTGGCCTGTGAAGGGGGATGTTTGTTCCTTG
The DNA here is from genome assembly GCA_008711295.1 of Anarhynchus alexandrinus. Lineage (NCBI taxonomy): Eukaryota > Metazoa > Chordata > Aves > Charadriiformes > Charadriidae > Anarhynchus > Anarhynchus alexandrinus. The sequence continues at coordinate 1,724,530 of VUYV01000198.1, read as the reverse complement.
GCCTCGGATCAATAAAATTCTTGAGTCAATTCTTTTCCCAAAGCACAAAGAAAGAAATAAGAAACACTGGGACCACTCCTGCGGTGGGAATTTACACCCCAGAGCTGTCAGTCTGCAAGTAAACCTTGTTCCTAGCACAGAGATCCTGACACCCGCTACCATCCCCTCTCCCCAAAGCACAGAATGGAGATCACACTTTGCAGGAGAGCAGTAGGGACATCACAGCATCTTGCAGGAAAGCCATTATTTCTTGTCACATCTGATGCAGAGGCCAAGTGAGTGTCCACAGCATACACAAGGGAACACTGGGCAAAGCTTAGCAAAGATAGGAAGGAGGCAGCAGGGTTTATTGCTACTGGAAGCTGCAGGTGTCCAAAGCTTAGCAAGATTTGCGGAGGGGTCAAGTCTCTGTCGGAAGCAAGACTGTGCAGAAGTCCCCACCAATTACGGTTGCAGCAGGGTAGGAAACCCCGGGGTTCAGAACTTGAGCCAGTTTCTAAGAGAAAAGAGCAGAACTAGCAGGAAAGGGAAATTACTCCACATCAGCTTGCTTGCACCGTCCTTGCAGCAGCCAGCATTGGCTACTCAGAGGACAGCACAGAAGTGGGTGGATTCAGGCCACATCCTACCCCGCAGGTTAACAGTTCCTCAGAAAGCCCAAATGGTGCAACTGAGCTAATTCAGAAAGCGGTTGTCTGGCCAATGCCAAGGTCAGTCTGAATAAGTCCTTCCACTCTCCCTTCCACTTTTGTTGTGTGGTGAGGCAGGAAGATGAAAAATCCCTGGCCGATTTTGGGACCTCAGGCAGAGATCAGCAACTGCCCTGGTTCTGAGTAACAGATGAGTGTGTGAGCACCAAGCCCCCTGCACTCAGTTCCCTCCCTGACTCCTAATGGCACACAACGACAGAATTTCCTTGCTCTTTATTTCAAAGCTCAGAGAAAATTTCTGCCACCAGAGCTGGGTTAAATAAAAAGTTGGTAAATTCAGGAGGAAATGCGGCTTCACGCAGCAAGGCGCTAACCTTTGGAATTGCTTTAAGAGTTGGTTAAGTCAAATATGATAACTGGCTTGGAAATATCCTGATGCTTTTATGACCTTTAACAGTGTCTGTACTTCTGTACCCAGACAAGGGTCACCAGACTGCTCCAGGACACGACCAGATTCCCTTAGAGAGATCAGGAAAGAATTCTCTTCCTGTCTTTCCCTGTCCTGTTATGATTGCCATTGCTCGGTTTCTGTAAAGCACAGGAATTACCCTAGGCCAGAGCAGCATGGCCGGAGTGCTGAGCACACCACATTGCCTGTTCCCTTGAACCCCACTTTGGTATGAGAATGATCTCTGTGTTACGGCACTTCTGGAGGTGCCGAGATGGTGTTTCGGAAACTTTGCTTCCAAGACAGAGTGTTACTCAGGGGAAAGAAGTACCACATCTGTGTCCTCAGGAACAGACACGGGGTTTAAGCCCCATGCTAATATTCTCCCAGATGGTGCTGAAGAGACCTGAGAGGTTCAGGTGTAGATGTTTCTCTTCCCCTGCCAAGATGAAAACAGTCCCTTTCATTTTTCTTATTTCGCTTTTACTGTCCCCAGCCCCAATGCAGGGCTGTGAAGGTTGGGTGGTGGCTCTAAGAGGGTGTTATTTCACAGTGACCTTCCTACAGCCATTGCTGAAGGGGCTCCGGGTAAGGAGAGGCCCAGCTGAGGGCAGTCATGCTCTCGTCCTTGGAAGTTCTGCTGAGACCTTTCTCTTCCCAGGTATAAACTGGTGCTTTGTGGCATCGGGGCTCAAACCTCCTTTGAAGCCAAGGAGCCATAGGGACAGGCTTCAGCCACCACCTGCCCATGACAGCAGGTCCCCCTGGTGCTCAGTTCACTGGAGCCTTCTCCCATTAGCAGGTCACTGCGAGCAGCGGATTATACCCTGGCAACAGGGACATTGCAACATGCAAGCCCCGAAACTGCAGCGCCTGCTCCACTACACAGCAAAATAGGTCGTGCATCAGCAAATGAAAAAGGACAGATGGTGTCTGCTAATACAGCTTAGTTTATAGCCTGCAGGATTAACTCACTAGTTGTCATGTCTGCAAAAAATAGGAAGTGGGTGGGTCGGGTGGAGGAAATGTGTGGTGTGCCCGGCCCTACCTGTGTTTGTAGGATACACCAGCTGGAAAGGATGTCAGAGATGCTGTGAGGTTTTGAGATGCTGCTGAAGGGCTGCCAGCGTCTCTTTGAGGTTCTGGGCGCTAGAGCTACTGCCTTGTACCAAGCGTTCCCGTCCAGCTCCAGTTCCCACACTCCCCCTGCAAAGGTCAGCGCTGTAGGGAGAAAGACGCTGAGCCGTGCAGGGATCCCCAGCAGAGACAGGGACACCGTTTGTGGTCTATGCACCAACAACGGCTCTGTAGCAGAAGCCCACAGCTTCCTGTCCTGTGCCAGCTGCAGGACAGCCTCCAGTTCAGCCTTTTGAACTCCCAAGCACCCACGTGTCTGCAGGAGTGAGACAGAAAGCTGATGCAGAAGCCTCAGGTCTTTTCAATGCCTTCTCTGTGACACACTGTTCTCCTTTCCTGGAAACCAGGCCAGTGCCTCACTCTGTTCTTCTTGCAGAAATCAAGCCCTGTGCCAGCGCTCTAGCTTCTCTGCATCTGCTCTCTGAGGGCAGAACAAACCCTTCCTCAGTCCTCCGCAAATGGTCCTCCTGAAGATTTCACCTTGATCCTTGCTGCCCCTGCTGCGGCCAGGTTTGCTCACATCCTGCATGACGCTGAGCACCCCAAAAAACAGATGTCTTCAGGGAGAAAGGAGAGCCTGCAGAGCCAGTGCCCTGTCATGCCACCTCCGTGCCTCTTGCTGGTGGCACCTGGCTCTCCCCACCGAGTGCTTGGCCACCACCACCCTGGCACAGTGTGCCCAGGCCAGGCAGCTGCCTGCTGCTGTCAGAGGTGTTTGTCACCCCCACCTTCTTCGAGCCACAACCAGCTGTCACAGGCACTGGGGTTTTCTCCAGTGACTAATTTGCCTGTGTTTATGCCAACGCCAAACACATAATTGTCTGTTTAACAACTCGGGTGAGAAGGGAGTCTGGCTGCTTCCTCGTACTGTAGGGATCAGACCAGCACTTTCCTGATGGCAGCACCCATTGTGCTAAACCTTCTCAGGTATAAATCCCCTGTCATTAAGGACAGCAGGTCACCAGTAAGAGTGAATCGAGAGCGGGGATCATTGTTACTTCTATCCCCAAAGCTGTACAGTGAGTGTGCAGGACAGCAGGTGTATCAAGAAATCAGAACAGCCTGTGCTTTTATTACAAAAGGAAGTGCTTCTTTTGTAGAGGGCAAAAGCATGTCAGATTACTATTATAAGTAACTGCTTAACACTCCCTACCTTTACGTCATTGCTGAAGTAGATGGTAGTTATCTCTGAGTCCCTATTCGGGGTCTCCTTTCAATGCACGTGGATCGGTGACGGGCCAAGCCCATGGCCCTCCTGGCTGGCTGAGCCCTGGGGGAGACAGGATGGTGAGCTACGTGGGCACGCGAGCCTCCAAGTTCTTCCCCCTCAAAATCTCCCCACCTCCCACCTCTTTTTATCAGCTGCTGACAAGACGTGCCATGTGTGTAGGTGGCTCCCAAGCTTACAAGATGATTCCCCGCTCCCCCCACCTCCATCCATGAGCGCGTTCAGGATTTCGAGGAGGGGGAGCGCAGCTTTCCTCCGTCTGCAGGCCTGTTCTGCAAGGGATGCGCGATGCTTTCAGAGAGCTCCATGTGGTAACTCTCTCCCAGGATTTCACATGACAGCATCTTCCGCAGAAAGTCACAGCAGGGAGTGGAAGATTGCTGTGCGTGTGGGTGTTAGGAGGGAGCAGAGTGGGATGGGGAGATGGAGGGGAGAGGAGGTGTAACCACAGAGTAAACCAGAACAATCCTCTTGGAAGAGCCTTGAATTTCTGATCCCAAGGCTCCCATCTCCTGCCTTTTCCTCTTCATTTAAAGGAATGTCAACCCTTGTTAAGTCCAGCAGAGAAAAAGGGAGTCAAGCAGAATCATCTCTTCCTTCCCTGCACACATCTCAGGGGACCACGAGAGGCAAACAGAACATGAACTAACTAGATCAACCCAGAAAGTGTGTGCAGATTTGCACACTGGGGAGAGCCCTCCCCAGCCACTGGTGTCTTCCCTGGAGAGACATAAACGGCCGCTAATGACATCTCCATCTGAGAAATGATCAGAGTGCATGTCATTACAAACCAGTGTTTCCCCAGGGCCCCAGCAGCAAATGACCCCAATGAGCTTCAGTTCTTGACTACACAGCTGCTACCTCGTGAATGCAAAGCATCCCTCACCACAGATCTCAAAGCTCTCAGGGTTAAGCTTGGCTGAACCCCTCTGACAAACCAAGACTGCCCTCCCTGCTCTGCACACAGGGGAGTGGTGGCCCCGAGAGGAGGAATAATGGAAGTCCACATGCTCCTGGTGTGACTCTTTGGGGTAGGGAGCTGGGACAAGACCCCTGCACTGCACCTCTGAGAGGTTTAAAACTAATTTTGTGTGACTTGGGTCTGTCTGGCCCTCTCACCTTCATTGAGATGCTGTGACTACAGCAACCTCTCAGGTTTGTCTGCAAGGTGTCACAGCACATACCTGGCTGTGCCCCGTGGTGGGTCCTCAGGAGACAGACCCTTGAAACTGTCATCTGCATTTTGGCACTGGTGAATCCTGATGCACCTGGATCCCTTTAACAGCCCAGGCTGTCCCATCCGAGCAGGGCCAAAGGTCTCAATGTGCCCAGCCACACCAGAGCTGAGTCATTCCAGAGTGCCCCTTGTCCGGCAACAAGGAAGAATTCCTGGTGTAAAGCTGTTCCACTCCTTCCCCCATTTCATCATGTCTGTGGCTATTTCAGAAAGCAGCAACACGAGCTTGATTTTCTCTAAACTCCATCTGCTCTGCAATGCAGCCTGTGACCCACGAATAACCGCCCATCTCTGCCCGGGTAAAGAGGGAGAAACCCCGAGGAGACCCATGTACTTCTAGAGAAAACAGTCTGTTCCAGGGAGGGGTTCACACCTCAGTGCCAGAATGACCTGGAGGTTTCGGGCAGACTGAATCTTTGCGTGTCCTGAAATAGCTGTTTCAACATCCCCCTGTGTCCTGTGGGCCAGGGACGAGAGCAACAGGCAGTTATTTACCATACCTGTGCTATCTGGGTAACCAGGAAAGCGGGGGGGGGGCGGCCAAAGGGGCCGTGGTAGGAGCTGGAATTTCTATTTTATCGGCTGCAAACCAAAGCCGGCGCGACTGCCTGCCGGCGTCCCACCGCAGCAATATTCCCGGCCACGGCACACCCCAGTCCCTCCATGCAAATACTCCCAGTCTGAGCCGAGTTTCGCAATCCCTTCCCAGCAACCAGCCTCTGCTTTCACTCTCTGAATTACGAAGGGGAGTTTTCATTACATCACCAGAGGCTCTTCCTCCTTGAAGGCAGTGACAGAGCTGTCACTCTACTTTGTGGGGGTTTTTGGGGCGTGGGTGGCCAGGGTATTTCTCTGGAAAGTAGCCTTGTAGCTCCCCAAGGCAGGTTCAGCCCAGCCTCCCCGGCTGCTCTGTCCAGGCTGGGAACGGCACCGGGCAGCACGGGTTGGCTCTAACTGGTGCCTGGACAAAGCATGCCCTGCACTGCTGCTGGAAGCCATCCTGGGAGATACGGCATTTTCAGGCAGCTTTAAAAGTCGCCTGTGCCAAATCCTGCTCTGATTTAAGCAGCAGGGTCGGAAGTCAGCAGTCTGCCAGCTTTCTGCCAGCGTAAGCAAGAGCAAATTTGCCTATCGGAGCTGGGATTTGCGGAGCGGTTCACTGAAGCATTTGAATTCTTCCCCCCCTCCTTTTTTTTTTTTGTTGTTTGTTTATCTTTTCAAATATCCCTCAGTTTAACGGTCAGACTGCTGACGGTTTCCCTGCAGCCCCAGGGAGGGGCTGAGCTGATCTCACTCCCAATCCGATGACTTTCCAATCAGCCTCTTTCCTCCCCTCCCTGGCAGCCCATTTCCGTGCCCTCTCCTTCCCAGCCCCATGTCCTGGCTGGTTTTGTTGGCTTTTTTTTTCCCCCAGTTTGAATCATAACAAAGTACCAGGTTCAAGCTGCTCCCTATTCAAGAACGTGCTGAGCAGGAGCCTCTGCTTCTTGGCAAGGGCTACGGAAACTTGCCACGGAGAAACACCTCGGCCGTGGAGAACTTGTTTTCAAGTAGATGGTATGTCTGGACCACGGCAGGGTCATGGGACAGAAAGAAGTCTGTACCTCTGAGCTCCATAAAAGCACTGAATTCCCTCAAACATATAAAGACTGGCAAGAGGTCTGCGCAGCTCAGGAGCAGGGAAGATGGCTCTCAAATCAGCGTGAGCCCCTTGGATTTACTCTGGCCTCCCCCAGCCCTGTTTGTATCATGATTCCTCATATGAGGGAATGAAGAGTCATTTCTGCCCCATCAGCACATTGTGAGCTGATGCCTTTCCCAGTGACTCCAGATGGTTTTGCTCTCTGTCTCTCCATTTGTGTCTGCACTACTGGTAATTCAGGCCTGTCTCACATTAGCTTTTGAGATGAAACCTTCCCACAATTAGTTACAGTCTGTGCTCTTGCGCTGCAAAGGACGTAGGGCTGAGCTGTCAGAGCGCTGTCTGGGAGATCCGTCCCACACACAAGTCCTGTTCAGGTTTCTCTATTTCAGTCAGGAGTGTGATTTTTCTAGTGAAATCATCAAACCAAGACAGTCTCTGCTACAGATGGGTAGCGACAGCCATTTAAAGACACCTCATACCTGGCCCATCTCAGGCAGGAATAGCTAATTTCAATATAATCTTGTTTTACAGCGGTACAACATCTCTCCTTTCTTTCTCTGGCCTTCCTTTCCCACTAGTGAAATGAAGAGAGGATCCTTGTCAGTGCACTCCGGGAGCTCCACATCAGAAGTGTCAGAGAAATTCTAAGCATCTTCATGCCTGCCCATGACTTGCCAGGGACCGGAGCTCAGCATCACGCTGCTCAGGGGCAACACACTTCACAGACACCCCAGCAGCATCCCTGCCTCTCTTGGAGCAGAACTGTTTGCCTCCCTTGCAAAATTAGCTCCCTAATAACAGAGTTCTTGATCCCGCGCGGGAATTTAAGACTCTGAGGCCAATCCTAAGCATGGTCCATAACTTCGAGCTGGGCCAAAGCCATGTGTACTGTGGCAGGAATGCTGGCGCGCAGCAGAGGTGAGGGAGAGCTGACAAATGTCCAGGGAACGTAAGCTCTAGGGAAGGACTTGGGTGCAGCAGGCACCTTGGGATAAGCACTAAGTGAGGGTGTATGGCAGGCACAGAATTAATGAAGAAAAGCGCAGGGAAGGTAACAGGAGAGCTGAAGGGTATTAGAAGAGGAGGCGGCTTCATTTGTGTGCTCTTATGCAGGTGATTTACTCCCTCTGTGCCTTCATTCACCCGTCCATCAAACAGGGAAGCGTCATCATTATCTCTGCTGTGCAGACAGGCACGGGGTCTTTGCCTACAGCAAGTCAGGCAGTGCGAGCACCGAAACCCAGGTGCTTTCGGCTGTCAGCCTGGGTTCGGTTCGCTAAACCTTGTTCTCCATCCCAGAGGCGCTGAACGGGGCCCTTCGCAGCCGGGAAGGAGCCTGGTAATAACTATGCAAATAGGCTTTGCTGAGAGAAATGATTTCAGGAATGGCGATAGCTGGAAGACAGCGATGAAGCCACACTTGTCACATGAATAACTACAGTCTGTCCAGTCAGAAGCTGACAGTCTACAGGGAAAGCAGCCCCTTCTGTGCCGATTTAACATGCACTTCATAGACACAGCGGCTCTTTCTGCTTCGCCTCCCCTGCATAATAAGAGGCAGCGTCCTTCCCGTTAGCTTATCTGCCTTTGAACGGGAGACGAGGCTGGCAGACCCCTGTGGGCATGGGGGAACCCTGGAAGGAAACGGAGGCTTTTAAATTTCTGCATGACTGCAGTAAGAGTGCGGGTTGTAGTTTCAGTGCCTCCGTATGAAAGAGGCTAAACCCTGCACCGGGGGAAGCATTCCTGGGTGAGTAAATCTCCACACGACTCTTCACAAATATTACAATGGAGGAGGGCCACGCAGCTGGGGGGGAACCAAGACGCCCCAGCGGGACGTATAAATTCATAGCAGCCTCCTGCAGTTACAGACCCCGCTCTCCAACGTGTTAAAAAATAAACTTCCATTGGGGCACAGCCCTCCACCCACCCCCCAGGAGAGCGCCGGGCCCCTCCGCAACCCACCATTAGCGCCAGGCCTGGGAGAAGCCTCAGGGCTGGGTGAGGCCAGCAGGCCGCCAGGCCCAGCCCGGGGCGGCCAGCGATGCTCCGGCCAGACCCTGTCAGCGCCGAGGGCGAGATGCCGAGGGGGAACCCGGGGACGGAGACGGGGATGGGGACGGGGACAGCCACCGCCTCACCGAAGGCTTCGGGCCTGCCCGGCGGCGCTGCCCTCAACCNCTGTCGTTGCAGCCCGGCGGGACGCGGTGCCCCGGTGCCCTCCTCGTCCCCGCAACGATCCCCGCCGCGGGCGGACGTCGTCGATTCGGCAACCACCGGTGGCGGTAGCCATGGGCTCCGAGCGGGACTCCGAGTCGCCGCGCTCCTCCTCCATCCACTCGGCCGCCGCCAAGTGCCCGAAGCCCGGTCGCCGCCGCCGCCTTTCCTTCCAGAGCGTCTTCTCCGCCGCCGCCGCCTCCGCCGCCGGCGGCCGCCGCCGCGCTAAGGCCGAACCGCCTCCCGCCGCCCCACCGCCGCCTCCCGCCGC
>VUYV01000198.1:1690815-1715658 GCA_008711295.1 Anarhynchus alexandrinus | reverse complement strand
TCCCGCCGCTCCGCCGGCCCCGCCGCCCCCTCCGCCTCCGCCTCCACCGCCGCCGCCGCCTCCGCCGCCCCCCTCCGAGGAAGCTCCGGTGGTCCCGGAGGGTGGCGGCGAAGAGGAGCTGGAGTGCCCGCTGTGCCTGGTGCGGCAGCCGGCGGAGAACGCCCCGCGGCTGCTGTCGTGCCCGCACCGGTCGTGCGGGGCATGTCTGCGGCAGTACCTCCGCATCGAGATCACAGAGTCCCGCGTCAACATCTGCTGCCCCGAGTGCAGCGAACGCCTCAACCCCGCCGACATCCGCCGCCTCCTCCGCGACTCCCCGCACCTCGTCGCCAAGTACGAGGAGTTCATGCTGCGCCGCTGCCTCGCCGCCGACCCCGACTGCCGCTGGTGCCCGGCCCCCGACTGCGGGTGAGTCCCCGGGGGGTGCTGCCCCCTCCGTCCTGGGACCCGCTGGGGAGGGGGGACCTGCTGTCCCCATAGAGTGCTGCCCCCTCTATGCTGGGACAGGCTGGGGAGGGGGGACCTGCTGTCCCCATACGTGCTGCCCCCCCTGTGCTGGGAGAGCCCGTGGAGGGGGGACCTGCTGTCCCCATAAGGTGCTGCCTTCCCTGTGCTGGGAGAGCCCATGGAGGGGGAACCCACTGTCCCCATAAGGTGCTGCCCCCCTGTGCTGGGACAGCCTAGGGAGGGAGGATCCATTGTCCCTATAGGGTGCTGCCCCTTCTGTGCTAGGACAGCCTGGGGAGGGGGGACCTGCTGTCCCCATAGGGTTCTTCCCCATCTGTCTGTGCTGGCATGGCTCAGGGAAGGGAGACCCCCCACCCTGGCGGGGTGCTGCCTGTCCCCAGCAGGTCCTGGGGATGGCATCCCAGCTGGAATGGTCCTGGACCCGCTGTCCCAGTGGGATGCTGCATGTTGTCCCCCCCTGCCCCGCCCCAGGTCCTGGGGGTGGCATCACACCCACTGTCCTGCTGGGGTGCTGCCAGTCCCCACCTGGGTCCCAGGACAGCGCAGGGAAGAGTGCCTCACCCCCAGTGGGGTGCTGCTGCTGATACTCACTCCTGGTCCTACTGAGTCCCGTGAAGAGCCCTCATTGCCTGTGTTCTTTGCTTGCTTGTCAGCAGCCTCTTCAGGGCAGCTGATGGGCCTTGGGTACCAAATTGACACCCCATCTATCCCTCCTGCCTCGCTAGGGCACTGGGATTTGACCTTGGAGATTGTGGAAATACTGACAAATTGGGTACGAGTGAATAGGACTTGAAGGGGGTTTTAGCTGAGCCATTGTTGGCCTAATTTAAAAGAAAGCTTTTTTTTTTTTTTTCTGCACAAATGGGAAGCGTGGAGTTTCCCCAGCCGTGTGTATTGCTGCGAGCCGTGGGGACGGTGCATGGGGACACCCTGCAGCTTCCACGGTGGGGAAGAAGGAACTGTCAACGGTCACTTTTTCCCAGTGGGATGTGAATTCATGCCACAGAGGAGTGATGTTGACTCATTATTATGCATTGGCTAAGAAAGTCTGTCTGTCCAGAAGTCAGCCCAGCCAAGCTCGATGACTTTATAGTTATCTGCTGTTGCTTTCATTTTCTCTTCTCTTTTCCTTCAAATGAACTCTGTTAGGTTTCTGTTTGAGCGCAAGCCAGAGCTGCCTGGAAAAGGGCTTTGTTCGGGAAACTTAGAGAAGTGCTGCGAAGTTTAGCTACAGCTCAGCTTGGATCGCAGTTCTGGGTAGCGAGAACATGAAAGGAAAGTTTGACCTAGTCAGAATGGAAAGCGTGGTGGGAGGGTTGTGAAGATTTAATCAGAGCGTTGTAATAGCCTTCCTATGCAAATCGGTTAACCTGGCTCAGGTTACCCATTTCGCAGCCTCCCAGCGTCGCTGTGTAAGGGCTTGTTTCTTCAGAGGGCAAAGTTAATAGCGAACGACAGCTCCGCTCCTTTCCAAAGCTGAATTTTCTGAAGCAAAACGAACGCTAGATCTTGGGGATGTGATCGGGGAGGATGGAGCAGGTTACGCTGCCCGGAGAGCGACACCGGAGGGAATGCCCCTGCTGTTAACCGGCTAGAGAAAATCCGGTTCCTGCTTACCGAATCTCAGCTCTTTGGCTGCGGTGATATTTATCTGCGTTCAGGATGAGGTGTAAACGTGACGTACGTCACCCGGGCTGTCTGGATGGAAGGAGCCAGCCCCAGCACGGCCTGGAGGGTGTTGTCTCTTGGACAGTAACCCAGCCTGAGTCTGATCCGGACGGTGCTTTGGGAGGGTTTGGGCAGACCGGTGTCACACGCAGCTCTTTGTGCGAGCAAAAGCCTCCTCCCTGCTTAACCTGCTTGCAAGGGGAGCCGGGCGACGGGCACGGGCATCCTCCTCTGGGCTGCCAGCAGAAGCCAGAAACGACCCTGGGGCTGTAGGAGAGCAGGCAGCTCTCGCGGACCAGCGCTGCTGGTGTGTCTAGCGCCCGAACAAAGGCTGTTGGAACCAGCCCTCTGTCAGGGAGAGGAATTAATCACCCTATTCATTCCTCCCAGCGAGCTCGTGTCGCTGCGCTTATGTAAAGTCAGGGTATGAATTATTTACAGCGGGCTTTCCCACCGTAGTAGTGCCGGTGTGCCGAGCCGGAGCGGGAGCGTAGGGCTGGGGGCACGGCGATGCTCGGCGCTGGGTGTCACCCACCGCCGAAGTGACGGCAGCGAGGGGCTGCTGGGTGATGGCGGACAAAACGCTGGGCGTGTGGCACGCAGCATCCTGTGCCTTCCACGCGTACCGCAGTCTTTCGTAAATGAAAGAGCTTGGCTGTGCTGCCGGGGAGGAGGAGGAGGAGGACCAACACAACACCGGTGCGTGTTGCCATGGAAACACCGGTCAATTGATGCGCCATCAATCGCAATACAAATCATTTTCTATGTTTGCAGCCTTTTTCCCCCCCTCCCGCTACAATCAGGTGGCATTGCTGTCTAGTGTTTGTCACACTGCATCTCTCCTAGAAGCTCAGGAGAATAACAGCCTTTAAAGAAACGGAGCTGTGTAGGCTGAGCTCAGTGAATGAGGCTGGAGGCAACTGGTGAGGCTCTGACCCCCGTGGAGCGTCAGGAGGAGGGATGGAGGCAACTCCCGGCTATCCAAGGAGCAGGCTGGCAACGATGCCATGCAATTCCTGGGATTTTGGGAAGACACTCGTCATTGCTGCATGGGGAAAAGTCAGAGTTTCCCTTTTCATCTGCTGGGGTTGAGCCTGGAAGCGGCTGTTTAATGCAGCGATGTGTCCGAGGTCAGGTGAAGAAGGGGCACACGTTGCCCATCCGGACACTGTCGTGGCTAATCCTAAGCACGTCACTTCAACAGCCTCTTTCTAGTTGACCTTGAATTTGGAGATGTGTTATTTCTTTCCCTAACAGACAGTCATGCAGTTTCTTTCCCCACAGCTGTGGGCTTGTTCGTGATATTTGTCATTTCAGCTCTAGGAATAAAATATAAATGGTGACGATTTTCATTTCTCGTAGGATTTGCTCCAGTGTCTAAAAAAAAAAAATCCACCAACCCCTACATCCCTAGTGAGGGGTTAATTTGGAGCATGGGGTTGCTTAATATATTACACTGAGCTTTCCTAGCCTGCTGTTACCATTTGAAATAGCAGTGTGTTGTAACACAGCTGGTCAGATGAAGCTTTTTTTTTTTTTGGCCGGGGTAGGTCTTTGGCTGTGCGGTAGTGGCAGGGTGAGGATGCTGAGCGGGATCTTCCCTAGGCAGGATGCGTAGGAATCAGTGTGGGTCACTCCCAAACGCCCGGGCCGTCTGCATCCCAGTTTTTCCCGAATATTGGCTTCACGTGCAGGAGTGCGCGGCCGTTGATGCACGAGGAGACCCTGTCGTCGTGCCTCTCGGCGCAGAGATGTTGTTTCTTTGGCGACTATGTCGTACCCTGGCAGGATGAAGTTGCTCAAACTCCCACGGGATATGAATCATTGTGGTATGACACATTCAGCGGTTCTCACGCTGCCGCCTCGGAGAAGAGGCAATACAACTTGAGCTACACAAGCTCTAAATATAAAACCTTAAATAGGAGTTATTCTCCTCTGACCACTAACAAAAATACTGAGGATGAACAACAAAAATATCCTTTGCCGTAGTGGTGTCGCACAAGCGGAAGGCACTTCTGGAACTGCTCGGTTCCACCGCCAGTGGAAACAACCTCAGCCCAGATGACTGTAAGTCACCTATAGCCACACTCGGTGGTGCTGCTCAGACTCGTGCGGACACAGCGCGCTTCCCTCTGGAAGCGTCACGCGACTGTCGGAGGAAGGGAGCTGGTTCGACCCGACCTCCCTCTCTTGCACATTCCATTGGTTTTACTCCCGTTATGGCTCACTCCGGAGGCAGAGCGTTGTTCTTCGCTGCTCTTTAATAAGGGAAATTCTGCGGAGATCAATGAGCGCTTGCTTCTTGAGGCAGCTGCACGTGGAAACCCCCGTTGTCTCACTTTTTTAGAGTCATTCAGTTGATAGAAGTGCCCAGGACAACCTCAGCTTTCCTAAACTCCTCCGGGCCATATTGCATCCTCCCATACACCCATCCTACGGAACCAGGGGGTGTGGGGTGTGTGTTCAGCCGCAGGTGCCTGGAGAGAGTGGCGTGAGCCTGTCCGAGGAGCCGGAATCGGCAGGAGCGGCGAGCTGATGGCAGGGCACGCTGGGCAAGGCAAACCTGGTCTGTGTGAACTGCCAGCAGTCGCTGAGGAGAGAACTCAGTGTTGTAAGCTGTCTGTAGAAAAGGGATCTGCCCCAAGTAACCCAATTAGCACTACTTAATTTTGGGCCCCGCGGTGCAAGCCCCAGGACTGGAGAGAGCAGGAATTTGCCAGGCTGCCGTAGGGACAGTGATGGGAACGGCTGAGATGGGAGATGTGGGCTGACCTGCACGCGTCCCTCGGTGTAGCCTGAGATCTCTCCTCAGCATCTCCATCTCTTCGTCACCCAGCTCCTCTGAGCAGAGCAGCGCTGGCGGCGACAGCCCCCCGCTCTCCCCCTGGGCCAGGCTGAATTAAAAGGATCGCTGGACTGTTGCTTGATAGCTTTGTCTTTTACTAACTCCCCCAGTGTCTTCCTTTCTTCTCCAGTTACGCGGTGATCGCCTACGGCTGTGCCAGCTGCCCCAAGCTGACCTGCGAGAGGGACGGCTGCCAGACGGAGTTCTGCTATCACTGCAAACAGATATGGCATCCCAACCAAACCTGCGACATGGCGCGCCAGCAGCGGGCACAGGCGCTCCGAGTACGGACCAAGCACACGTCGGGCCTCAGTTACGGACAGGAATCCGGGCCGGGTATGGATTCACGTGGGTTTTTTGGTAGCTGAGAAAGAGCCACCCGTGTGCCCGAGCCCGTCCCGTCAGGGCAGGGGGGTGTTAATGCCCCGCGTGGCGCAGCTGAGGGTCTCCAGCAGCCATGGGTGAGGATGGCTGTGAAACTCAGACTCAGTTCCCCTTCTCGCATGCGTTAGGACAAATCCGGTGGGCTCCTCCAAGAATGCAAACCAGATCAGTAGGTGATGATGTGCTTTGGGTCCTTCCGCGTCACAGCAGCTCCCCCCATCCGCCCCAGTGAGGCTTGTGGCTCTTTTGATCTTGGATGTTCTCGCTTCTTGCTGATCTAAACCCTGAAGGGATAGGCATTTTTTACCCTTGCAGCTTCGAGTTTGCCTGCTGCGGTAGTAAAGAGCAGCGTTCGTGCCTGGCTGAGTGCAGGGAGCCTCGCTCCGCGCCCTGTTAGGTGTTAGTAATGTCAGGTACAGAAAAAATGCCAACCCACAGACTCCTACGCTGCCTGGTAGGAGCTGCTGCGTCTACCGAGTTAGCGTTCGTTAAAAATAACTGTATTGACTCTGAAAGTGGGCAGTAAGGCCATTTCATAAAGTCCCGCCCTACCCCCCAAAAAAAACCACCCTGATTTTTCCTTCTGTGTCAGGAGCGAGAACGTTAATACCCTTCACTTAGAATGGAGCCGTCGTGGGTGGTTCGGAGGTGGCTTGGTGGTATGATGAGGTTCAACGTGCCCCAGTTAGAGGTCCCTGATAATGGACAGCACAGATACTACCGCAGCCCGCGGTAGAAACCGGCGAGCAAAAAATAGTTACTGAGTTTTTACACCCTTTTAAAAGGAGATCCCTGCCAGGAAGAGTTTAGCACTTCGCCGCTGAAAGGGAGGTTCTTGGGACAGTGGTTTTTCCCCACCCCGTTCTTGCTGGATTCAATGTAGTGATTAATAAGGTGCGAGCTGGGCTCGGCAGTTGGGTTTCGTATTGTCGAGCATTGCAGAGGCTGCCAGCAAAGCCCCGAACCTCTGCGCAGCCCTTGCGTAACCGTGATCAGATGACGCTTGAATTACAGAAGAGATGAAGGACCCTTATTCTGGGGTCTGGGGACTGGACAGCCTCCGCACCGGACTCCCGTCTGCGCATCCAGACCCCATTCCCCTTTTGGCTGCTTTTGAAGACCAGGTTCGGAGCATCTCTGATGCCACCTTCACCCAATTGTTCTGTTGTTCTTGGCCCGTGAATCACCTCCGTGGAGCAATTTAGTAATGGTTTGTTCTTAGGCTGTTGCCTTGGCTAGCACAGCGCAGGTGTGACTTGTTCCCAGCACTTAAGCATATTCTGGAATACATCCCATTCCAGGCTAGAATAAGCTCTTTAAGTGACCGAAGTTCTCAGTCCCTGCTGTCCAGGCAAACGGCTTTGGTGGGATCTCTCTCATCAATGTTATCTTCTTGCTCGGAAGATAAACTAAAGGCACAACCATCCCCACTTTATCTGTGAGTGAAGGTGTTCTGCCCGCACAGAAAATCAGAGTCATAGAATGGTTTAGGTTGGAAAGGACCTTGAAGATCATCGAGTTCCCACCCCCCTGCCATAGGCAGGGACACCTCCCACCAGACCAGGTTGCCCAAGGCCATGTCCAGCCTGGCCTTGAACACCTCCAGGGATGGGGCCTCAACAACCTCTCTGGGCAACCTGTGCCAGTGCCTCACCACCCTCAAAGTGAAAAACTTCTTCCTAATGTTCAATCTGAACCTGCCCTCTTCCAGTTTGAAGCCATTCCCCCTCGTCCTATCGCTACGTGCCCTTGTAAAAAGGCCTTGTAAAATGAGGGGTTTCAATCCATAACGAGATCCCCCTCGTTGATTCTTTGTACTCACGGCAGAGCCCAACTCAATCCCGTGCTTCCTCCCTGTAGCTGATGACATCAAACCGTGCCCGCGCTGCAGCGCTTACATCATCAAGATGAACGACGGGAGCTGTAACCACATGACCTGCGCGGTGTGCGGCTGCGAGTTCTGCTGGCTGTGCATGAAGGAGATCTCGGATCTGCATTACCTCAGGTGAGGAGGGGAGCAGCCCACCGGGCTTCCAGCGGGGGCTCCTCTGAGCCTGGCCGGAGGAGCTCCGTTCACGTGTTGGCCTTTCATCCTCCTGCCTTGCCAAGAAGTCAGTAAAATTTTTGGCTTTCTGAGCCATCAGTAAAATTTTCGGCTTTCTTGACCCATCAGTAAAATTTTCGGCTTTCTTGACCCATCAGTAAAATTTTCGGCTTTCTGACCCAAAGAGCTGAGCTTTCTCCCCACATCACAGTAGGAGGATGCTCCTCCGCACCAAGAAAAGCTCCTCCTGATACAGTTGCATTTGAGAGCACTTTGCATACTGGATGTTAAACATAGTCCCAGTAGTGTGATAATCACCTTGATGAGTAAATTAATCTTGATGACGGGGAAAAAAGAGGGAAACCTTTTTTGTGTTTGCCTATACACTTCCTAAGTTTTGGGTTTTGTTCACGTGGAAGTTGAACTTGGGGTTCTCGAGGACACTTGGGAATTGCTGTGGTGTTAATGTCTTCTTTTTTCCCTTCTATTAAGCCCCTCTGGCTGTACATTCTGGGGCAAAAAGCCATGGAGTCGTAAAAAGAAGATTCTCTGGCAGCTGGGCACGTTGATCGGTGCTCCTGTAGGCATCTCCCTCATCGCTGGCATTGCCATTCCTGCTATGGTCATCGGCATCCCCGTGTATGTCGGGAGGAAGGTGAGTGTGGAGGGCGGAAGGCTGGAGCTGAAGGGTTTGGGGCGTTCTCTGTACTCAGGGCATTTGACCAGAAATTTAGAGCTGATACGAAGGGTGGGTCTTGTCATAGAACCCAAATTCAGTTGTCTCTTCTAAACTTTGTCTTATCTTTTGGGCTTTGTGGGGGGCGAGGGAAGGTGGTGGCTGAGAGCCATTCAGGCTGAAGTCCTCTCAAATGCGTTTTGCATTGCTCCTGCGCCTCTGCCTTGACCCAGGAGCACCCAAGGAGAGCCCTGGGCCCTTTTTAACACATCCTGGGCTGATGGGCTCGGTGGGACAGTGGCTGGACCCTGAGCTTTGGCTTGCGTAAGTCACTCGTGTTTTGATGCTGACCTGCTGCCCCAAACCGCCTGATGCTGTTGTGTGTCTGTGCTGATAAAGCGGCGCCGAGAGGGAAGAAATGGCACGTCAGCACTGTAGTTGTAGCTGCTTCTTTTTCCTAAACACAGACCCACCTGCTAGATCTGATCTGTGAGGAGATCTGTGGTCAAGATGACGTTCTCTATGGGCTAATGTAGCTGACAAGGCTGTAAAAACATAAGCATTATTAATGTCTTCTGCTGGCGTTTGCTCATGGCCAGGCTCCCTTCTCACCTGGTGCTTCTCCTTCCATCAGATCCACAGCAGGTACGAGGGAAAGAAAACCTCTAAGCACAAGAGGAACTTGGCCATTACTGGTGGGGTCACCTTGTCTGTCATTGCCTCTCCAGTTATCGCTGCTGTCAGTGTTGGTAAGTGGGTACAGTCCCTTTCCCTTCTGGTGGGCCAGTAGTCACCGAGACAGGCGGGTAGCCCAACCCTGTGAGGTGGGGGGGTGCATCAAGAAGAGTGTGGCTAGCAGGTGGAGGGAGGTCATCCTCCCCTTCTGCTCTGCCCTGGGGAGGCCACATCTGGAGTACTGTGTCCAGTTTGGGGCTCCCCGGGTCAAAAAGGACAGGGAACTGCTGGAGAGGGTCCAGCAAAGGGCTACAAAGATGCTGAGGGGACTGGAGCATCTCTGTGATGAGGAAAGGCTGAGGGACTTGGGGCTTTTCAGTCTGGAGAAGAGAAGACTGAGGGGGGGGCCTTATCAACGCTTATGAATCCTTCGAGGGAGGGTGCCAGGGGGATGGGAACAGTCTTTGTTCAGTGGTGCCCAGTGACAGGACAAGAGGGAAGAGGCACAAACGTGACCATAGGAAGTTCCATCTGAACCTGAGGAGGGCCTTCTCTCCTGTGCGGGTGGCAGCGCACTGGCACAGGCTGCCCAGAGAGGTGGGGGAGTCTCCCACTCTGGAGCCATTCCAAACCCACCTGGACGCTGTCCTGTGCCACTGCTGGAGGTGCCCCTGCTCTGGCAGGGGGTGGCACTGGGGGAGCTCCAGAAGTCCCTTCCAGCCCTCACCAGTCTGGGATTCTGTGCACTACAGCAGCACGAGTGAAGGGCTCCTCCGCTGTCCCTCTGCAAAGGTGTAAACGAGGGTCTTTCTGTGTTAAAAGCGGTGTAAAGACAACCAAGAGTGTCCCTACCCCAAAGAGTCCTCCTGTCTGCCCAACACCGCTCAGCCTTAAGCTCCCCTTAACTCAGCGCGTCCCGCTCTCCAGGTATCGGAGTCCCCATCATGCTGGCTTACGTCTACGGTGTTGTGCCCATCTCGCTGTGCCGAGGCGGCGGCTGTGGTGTTAGCACCGCCAACGGAAAGGGTGTGAAAATCGAGTTTGATGAAGACGATGGACCAATCACAGGTACTGAGGGATAACTGGGGAAGGGAAGGGGGTGAAGCAAGACCCTGTAATGAAGGGGTAGGGCGGTCATAATGTTTCCCAAATCCCAACATCTCTCTTTACCTGGGTTTGGCTAGAAGCGGTTATTTGCTTTAATCTTCTGCTGGTCATCAGCTGTGAGCGAAATCTCAGCTCTTCATTGCCCTGGACGAGGCAGGGAGGCAGTCCGAGACCCGTGCTGCCCGCTCTGTGCCCCCCAGCTCTGCCAACTCCGTCACAGCCGGACGGTCCCCTTGCTCATCCCCATTCCTGGGCTGTTTTTCCCCGCAGTGGCTGATGCCTGGCGAGCCCTGAAGAACCCCAGCATCGGCGAAAGCAGCATTGAGGGGCTGACCAGTGTGCTGAGCACCAGCGGCAGCCCCACTGACGGGCTCAGCGTGATGCAGGGCAACTACAGCGAGACGGCCAGCTTCGCCGCCCTCTCAGGAGGCACCCTGAGCGGTGGGGTCCTCTCGGGAGGCAAGGGGAAGTACAGCAGGTAACTGAACTGGTGGGCCCAGCAAGAACGGGGTGGAGGCTCCCAAGGCCCGTGCTGGTTGAGCAGGCTTATTTTGGGGAGGTCTCCGGGAATGTGAGCGATCCTTCTTCGGCTTGGGAGTCGTGTCCTACTGTTCTTGCTTCTTGATCTGTTGTAGAATAACTGGTCCCAGCAGACCAGGCTGCTTCTGGAGTCGGTGCTAGGCTGGTTCTTGCAAGGAGGACAATAGATAAGTTTCTGTCCCTGCTGAGCTGCTTGAAACGGCAGAGTTGATGCTTCAGGTTAATTGGGAACAGCGCAGAGATGCCTGCGTGGCCTGCTTAAAGATCTTCCAGTCCTCTTATCCCAGCCTACGGGTGGTGGTGGTTCCTGTTCCCTAGTGGCCTGTAGCAAGTGGGGTCGCTGCCTTCCAAGTCAGGAGGTTGCACTGCAGTTTTCCTCTAAACTTGCCTGTGAGTCAGTTTGCCGGGTAATTAGAGACACGTGTTGATACGGCAGCCAGGATATAATCACGGCTGTGTGCTAGATCTGTGGAAAGCTGTTCTTCGCAGGAATTGCGTGAGTCATAGGTACAAACACAACTTTACCTTCGTCATGGAAAACAGAATGGGTTTACCTAAATGGAGCCAAAAATGAGACTAAATGAGAGGAACCATTGGGGTTAAACTCTGTCACGCCGAGCTGGGCCAGCACAGAGAGCCTCTTGCTTTCCCATAAAGAACAGTGCCTGGTTGGTGCCCCTCGGGGACCATCTAAGGCATTTCTGAGGAATCCTCCTCTCTTCCGCAGGCTGGAAGTCCAGGCAGATGTGCAGAAGGAGATTTTCCCCAAAGACTCAGTCAGCCTGGGGGCTATCAGCGACAACGCCAGCACTCGAGCCATGGCTGGTTCCATCATCAGCTCCTACAACCCCCAGGACAGGTAGGAGGACGTGCGATGGTGAAGAAGAGTGTTGGTAGTGGGTGTCCTGGAAAAATCTGTGCTCTGCGAGGTGCTGCTGTGGGTGGTGAGATGACTGCAGTTGCACCAGCCTGCTCTTCTGGAGCTGGCAAGTGGATTGATCTTTCTACTTGTACAAAAGGCGGACTGGGGACAATTTGGGAGAAGCCTCCATGGGTAACATGGAGGCTGAGGAGGGGATCTGCAGCCCAGGACCCTCAAGGTCTGTTCCTGGCCACTGGTGGGGACTCTGGTGCTTTCCCAGTTGAGTTTCTGACTCATAGCCTGGAGATGATCTTGGGTGCTGTTAGGAGGGCTCAAGGAGAGCAGCGAGTGGGGGTGTTTCTCAGATGCCGCAGGGTGATGAGCAGCATCTTGCACATGTCTGGGAAACGTCATCTTCCCGGTACAGTGGTGCAGTGCCCAGTGGTGACCCAGCTGAACCCAGTAACTGTACCCAGTAATGCAACGGTGCTTGTTTCTGCAGGGAGTGCAATAACATGGAGATCCAGGTGGACATCGAAGCCAAACCAAGTCACTACCAGCTGGCCAGCGGCAGCAGTACAGAGGACTCTCTGCACGTCCACACCCAAATGGCAGAGAATGAGGAAGAGGAGGAGGAGGAGGAGGAAGAGGAGGAGGACGGTGAGCAGGAGCAGACGTGCAAACACCAAAGCTGTGAGCAAAAGGACTGCATTGCCAGCAAAACCTGGGACATCACCCTGGCCCAGCCGGAGAGCATACGGAGCGACCTGGAGAGCTCCGACAGTCAGTCGGACGACGTGCCAGACATTACCTCGGACGAATGCGACTCCCCCCACTCTCAGACTGCGGCAGCCCGCCCACAGACCCCCAAAGCTAGAGGTGCCGAGAGCCCAAGTGCCCACCTGAGCCACTGTGCCCAAGCCGAGGGCTGCAGGCTGGATGAAATAGTCAAACTGGAGTGCATCGAAGCCAGAGTATGAAGCGGCCTCCTGCTGGAAAGCACACTCGCTGTCATTGCATCTTTTGGGGCAGGGTTGTGTCCGTGTTGGCTTCCGTTCACCGTTCTCCAGCCGGCTCCCCAGCCTCGCCCCGGGGAGTCGCTGTTTCTTACGTTGACAAAAAAGAAAAAGGAGGAAAAAAAAAAAAAAAGAATAAAAATCCCCCGCCCTCTTTTTGTTTTAATTTATTGGTTCAAGCTCTGTGAGGTGTGTAAGAGTGTAAATATGTACGTGTGTCTGTATGTCTGCAAACATCCTAAGGGACTATTTGAATAAAGACTCTGGTTGTCATTCCACTCGCATCCAGTTCATCCTTTCCACAGATGTACGGGGAAATCCTCTGGCTGCCTTTGCTCAGGCGTTTGTAAACACTGCCCTAGCCCGAGGCGTGGGGAAAACCGGGGCATCTCCTCTTCCTCCTCCGCGGAGTGGGGTGTGACAGCCTTGTCCCCTCTGCAGCGGTGATGGGGACGGTGCATGTGTCACGCAGGGCTGCAGTGGCCCTGTGTTGTCCTGAAGCAGAGCTGTGTCTCCCTTCTCCTCCCTCCCTGTGCAGCAGCGCCGGGTACAGGTTAAGAGAGGGAAAGGATGGGAAGTAACGCTGTGCTGAGCCAAATTCCCAGCGCTGCTGGGTGTGAGGGACCCGAGGTGGCCGAGGGCTGGGCTGGGGGCTCAGATGGGATATTAGGGACAAGTGTCTTTCCCCAGACCAGTCCCAGGAGTCAGGGCGGCGTTGCTGTCCCTGTAATTAAATTGTCGGTGCCTCCTGACTGCGATAAGCTTTGCAGAGAGCATCGCTCAGCAAGGATGTCCTGTGAGCGAGGGAGGGCTGCCCCAAAGGGCTGCTCTTCCCGCAGCCGCCTCGGCAAGCCGTTGTCCCCAGTCCCTCTCGCTCGGTCTCTTGCTGTCGGTAACTTCCCTAGAAGCTTCATTTGGGCNTTGTCCCCAGTCCCTCTCGCTCGGTCTCTTCCCTAGAAGCTTCATTTGGGTGTTTGCCACCCAACTGGCTCCTCTGAGTCACCTTCAGGGAAGCTGGCACCAGCGCTGATCCCTCTGCTTTTCCCTCTCTCTGCAGGTCGATCCCCGGTACCCGACGGCGCTGGTCTCTGCCCCGCGCTCCGGCAGCATCCCACCCCGAGGGGCTGCCCCTTCCCAGACCCTCAGCCCGCGAGACTCGGAGCTGTCTGGCCGGATCCCAGCTCGTCGCCATCGCTTTAGGGTGGACCGACCTCAGTGTGCCGGGGAAGTGGAGATGGCGGGGATGGATGGGGAAGGGGATGAGGCAGCGGGGCATGGCGTATCGGCATGGCATGGTGTATTGACACGGTACGGCACAGCGTGACACAGCATGGTGTATCGGCACGGCACAGCATGACATGGCACGGCACAGCGTGCCATGGCACAGTGTATCGACATGGCACAGCGTGCCACGGCATGGTGTATCGACACAGCATGGCACAGCGTGTCACGGCACGGTGTATCGACACGGCATGGCACAGTGTGCCACGGCACGGTGTATCGGCACGGCACGGCACAGCGTGCCACGGCATGGCTGCCAGCTCGGCAGCAAGGGGAGCGCAGGGGTGGGGACAGGGCTGTGCTTCCCCTCGACGGAGGCAGGCGAAGGTGGAGTTATCCCTTTGTTCGTCCTGGGGAGCTGGTCCGACAGGAACTGGAGTGGCAGTGGGGTGCAGCAGGTGAGCTTCTCCGGTGGCCCGGTCCCGGTCCCAGCCTTGGTCCTGCCTGACCGTGTGAGAACCCTGATGGATCCGGCTGCCAACCCAGGGGCTGAGGGCAGCGCTGGCCCCGGGGGCATCGAGGGGCTCTGATGGCCTCATCCCGGCCGGGTGAAGATGTGTCAAGTGGGTGAGTTTGGGTCTGGGGTGGCGATCGCGATGGGAGGGTGCCCCAGCCCTGCCTGCGGCTCCAGCACTGCCCTCCCGCAGGGAAACTGAGGCAGGGAGGGAGGGGAGCTGAGGGGCAGGGATGGAGCTGGGCTCAGCACCCGGGTGGTGGCAGGAGAGTGGCCCCAGGGTGGGTCCCGACAGGGAAACAGCTCCACTGCTGCTGTGGTCACTCCTCAAAGCGCCGGGTGCCGAGAGGCAGCGCTGGAGCTGTCGTTTATGGGCGGCTGCTCTCCTCAGAGCATCCTCATTACTCTGGGGAGCCCAGTCCTTCCCAGCCCCATTGGGGACGCCTGTCCCCATGGCTGCTGGCCCCACACTGCTGCCCTGGTCCCAGGAGAGCCGGCTGGAGCAGTGGTTTGCATACCTGGGCTGCCGGTGGCTACCACCAAGTCACCTTCTGCCTCGTCCCGCACCAGCATGGGGCACATCCTCTGGGGCTGTCCCCAAATGCCCCCTGACTGTGCTGAGTGTGGTGCAAGAGCGGGAGGGACGGCGTGGTGCCACCACCCCACACAATGCAGCCTCCTCGCCAAGACATCCTCTCCCTTCTGTCTCAGGTCACCTCGATCCCAGCAGCCACCAAAGGGTCCTCATGAAAAAGGGCCTCATCCTCCTCATCATCGGGCACCTCAACTTCATCACTGGCTCCCTCGTCCATGGCACCGTCCTCCGCTTCGTGGTCAACCCCCGGGATGCCATCTCCCTGCAGTACGCTGTCGCCAACACCGCCTCCGTCATCTCTGCGCTGCTGGTACCACGGGCTGCAGGGTAGGGGGGGACGGGGGTGCGTGGGGTGCATCTGGGGTGGATGCAGGTGTATGCAGGGTGGGCAGGAGGTGGGATGCAGGAGGATGCGGGATGGATGTGCTATGGATGCAGGGTGGGCAGGAGGTGGGATGCAGGAGGATGCGGGATGGACACTGCTCCATCTCCCCTCCCCTGCTCTAAATAAGCCTTTCTAGCACAAAACTGAGAGGTTAAATGCACAGGGGCTTGTTACTGGGGGAGCATCACTGCCGCCCGTGATGCTGAATTGGACAGATGAGCTTTCAGGGACGATGTCAGCAGGGAAAGGGGACTGATGCCCCTGGGGTGGGCGGGCGCCATGCATCGCTGACCTCCCTGCGCTTCCTTGCAGACCATCTCCTGTGGAATATCTGCCCTCATGCTGTCCCGCTACCTCACCCCCGCCGCCCTCGTAAGCACCCCTGGCCCTGCAGCCCCTTGCCCAGCACCCAGCAGGCTGCAGCCATCCCATGGAGCGCACACAGCCGCCACGTCCCCTCGCTTGGGGACTGTCTCCCGGGGAGGGAGCCTGGACAGGCGGCCGCGCACGGCCCTGGCTCACCATGCTGCCTCTTCTCTCTCCTGCTGCAGAAATGGGTGGTTTTCGCCCTGAGCGCCAGCAGCAGCCTGGGCTGCCTGTCCTGCCTGCTGGGGCTGGCCGTCTCCATCGGGCTGACGCTGGGCACCCAGGGCCGGGTGCTGCTGGCCCCCTGCACCGTCCGCAATATTGCCCTTGCCCCGGTCTCCCGCGAGTGCCCCTTCGATCCCACCCGCGTCTACGTGAGTCCCCAGTGGGCTGTGGGCTGAGGATGCCTGCATGGGGATGGGGGGGACGTGCGGGAACCTGACGCGCCATGTCCCCGCAGAGCTCCACGCTGTCCCTCTGGGCCATCTCCCTCCTGCTGGACTCGATGGGGATTGTCTTCGGCATCCGCTGCCTCCTGCTCACCCTCGACCTTCTCCACCTCGGCTGCTGTTGCCACAGGACGCACCGGAGGAAGGTGACTCCTGGTCCCGGGGCTCAGCACCGACCCTCTCCCGTGCAGGGCTGGGATGGACCCATCTGGGCTCAGGGGCTCCGGGACAGGGGTAGGACTTGCTGACCCGAAGTTCTCACCCCCCCGGGTCCTGCTCTCAGTGGTCTCTCTGGCTTGCAGGTCTCCTTGCAGGCAGCCCCCGCGGAGAGCCCTGACCCCGGGCAGTGCCTGGGCTTGCTGAGGCTGGACAGCGTGGAAACCGCCCGGCTCTGAGCAGGGACCGAGGGCTGACCCCATGGATGCGCGCCGGCCAGCCCTGCCCTGTCCCAGCATCTGCACAGCCCCACGACGGGACCTGGCTGCCCCCCAGCCCGGCTACGGGGTGCACATGTCTCCAGGATGCCACCAGCCCAGACCTGTGAGCCCATCGCTGTGGCCTCAGGTCACCTGCAGTGAGGGAGGTGACCAGGTTGGATCTGGACTTTGCAGGGAGGAACTTTCCCCTCGGCACCGACGGTCCCTTTCCCACCGCCAACTGCACTGACACAAACTTTATTCTGCAGGTATTAAAAGACCAGAAGCGTGTCCCCTCCCCGCGGCCCCCACCCCTGCGCCGGCCGTGGGGCTGTGGGGAAGGGGCTGGCGCGGCCCCCCGGCCGTGGCAGTGTGTGCATGCGTGGGGGGTGCTGGGGGGGCCCCCGAGCCACCCGGTCTTTATCCCCTGGGCCGTGTCCCTGTGCCCACTGGAGATGCAGCGGTGGCTTCGCCGCCAGCCTTTCCCACCGGGCTGGGTTGTCCCCCTGCTCCGAGTCCCTGATGCTGAGGGGGGGGACCGTCCTCGCTCGGGGCAGACCCTGCCTCCATCCTTCCCCCAGTAGAGCCAGGGCAGGAGCCCCCCCCCGGCGATGGGGACCGTCCCCCCGGACTCCCCCTTGCCCCAGCCTCAGCCGGGCTCCAGCTCTCTCCCCACAAGGGGCCGTGGGGGCTCGGTGGTGGGGACGACGGGGGCCGGGCAGGGGACGGCAGCAGTGGCTGGCTGCAGGGTCGGGTGATGGTGGGGGGGCCGTGAGGGGCTGCGGGGGTCCGCGGGGCTCAGAGCTGTGCGGCGCCGCTGGGGTCGCACTGCAGCAGGCGCACGATGGACGGGTCGCTCTTGGCACCTTTGATGAACTCCTCCAGCGACAGCTTGCCTGCAGAGGGAGGGGAGGGACACACGGCTCAGCCTGGTGGCCACCACCCCATCGTGAGTGCGCACCGCACCGGAGACCTCCCGGCACGCACCGTGGACTCCCACCCGCCCGGGATGAGCACCCCTGGGGTCCGCTCCCACCTGCGGGAGTGCGCTGAGCCCCTCCGGCTGCTGGGGCTCCCCCCAGCCACGCCGGCAGACGTGAGCCATTTAATCAGCGCGCGTGCGGCTCCTTCTAAGACCCCCGGATTTAGCCATGAGACCTTTCCCTTAATCCCCTCCATCTCTCATTTACCGTCGTTATTAGTATCCATCTGTCGGAAGATTTTTTCCGTTCTTTTCTCCGGAGTCGATTCATCTTCGGGCATGTTCATCACAGAGGAGACCATTTTGTAGATGGCCTGGGAGAGGGAGACGGGGATGAGGGTGGGTGCAAGGTGGGCACCTGCCATCGCCCACCGGAGACGGGGGACAGAGCTCTGAGCTTTGCTGCCCTGGGAACGGTGTTTGACACCCTCCCCGTGCCATCAGGCTGCGGGAGGCTTTAGCTGTGGACGCAAGCAGCAGCCCCGGGGAAACAACCCGCCTGCAGGAGGCAGTTGGAGCTGCTCCTGCAGGGAGGAGATGCCCACCGAGATGCCACCGCAATGGCCTCACAAGTCACCTTCTGATGCTGATGCCACCGGGTTGTGGTTTGGGCAAGGAGAGCATGTCAGCAGGTCTGCTGACAACACGTCCCTCTGCCCCGGGGCGAGCGGGGACAGCTGCGTGCACCCAGCCCTCCCCGGGAGCACTGTGAGTGGGGCCAGCAGGGAGAGCCCTGGGATGGGGTGACAAAGGGATGTCCCCAGGACGGGGAAGAAGCAGGGGATGCCCCGGCATAGACTGATCCCTGCAGCCGCAGAGCTCAGCGAGCGGCTCTGCAGGCAGCAACAAGCTCTGTCCCAAGCAGAAACGCTGGGTGCGTGTCCCCAGCCCGTCCACATCCTGGGAGGGGACAGCCACCATCACACCAGGGTGACACATAGGACCACACAGTAGGAGTCACAGCGGGGCAAGGGAGCCCGGTACCTGCACGATCTCCAGCATCTCCTCCCGGCTGATGTAGCCGTTGCCATCCAGGTCGTACATGCTGAAGGCCCACATGAGCTTCTGCTCCAGCTTCCCGCGGGAGGTGACGCTCAGGGCGATGATGAACTCTCGGAAGTCGATGGTGCCGTCACCGTTGGTGTCGAAGGTGCGGAAGACGTGCTCGGCGAACTTGGAGGCATCGCCATAGGGGAAGAAGTTGGCGTAGATCTTCTTGAACTCCTCCACGTTGAGGATGCCAGAGGGACAGTCCTTCAGGAAGCCCTTGTACCAGCCCTGCAGCTCCAGGTCGGAGAACTCGGTGTTTTCCCGCAGGTCCTGGAGCATCTCGGGTCGCAATTTGCTGTTCTGCTTCCCCATGCCGCTGGGACGCTCCGGTCGTCCCGGGGGACGAGCGCTGCAGTGGGGCAGGCGCCTGGCCCGGCTCGGGGGGTGGTGTCCCTCTGTGCTACAGGAGGGGAGAGGGACGGGGCAGCGCTCCCTGGCAGCCCCCGGACACCCGGGCGGACACGGACACCGATGCGGCCCCCTCCATCCCCACTGTCCTCTCTGAGCTGTCAGGGCCAGCCCCGGTGACCACCCAGCGCCGGGTAGCGCCAGCCCCCTGGCGTTTGCGTAATAAGCCCTTATAGCTCATTTGCATAATATATAGGCGATATATAGCTGGCATCTGGAAGGGCAGAGCAGCCTGGAGGAGGGGAAGGGGCCCCGGCAGTGCGCTGGTTGGGGGCTCTGGGTCCAGCCCAGCTTTGGGGCTGGCCAGATCTGGGTCAGCTCCCCCGGAGGGAGGGAGGGTTATTTTCAGCTCCTCCACTGCCTCCGTTAATATTTGATGCCTCCGGCTGGCACTGGAGCCCCAGGGAGGGCCGGGGGCTGCAGGTCTCTGCTCGGGGTCCCCTCTTTGCTTCAGGGTGCCCACACCCCCGGGAACCCAGTGCTCCCCATCCCGCTGGGGTCACCCCCCAGGAGCGCAGAGGGAC
This sequence comes from Anarhynchus alexandrinus, assembly GCA_008711295.1. Taxonomy (NCBI): domain Eukaryota; kingdom Metazoa; phylum Chordata; class Aves; order Charadriiformes; family Charadriidae; genus Anarhynchus; species Anarhynchus alexandrinus. Next base: position 1,696,463 of record VUYV01000198.1, on the reverse strand, counting down.
CGGGAGGAGGTCAGGGTGGGTGCCCAGCATCTGGCCACACACCCCCGGTGCCCACGCTGGGGGCTCTGGGGGGACCTTCACCCACTGCCCCCACCCCAGGTTGTGTTGTGACCCTTGTGTGGGGAGAGGACGGGCTCGGGGGGCTTCATGGATGCATGGGGGGCTTCAGTGCCTGGAGCACCCACTGTCTCACCCAAAGTAGAGAGGGGGCCCAGCACCCCCAAACCTCCTTTCCTTCAGGTTTTCAGGGTGGACAGGACTCCCCAGGAGGAGCAGCCCAGTACGGCTGGAACCCCCAATCAAAGGGAACTGGGACCTCACAGTGTCTCTCCATCACCCCCCACCACCTCTCCATCCCCACTCCAGCAGCCCGGGGGGACGATCTGTGTGTCCCCACCCCACTCAAGCGTCCCAGCCAGGGCCCCCCCGGGGCTGGCACGACCCCCAGACCCGCTGCCTGGGGGGGGCTGTGCCCCCTCCCCACTGCCTGGGGCAGCTCCCACTGCTGGGAGGGAAGCCTGGGGGGGGCTCAGCACCCTGAGAGGGGTTTGCAAGGACACCCCCCCCAAAACAGGCACCTCCGCAAGGGTGGTTGGGCACCCCCAAGGAAGATGCTCCCGGGGCGGGGGGGTTACAGGGGATTCCCCCAAAACCGGGCACCCCCGGAGAGAGAGGGATTGCCGGGGATACACCCAAGGAAAGGTCCCCCCCAGGGTGGGGTGTGGGGGGGAGCGGTGGGGATTACAGGACACCCCCGGAGAGATGTGGCGGGGTGCGAAGGGGGGCACAGAGCACCCCCGACAAGATGCGGCGGGGCCGGGGGGGGGCTCTGCAGCCGCCGGCGGGGAGGGACGTGCTCGGGGGCTGCGTCCGTGCCGGTGCCCCGGTCCCTCCCGGTCTCCCAGTGCCCCCCTGATTCCCACACACACCCCCCTTCCCTCCCCGGGGTCCCCCCATCCCCGCTGCCTCCTACCTGCCCGGGGACGAGCTGCCGCCGCCGCCGCCGTGCGCTAACGCAGCCCGGGAGCGCCCGCCGGTAGTGCCCGCCGCAGCGCCGGGCTGCGGGGGGGCACCGGCACCGGGGGGCACCGGCTCCGGGTGGGGCACCGGAGGCACCGGCAGCGGCCCCCACCCCCGGGGAATCTCCGCCCACGCACCACCCCCCACACACACACCCGGGACTCTCTGCCGTGGGGCTCGGGGTGCAGCCCCTGGTCACCCCACAGTGGGGCTCTGGGGTGAGGGGGGGGACCAGTATTGCACTGGCAAGGGCTGGGGCGGCTCTGGGAGCACTGGGAGGTCTTGGGGCACCGGGAGAACTGGGAGCACTGGGAGCACTGGGGGCACTGGGGGCACCGGGGGTGCTGCGTTGGCACACCAGACCGGGGAGCTGGGTCTCAGGCTGCCCGCAGACCTGGGCGGACACGCCGTGCCCCTGGTTGGGTCATCAAGAGCTCTGTTACAAATGTCACTTGTCCCTTCTGTGGGGTGCCACCCTGCCCCGGGCTGCAGTGAGGAGGGTGGGATGTGTGTGTAAACACACACACACACACACACACACACACACCCCCTGTGCATGCACCTATTTTGGGGACCACTCTCCCCACCGCATGTGCCACCCCTGCCATCACACCTGCCTGTCCCCATCCTGTCCCCTCGGAAAGAGCCGCTGCCCCAGGACACGGGTCAGGGTTGTGCCCACAGGGACAGGGAGAGCCAGGGGCTGCGAGGGTCCCCCACGCACACCTCGGGCATCCCCAGCTCCTGGGCACGGGGTTAGCCATCACCTCCGCGTTGGCCCAAGAATGTGCCAAGCTGGGTGTTTTGGGGCTAGAAGGGGACATTTTGAGTTGAGTGTCCCCAGCACACAGCCAGGGACCGATGCGGTGTGGCATCACAGCATCCTCAGTCGTTCCAGGGGCTGGAGCAAAGCAGCTTTCGGCAGCTGCTCCGAGCGCTGGGAAAAGGCTCCGGTGAAGACAGATGCTCACTATAAGGAGGTGCCATTCCCGGCAGGTTTTCCTGCCTTCCTGCACCAGCTCCATCCATTTGCAAAGCCCAGGATTGTTCAGCAATGCCGCGGGGAGCAGATGGCAGGGGCAGATGGGAGGAAGAGCCACTCTCCTCCGAATTACACAAATAAACATGCATAAAGTGATTAAACCCACAGCCCCATCACTGGTCTGGGGGGAACGGGGAAGGGATCGGGGTGGCTGCTGCGGAATAGGGAGCTGAGGGGGAGGACCGCTTGGGAGATCCAGAATGGGGCTAATTCACCCCACAATCTGCTGGGCGCTGGGATCAGTGAGGCTGAGAGGCCGCAGGTGCCTGTCGAGGGAGACCTGGCACCTCCAGGCCTATAACGCCAACCTGAGCAGGGCAGGAGATAGGGACCAGCACTGATAAAGCGGCCAAAATCCACGGGCATGTTTTGAAACGCCGATCGGCAGTGCTTCCCCAAACCACTATTGGGCTGGCGAGGGGACCCAGCCCAGCCTGCGGTGCTGGCCCATGAGGACCACAGGGACCTCGCTGTGCCGCAGGACTAATTAATTATTAATAATAAAGACAATATTGATCTCTCATTGTGGTTTTTTCCCCCTTTTTAACAGCCTCGTGGCGGTACCATCACCTTGCCTGTTGCTGGAGGACTCTGGAGGAACAGAGACCCGCAGAGGCGCCTTCCTGCCCTTCGCCTGTGCCTTTCGGTGCTGAGCCTCCTCCTGGGCGCTGCCGTCCCCTCATCAACTCCTTCTCACCCTCCACGTCCATGTCCCAGCCTGGCCGAGGGACCAGTGGCTCTGCAGGGCTGGGAACCCCCCCATGAAGTGTGGGCAGGGGTCTCGCGCAGGACTAGCATTGAGCCCAAGATGGGTTTGGGGAATGGGATTGGGCTGGAAACAAGGGAACGGGTGATGAGAGCTGCTGTGGCGGTGGTGTCTCCCCCCATCCCACGTAAGAAAGATGTTTGGAGAGGGGTACAAGATGGGGACAGGAACTGGGACCCTGGCGTGAGCAGAATGGGGAGAGATTTGTGCCCTCGGGGCTGAAGGCATCCTGGGGGGCAGAGCCGGGCAGCCCCCGTGCTGGGCGATACCCCCACATGCAGCGGTGCTGAGGTTGGGGGAAGAGTTGGGCCCCCCCAAGGTGGGGGTGCCATTTCCCCTCCGATAATCTTCATATCTATTTTAATCCCTCTCTGCATGAGTGGCAGAGGGCACAACTGACGCAGGCTGATTTGAAAGCATCCCATTTCCGACTCAAACCGGGCCCTAAACCCACCTAATCCCCCGCGCTGGAAGGGATTGCAGGAGGGGGAGAGAGGATAATATGGGGCACGGGGGGCACGGGCAGGGCTGTACTCTGCCATCAAACACTAAGTGATTTACAGGGTCCACAGGGTTGGGGGCAAATGACCCCCCAGCCCATCCCCTCCGGCTCCTCATCCCCTCAACCCCGCAGCCTTGTGGTTTTTTCGGCGTGCAGCCCCCTGCGTCACCCTTCCCTCCTTGCAGCCACGGCTCATGCTCCCACTGGCCGGTTTGGGGGCTCAGCTCTGCCACGGGAGGGTAGGACTGTCCCCTGGGGGTGCCAGGGCCCCAGAACAGGGAGCAGGGCTGGCTCGGGGCTGGCTCCTGCTGGCCCCAACCTTGTGGCCGAGCTGAGCTGGTGGCAGAGATGCTGCCGGGAGGATGCTGAAATGGCTGCGGGCGCCGCTGTGACGCCTTCCCCATCGCCGGCGGAGAGAGACGTGGGGTGTTGGCGATGCCCTGGCTAGGAGATTCCCCCTCCTCTTCCTCCTCCTCCTCCTTCTTCTCCTCCTTCTTCTCCTTCTCGCAGGGATTTCTGCGGGAATTTCCTGCGTTGTCATAGCAGCCGTGAAGCCCTCGAGGCTTTGCTGCAGCGGGGCTGGGTGGGATGGGGCTGCAGGGGAGACCCTGTGCCCTGCCCGGGGACACACACACCCCACCGAGCGTGTCCCTGTGCCCCAGCACACGCGGCAGCCATGTCCCTGAGGTGCACAGCTCCACACACACACGCATATAGGGCAGCATCTGTTGGTGTCAGCTTTGGCGTGGTCCCAGCTGCCGTCCCCAAGCTGGTGGGGCTCGGTGGCACCCAGGGTGCCAGGGCTTGGCGCACCATGGCGGGACATTCAGGGGCTTTGGTGATTTGGGCTCCAGCATCGGCTTCACCGGCCCCACGTGCCCATGGGAGCATCCTCACATGCAGCCAGAGGTGTGCAGGAGGAGCCCAGGCATGGCCGGGGCAGCTGTGGGTGCCCCAGGACCGTGCCCTAAGGAGGGTTAGTGCCCAGCAGACAAACAGGCACCGTCCCTGCAGCCTGCTGGGGTACTGGGATGAGCTGGGAGGGGAGAGGGCAAAGCAAGAGGGGGTTTAGCCCCTGCCTGTACCAGCAAACCCAACCAGGGTCTCCCCGATGCCCTGCAGACCCCCTCCCTGTGGGCCCACACTGACCCCACAGTTTGTCCCCGTCCCCACACCGTGCACAGCCCTGCAGAGGACACGGTGAAGGTAAGCAGAGCTGTGGCGGGGGGCGCGGGGCAGGGGCTGCAGGAATAGCTGAGGATTAAAAGCAAATGCCCAGATAATGAGGATCTTTGGTAAAAAGCCCATTTGTATAATTTAAATCTCTAATAGGCTTCCTGGAATACAAAGCCCTTTGTGATGCCCGATCTCATCTGGATCAGGAGCCGATCGCTCGCTAAATCTTGACTTAGCGCCGTGGGGATGCAGGGAGGTTTCATAACGGAGTGGCTCCATCCCACGTCCCCTCGTCCCCATGTCCCTGTGGTGCCCACGCCGCTGCCCTGAAGCACGTACGGCTCACCTTGCCCAGGCAGCCAAGGTCGGGGCTCCCGGGGACACGAGTCCCTGTCCCCATGGGGCGCAGGTGTGCTGGCACCTGGACGTGTGTGTTCAGCAGTGCCGTGACATGGAGCTGGGATGTGTTTTGGGGCAATTTGGGCAGAAGTGGGTGCCCCGCGGTGGGGCGGAGGCGGCTGCAGGGGTGTTGGGAGGGGAGATGTGCTCTGTGGGTGTCTCGGTGCCCCATTTTCTCTGCCACCAGCTGCAGAAGTGCAAAACCTCTAAGGCTTTCCCTGCCACGGAGGCAGTTTGTCACCGTGCCCCAGAGGGTCGCAGGGTTCCCCGAGCCGTGGTGGGGACAGCCCATGGCCGGGGGTTGTCCCAGCTCATCCTGCCCAGGGATTTGGGGCTGCTGGTGGGGACAGCTGAGCTCTGCAGGGCAGCCAGGGTGTGCACAGGGCTTTCGGGGGGGGGCTGCAGCTTGTCCCTGCTGTGTCCCACCATGGGGCTTGAGGGCTGTGGAGGTGACACTGTGGTCCGGGGAGGTCACGGCCCTGCTGTGGGCACGGGTGAGAGTGGGGGGTCTGGCACTGGGGTGAGGGGGAGGACACCGAGAGGGGTCCGGAGCCAGCCTTGACCCTTGTCCCCCCGCCCTCCTCAAGGACCGGAGGGGTTAAACACCATCACCACTGTCACCAGTGCCACCAGTGCCACAAGTGCCACAAGTGCCACCGCCACAAGCGAGCCCCGGGCTCCCTCTCGTGGCATCTCGCCCCATCTCATGGGGTGGCCGAGGAGCCACGGGGACCGGGGGCGGG
>VUYV01000198.1:1619981-1686329 GCA_008711295.1 Anarhynchus alexandrinus | reverse complement strand
CGGCCCGGCCCGGCCCGGCGCGGCTCGGCCCGGCGCGGCGCGGCGGCCGCGGGGGATGGAGCCCTTCCTCGGTTGTACCGGCGCCGCGCTCCTCCTCTGCTTCAGCTACGCCGGTCTGCGCCCGGTGGAGGCAGGTAAGGGCCGCCGGGCCCCGGAGAGGGGGGCTGCCCCCGGGGGAGAGGAGGGGTCCGCCGGTGATCACGGGTGGGAGAAGCGTGGAGCGCGGTCGGGCTGGAGGGGACCGACTCGGCTGCACCGAGGGGATGGAGTTTTGGGGGTATGGCCGGCCGGGACTCTGTCGGTAATTGGGTTTGGAAGAGACGGGTGATTTCGGACACGCAGCACCGGGGGCACCGGTGTCGGGAAGTGCCGAGCTCTCGCCCCCACCGGTGTCCCAGCGTGGGTGCTTACAGGCATCCCCTGGGGGAAGGCAGCTCCTAGAAATGTGGTGTGAAAACAGGGGCTCGGGGACAGCGAACGGAGACCCCTGCCCAGCGCCGGGCACGGGGGAGGCAAAGGCTGTCCTGCCCCTGAGCCGCCTGCTCATGTCATGGGGCTGAACTAGAGCAGAGGAGGCAAAACCGGGTGTGCTCTGCCAACGGCACAGCGCATTAGCCTTGGCAACCCCCATCCCCACTCCTGCTCACCCCAGGCTGTCCGGGGTCCAGCCAGGCACTGCCGTGAGCCCGGTGAGCTCCTGCGGAAGCATCGCTGCCCCAGAGGAACCACATCTCTGGGGGCACAGCGCGTCCCGGCCACGCAAACCAGGCCCCTTTGAGCTGAGCAGGTCGTCTGAAGTGGGGGATCTTTCGGGAAGGCAAAGGTCCCCATGAGCTAGCACAAAATTTTGGAGTGACCAGGATGTGCTCAGGTCCACTCTTCTCCCCTGCACTGGTGCCTTCACCCCAGCACCCCATGCGCGGGTGCCACGTCTCGGCGGGTGCTGGTGGGCTCTTCCCAGCCTGAGCCAGACGCCCTCCCCGGCTCCGTGGGCTGTCTCCCTCGCTGGCTGCAAGATGTTGGTGGAACAGCTGCTTTGATTTGCAAAACGCTGATTGCCAGAATATCTTGCATTCCAGGAGGCTGGGGGTGACTAGTAGGGATGCAGAGCTCCGGGGAGTGGAAATTCCTGCGCCTGAGCCAGCCCCGGGAGTTGCTGGAGTCACATTTGCCCCTGTCCTGCCTGCGCCGGGGCTGCAGCAGCCCCCCAAACGCCTTCGGCTCCGACACGCGCGTCCTTGGCCAGCCATCGGCACTTCTGAAGTTGCCGTTTCACAACCGACAGACCCGGGGAGATTAATGAAACATTCCCAAAAGGAGGGAACGATGGGGAAAACACCGCGGCACAATGGAGGTGTCCGCAATTGTAACAGCCCTCCCGATTTTCTGTAAACTAGGCCACTTCCCCTGCTCTTCCTTATCCTTGAATCACCTCAGCCAGCGCCTGAGAGTAAACATGGAGTTGTGTCCCTGCCCATAACCGCCTTCTGCTCCTGTCTTACAGGCAGCATTTCTGCGCCGTAAGGTGTCCGTGCCGTGTGAGGAGCCGGGCAGCTCTGTAACCAGGGATAGCCGCCCCATCTCACAGCTACGGAGTGCGGTGGGGAGGCAGGAGACTCGGCTCCGGGCTCTGATGGAGCTGCGTGACCTTGGTGCGGTGCCATGCACCCCCTCTGCCTTCTCTTTCCATGGTCTCCTTCACCACGGGTTGTGATGTGCTCTCCCTGCACCCCGGCGAGGCAGCGAACTTGTGCTGTCTGTGGTTTTCAGAGAGGGAAAAGAGGAATGAGGGTATGGAGTGATTTTCCCAAGGTCACACAGAGGGTAGCGGCAGCATCACCACCAGCTCTGTGTCCCCAGCTCTACCTGATGATGTGGCCGTGAGGCCACCAAGGCGTGCAAGCCAAGAGTCATCGGAGAAGCCCGGGGAGAGGAAACCGTCCCCAGCAGGGTCAGGCAGCGATGGAGGCTCAGCGGTCCCTCCCCTTCGGACCCAGAGCTCGTGCATGTGGGTTCAAAATAATGCCTGTTGTGAAAGGTTAAAGCTGCTGCTCCCGGGAGAGGACCTGAGAGGAGCGGTGCAAATTCCCCTGCTGAGGCAGCAGCGAGGGCTGGAGGATGAATGGCACCAAGCACAGACCCTGCTCTGAAAGGGGGGTTTGGCCAGTCAGGACCATTTTGGGGCAAGGTGATGCCAAGGTGAGCAAGAAGGGGAAGCAGGACCGGGAGGAGAAGGTAGCTGAGAAATAACCTCCACAGTAACACTCCGATAGCCCTCAGCATCCCACCAGCGCTGGGGGGGTGAAGCCCTCCGACTCGTTCCTACCGCTGCCTGCTCGAGAGGGTCTCTGAGAAAACATTCGGGGTGGTTGGCAAGTCAGAAATACAATTTAATTTTGCCGCAGCACTTGCTCTGGAAGCCGGCTGGCCCATCCTGCCCGGCCCGCGTGGTCCGAGCTGCCAGCAGCCCCCTCCTCGTTAGGCAGAGGTAATGAAGAGGGAGGTGAGCCGTGCCGGGCTGGGTGGCGCAGGGCTGCTGGTAAGGGCTGTAGGGGCAGCAGAGCGATGCTGCGTAATGGTGATGAAAGACCCCAAAAGAGGCCATGGCCCCTGCGCCTTCCTAGGGCGAGCAGCATCCCCGCAAGGTGCCTGCCCGTAGAGCAACTCGAGTCAGGCTTAATGCTGTGAGAGGGAGGGGAAAAGTAACACACTGCTCAGGCAGAGGTTAAAACTTCACCCTCCAGCACAGCCCCGGGCCCCGTCCAGCTCTCAGCCCCCACAGGATGTGGACTGGCCTCTAGTTCAAGGCGTCCCCTTAACAGCCCCTCCACCTCCACAGCCCCAAAAGGGGCCCAAACCAGCCGGCTGCATTCTGGTCGCCGCTCAGCTTCAAAGCGTGTTCTCACACCCTGAGCCACTCTGCAAACCTCTTCCTCCGCTGAGGTGGGTCTCCGTCCTCACCTCCTCCCCAGGCAGCCTCACCGGCTGCAGCGGGGGAAGGAGAGCAAAGCAAAGGTGACAACCCGACTGCGGACGCTGTTCCCAGACCTGCGTCTCGCCGGGCACGCTCACCTCCTCCTCCGAGCCGGGGGAACCGAGCTCACCCACGGGCTGGCAGGATCAAAACCAGAAGCGAGCGAGAGGCTCGGCGCGCGCGAGAAAGCAGTGCTCGGTCTGACGGCTGTTTGGAGACGGCAAACTGACCCGCTCCGGCCCCTTCCCGTCTGACGGAGGCCATGGAGATTCCTGGCCAGCTGACGGATGGCGTAAGCACTTTATTGATTTCTGCATTCAGTGTAGGAGAGATTTAATTGAAATATGGAGGTTTCTAACCTCAGTGTCAGCCTCTCAGCAGGGATGTTGTTGTGCAAAGCAGCCAAGGTTGTGCCATCCTCTTCCCAACGCCGTCTCCCGCTGGGAACATACATGTGGAAAACAGAGATCCCTCCCAGAGCGGGACGCGCTCGCCCACATTAACCACGCACACCACGGCAGGATCCAAAAGCAGCCTGCGAGGAGCGGTACCCGCGCCCCGGTACCGAATATGGCCAAAGCCTTTTGGCATTTACTGTTAAACAAACCCCTGCTGGTTTATATAGTACCCAGAGGCCAAATTAAGGCCTGACTCCAGTATAATTCAGTTAAAAGCAGGAATGTTTCCAGCAGCGATGCATGCAAATCTTTGTTGGTCAGGACCAGCCAGCAAATTCCCGGGAGAGGTCTGGGTACCGGCGTCCAGCGGCGGGCCGGGAAACTCCAGGGCTCGATCCCCCTCTCTGCCTCTGACAGATTTCTCTCTTATTTCTCTAATATGACATAGGTGAGGGCTGAGAAGAGCTAGAAAAGACAGCAGTACCCAGTCCTCTCTGGTCATTCGGGTCCTGGATAATATGTGCCATGGCAACAACTCTGCTCTGGGTTAAAACCCAAGTCCTGGCGTTGGTGAGACCCGAGCGAGTCCTGCCCAGCTTTGGGACTCAGAGAGTCGGATGTTTGGCAGCATGGCACATTCTCCAAAGTAGAAAACCCCCTTACTCCTGCCCTAAGGAATTCCGGATAGCTGGGCTGGACACAGCGAGCATCTCCATGCTCCCTGAAAGGGCTCCATCCCCTTTGACAGCATTTCTTCCCATACATTTGGGTACCCACTCACTGAGGAATCGGCGATAGGGCCGATGGGGAGGGTGAGAGGGGGTTGGCCTATTAATATCCCATGTGTACAGGGGAGTGGGCGGTCAGCAGGAAATAATTGCCTCTTTCCCAGACTGAAGAACCACCGGTTGGTCTTTCTGCTCTTTGAAATTCTCAGAGCTTAGCAAATAGCCCCGCTTCCCATGCGGCCGGGAGTGGGATGGCAGCGGTGGGCCCCGCTCCCTCCCACTCCCCTGCAGGCTCCCTTCATTAAAACACCCGGGGAAGCTGAACGGCGCCTGCCCTTCCCACATACCCCATAAAGCTGACGAGCAATTCTATCCACTGAAGGGAGCCATGCTGGGAGAGCAAAGAAAGGCTCAGAAAGGCAGCAAAAGCGGGTCTTTTTGTACCCACGCTCAGGGACTGTGCAGCAGTGCTTCGCGGAGAACATCACACGGGACCTTACGGGACGCTCCTTCCCCTTGCAGGTCGTGTCCTTCCGTCTCCTGCGTCCGCAGGGAAGGTCGCGGTGCAGGAACAAAGAGCTACTGGGATTTAAGGCTGACAGTCACTGCTTCCAGCAGGAAAGGGCACGCAGCTTGCAGGTGGATAGCACTGATCGAGCCGCTTCAGAGCCTCGGCAGGCACTCTGCTCGCTGGCCCGTGTCCTGGGGGCTCGGAAGCAGCTGAGCCTTTCACAGCAGGAAAGGAGCTGCTTGGGGGAGAGGAGCTAACTGACTTGGAAAATGCCATGACTGCAGCGTAGTCTTGCCCACGGAGGAAGTAACTGCGCTTCACTCCAGGCACTCACAAGCAGGTGGACTTTCCAGGACAGTTGAATTCAGAAGGAAGAGTTTCGGCGCCATGTTGGGCCCCTTGGCTGGGGAGATAAATCCAGGAACAGGCTCTCATTCCAAACCTATAACCTGACCACAGGACTCAGCTGGCAGAGGTGACCTCCAAGGGTGTGATATTTCCACAGATTCATCCTTTCACTCTAAGCAATGATTCTTCCAGCAGCTCGCACGGCTAAAGGCAGCAAGCCGGCTCTCACCCCCAGCCCCACCGTCAGAGCTCGTGGCAGAAGCTGCAGACTGAGAGTGGCTTCAAAAGAGAGACCCAACAGTAAGGAGAGAGACCACAGCAGAGGAGCCAGGAGCTCTGAGCTTCTCCCAGTGATGTCTTTGTGGTCCAGGTACCGCCCTGATCCTAGAGGAGCCAGGCAAAACACCCCAGTGCTTTGGACACCCCCTTTGCTCACCCCACAACCCTCAATCAGCAGCTCCCCCTTTAGCAGGTGATAAGAGCAGTGGGATGGAGACAAACCTTCTTCCCTCTCATTTTCCCTCCCCATCCCATCCACGCGACAGCTCCGATGGGGACGCCAACATAAGGGGCAGGCAGGTGGTTTCCTCTGCCCTGTGCCAGCAGCCGCTGTGTCGGCAATGAAAAGCTCAGGAAGAATCAGCCCAAAGCTGTAAAGTGTGGGGTTTGGTTGTTTTTTTTTCCCTGTCTCTCAAATAAAAGTCCATTAATAATCAGCAAAGCGTTTAATGAGAGGCTAGAAGGAGTTCTCAGCATTAAGAGGGGATTAAAGGTAATCTTCATCGCTCACGCCTCCTTGCTGTGTGGAGGCGGTTCTGACCTGCTCTTGCCAAAAGGGCCCAGGGTGGGTAGGAGCGAGGTGGGGCTGGGACACAGAGCCCTGAGGGATGTAGAACTGCGACTCACCTGATGAAGGGTCCCTGTGGGAAGGAAACAAGACACGGTTTAAGCATGATCAGTTTTAAAGCAGCCATTCACTTTTAAAAATTATGATTTCATCTTAATTAATCAAGGCTTCTCCTTAAAGAGGGGGCTGCGATTTCTGCCGACATGAGAACGAGAGCATCTTTTCATCCAAGCACACAGCTCTGATTCAAATTTGGCCAAACAGATCCTCTGCCAGTTTGCAATGTGTGATTCGCTCCGGCAGGCATCGCAGCCTCTGCACTGGGATGAAGCTAAACTGCTAAACCAGAAATCTCGTACCATATGGATCCCTTACAGACCAGACAGGGGATGTGCTGTCCTCAGCGTCTCTGGAGTAAACATGCATGAGAAGGGTTTGATGCACAGCATGTTCCTTGCTCTCTCGCCCCGCAGCAGGGAAGGAACTGCCCCTGGGGCCATCCCACCCTCTGTGCCTGCTCCTGGAACACCAGCGGCTTCCCTGGCCGCCGCAGGCACAGAAGGAAAGTTTCCAGGAGTTGCATATGACTCTAGAAGGAACCAAACATTTGGATTTGGCACCTCAAGGCTCTGCTAGAGATGCCGACCCCCTACAGCCAGCTGGGAAACAGAAATTACATCTTCTCCACCTGACTTCAGCCGGGCTGGCACTACACAGAGCCGCAACTGGCCCAGGGAGCCAAAAGCGGTGTGGTATAGCTTGGAACAGTGATTAGATTTTAGAAAGTCATGATCTCATCATGCATCTCTTGGGAGCGGGGAGAAAAGCATCCTCATGGATTAAAATTTTGGTTCGAAATTATTCACTCAGCTCTGGGAGCAGGAAACTAATTTTCCTGGCTTTGTATTTCTGTCAAACGCTGTGCTTAATTCTCTTTTCATACTGCTTTTATACTGGTTTGACACCGCTGATTTATGTGTAGCTACTCCTAATCTGTGGTAGTGAAAGGAAAGGCACGCTCAGATCTGCTGTCCTAGATTTCACCGTATTATCTGCTGACTTCAACCACCCCGTCTCTCTCTCAGGTATTACTACGAAGGGGTTTTTCTAGACTGCTCTTGACCATCCGCCCCGGCTGATTTCTCCCTTCCTCCACTCAGCGTTCTGCTTTGCCGGCTCCGAGCACTGGGTTGCAGCTTTGCCGAGTGCTTCCCTTCCGCCTCGCAGCCCTCCGCCCTCTCTCCCCAATTCCCAGAGAGGTTGTTTGCGCTTCTCCAGCTCTGCTAGGTCTTCCCGACTCCCCCACATTTTATGTCATCAGGAAACTTAGACACTTTTTATGCTGTGCCTCCCTCAAGGTCACAAATTTCAAAGGGGACTCGAGCACCAAGCAGGGTGTGCTGTACGTTCCCTTTTCCCAGCCTGAAGCTTCTTCCCTGATGCTCTGCTCTCCGTTCCTGTGGGGTTAATTCATCTCTTTTCAAAGGCCTCCTCAACCTAAGCTGGGCAAATCAGTGGTAGCTCCTAAAAAAAATGTAGCTCCTAAAAATATCCAGGAAAGACAACCACGCCGGGATTTAACTGTACAGCTGTACTTTGAGAAGGGCGAAGTGCCTGGCTGCAGCTGGAGACTGTTTTGTCTCCCATCTCTCAACTCTGTCATGTCCTCCGTATGTTCTAGCAAATTCATCAGGCATGACTCACAGACCTTCCCTGTACGCATTCCCATCTGCTGACTGCCCCTTCCTAAAATTAGACCCTACTCTTGTTGGCACACGGGTTCAGTCACGGGGGAAGGTGAGGAGCTGCAGACCCACGTCCCTTCCTTGTGTCACAAGCAGGGAGCCGAGTCCAGAAGGGACCGGTGTTCAGGCTGAGGGGGACGATCCGTCTCCCCTGCTCAGCATGTCCTTGGCCCTGCTGCCGCAGTGGAGGGTGAGGTTGATAAATGTTTCCGTTCTTCAAGAACTGGCCGGAGACCACTGTCACATTTCATGAAGGGCAGCCCCTGAGAGATGAGAACGCTCTGGGTCAATACAGACTTGAGCATCTACTCCAGAGAGGAAGGACACCTTCCTCTATGAAATCCTGGAGGTCACAATTGCTTGCTGCTCCTCCCTCTGAAGTCCCAAATCCACTTAGCCATGAGAATGAACTTAGCCATGAGCCTTTCAGCTCACTGAAGGACTCGCTAGAATCAGTCCGGATCCAGCTTGTCCAGTCACCCTGTTCCTAAGGGTCTCACTGGTGGGTGTGGGTCTCCCAGCTGCTAGAAAGGGGAGCTGTGAAGGCAGGACTCTGGGCGTCACTGGGGAGGTGAGAAAGGAATAAGGTCATCGTTTTGCTAAGTGTAGAACAGCACTGACCTTCAGCTGGGGAATTTTGTGCTCCCGTTATTTCCTCTGTTCCCGGGGGAACATTCACCAGGAGTGAAGTCAGTTGTTAGGAGACTCTGACACTACAGCGAGAATATTTTCGGCCACATTCAGGCGGCTGCGACTGACTATAAATCCAACAAGTGTTACTGGAGACGTGCACACATGCATTCTTCTTTTACTGTTGACCTCAGCCCCAGCCCCAGAAGGGCAGCTTTGTGCAACGGTTACAAAGCAATAAAAGTATTATTCTTTGATGAGAGTCAAAAAAAATGACTTCTTCTCACCCTACTGACCTCCTGGGGGTAGTCGGAGTCTTGGCAATCTCGTTAGCATTTACTGCCTTTGGGTTCAGGGCACAAGCTGGAGATTGTGAATTAAATTTGACCAGAGGAGAGGGAACAGGAGTCCAACCTGCTGCGCAGAGCACTGGAAGGACTGTGCCAAGCCTACGAGGTAAAACCTTCCCCCTGAGATGCCAAGAAGGGCTTTGCACCGCGCAGCTCCCTTGGGAAGAGGCTCCCGGTGAGGGCGCGCAGGAGCCCAGCAAGGCTGGCAGCTCCGCAGATCCACCCTGCAGTGGGAAACTCAGCTGCGCTCTGGAGTTGGGAATAAACACGGAGCCTCGGGCTACTGCTTTCTCAGCCTGCCCTTTTCACATCACAACGGTCCATCGGTGCCGTTGCAGCACGTCCTGTCCTGTTAGCTGTAAGCGGATGGTTGCTGGATCTCCTCCGACCATCTGAGAGACAGCCCATCGGCCGCAAAACGTGTATTAAAAATGTTCTGTCAAACTAACAGGGAAAAGCAAAAGAAACACTCCCATTTACTACTCCTGAATTTCAAACCTCCAGAGGGCTCATCAAAGCGTTCAGTTTTCATACTTCCAAGGCAGAGTTTGCATTTCCTCCCGGCTGTCACTGTCAGACCGTAACGGGAAACAACAGAGAAAACGTGGTATGTGGCTGGGAAGGATGAGATGAATGAGCTACTCAGTGGTCCGCTATGTTGTCAAAAGAAACTGTTCCTAAGGGTCAGATATTTCACACAGGTCTAATGCAACTCATAGTCTCAGCAGAAATCTCCTAGAACCTCGCTGGTAATTGAGACATGGAGAACCTGCAATGCCCACATCCCACACCCAGAATCACGTACAGGGACCTTCAAGCAAGGTCCTTTCCCGCTCCCCTCCTCGCCCTTGCTCTCCCTCCTGCCTGCGGCTGTGACTTTGCCTCTGTAAAGGCTCTGCTCTCCCTCCTTGCAGACAGCCCGTCGGCTCCAGTAAATGTCACAGTCAAACACCTGAAAGCCAACTCAGCCGTTGTGACTTGGGATGTTCTGGAAGATGAAGTTGTCATTGGATTTGCAATTTCCCAACAGGTATGGTGCCTACAGTTACCCAGTTTCGGTCATGTTCATCTTCACCCCAGGTCCCCTCAGTTCCCAAATTCTCTTGCTGCAGTTTAAGCCCATTCCTTCTCGTCCTGTCCCTCGTGGTCTGGGAGGGGACTTGGCTTCCCATCCTCTTTGCAGCAGCTCTTCATGTATTGGTAGCTGCAGAGAGGAAAGGGTCCGACGGTCTCCATGTCCGTGGTGGACAGGGCAGGAAGCAGTGGTCTTAGATGACAGCAGTGCACACGGGAGGCCTCTCCACCACTCTGTGCTCTCCTCTCTCGGCTTCCAGAAGAAGGACGTGCGGATGCTGCGCTTCATCCAGGAGGTGAACACCACCACCCGCTCCTGTGCCCTCTGGGACCTAGAGGAGGACACTGAGTACATTGTGCATGTCCAGTCCATCAGCATTCAAGGCCAGAGCCCTGCCAGTGAGCCAGTCCTCTTCAAGACCCCCAGGGAAGCTGAGAAACTAGCCTCTAAAAATAAAGGCAAGTGTGGGTGAGTTCCTGTGTGGCCCCTGGGACGCCCAGGCAGCGTAGGGCTCCGCAGAAAGGAAAGCAGTATCCTGTGCAATGAGAATAGCTGGGTTAAATGCACGCAGGGGTGAGTTCCCTCTCACAGCCCCATGTGGACGAGCGGGATGCCCTGAGTGTACCCAGCAGACAAGGCTGACGGGTGAACAAAGCGACGGGGAGGTGCTGCCGAAGGCTGGCTGTTCATTTCTCCCGTTTCAGATGAGGTTTAACAGGTAAAGTGAGGAGGAGAAGGCTTCCAGCCTGGGAGCAGTGTGTCCGGCATCCTTGCAAGTAGAGAATGGCAGGGGAAATTCCTGAGCAGTCTGTGAACTCGTATGGAAATAGACTCCTGGATGGCACTGGGCACAACGCTGCTGTGCTCACAGGGCACTCAGGGGAATTCGCTGAGTCTCCTGTGCTTGGATTCCAGGACAGCAGGGGGAAATACACCCAGACGCTGCCACTTTTCTTACATTTCAAATATTTCTGCCAAATCACAGAATCACAGAAAGTTGAGGTTGGAAGGGACCTCTTGAGATCACCCAGTCCAAACCCCTGCTCAAGCAGGGTCAACTAGAGCAGGTTGTCCAGGATCATGTCCAGTTGGGTTTTGAATATCTCCACGGAGGAAATCAGGCACTTCCTCACTGGCAGCTCCTTCACTTGTTCCTCTTAAGCCAAACCAGATTGTTGAAGGTTTTCTGTCAGCAAGAATCTCTGCTACAAACAGGGCTACGGAGTACAGGGGTCTGGGATAGAAAGGGTTACTGCCTGCCTACTGAGGACCCAGCCTGTTGCAGGGCTTTTGGCCGCGGTTCCTAGGATGTTGTGAGTTCTTGACTCTTTCTGCTAAAATGATTTGGTGTCTGTAAATACTGAATTGCTGTTCATCTGAAAGCACTAAGAGGAGCACTGCTTCCCTCCCTGGAGGCCTGAACTGTAATCTTCTTAGTGCTTTGAAGCCAAGGAGGCGCATTACGCCCTGCAAAAAGGTTCTACTCATTTCCGAATCCCGTGGCTCCACTGAAAAATATCATGCCAGGCTCCACACTCCTGAGCTGGGAGAGGAACTGCTGAAGCATGCGAGGCTTTGTGGCAGGCGCAGACGGCACTAACAGAGACCAGAGACAGAGCAGAGCGAGCCGCCACGGGGCCAGATACCATGTGGACTTACCCCATGGCAGCTCCTCTGCGGTAACTGCCTGTTGATCCCGTCTCACCGCTCCTCCCTCGCCCCGTCTCCTGCGGGTTGTCAGGGGCAGTTGCTGCAGAGCAGCTGATGCTCTGCCAAGTTCAAAGCGCAGCTCGTGCTGCCGGCGTGAGTGACGGGCGAGGACTCTCTCCCTGCTAGCTTTGACCCCGACGCGCTGATGATTGGAGTCAAGGGCACTGTTAAACCGGTGTCTAGGGCGGCCTGAGCCATGCGGTTAGGTTTCATGATCTCTCTTTCCCCTTGTGCAGATGAGGTGACAATGAAGGAGATGGCGAAGAAAAACCAACAGCTGCGAGCGGGGGAAATTCTCATCATTGTTGTGGTGTTGTTTATGTGGGCAGGTCAGTTCAATCTTTCCGTCAAAAGCACATAATCCCCCAGGGCCTGCTGGCTTGCTTGGTTTGCATGTGTAATCATGTAAGACCTGAAAAGAAACTCTTCTTCCCGTAAAGAGTACTGCATATTCAGTTGTCAGGGCACCTCAGTTCCCTCTGCAGCATCGCAAGTCGGGCAGTGCCAAAAGCAGGTGAATCAGTGGTCTGATCTGGTCCCGCAGGAAGTAGGTAATGGACTTGATGAACCAATTGCCTAATTCTCCATAGCTAATCCTGTAATCTCAATTTTTCCAGAATGCACCGATGATAATGCCCTCAGCTATCCAACAGGATGCCTCGAGCCCCTCAAATGATACAGGTCACTGTAATTATCTGGCTATTATATGACTCCAACTCTCATGCAAAAAAGGAATTTTAAGAGTCTCGCTTTTAACACCCACTATTATACATACACAAAAACCCACTTCAAAATCAATTAACATAATGGAAGCATTGAAAGAACAAATGGCCCCAAATATCAAAACACCAATAAACCCAGATCCTCTCAACATCTACTATTAAAATACAGATAATAGTATTTAATAGGAAGAGGAGGGACATTAGCAGAAACATATTAACTGAAAGGAAGGAAAAGTCTACATGAGTTTAGGATGGTGGGAGGAGGAAGGACAAGCATTAGCTGAAAGCTGTTATCCAAAAGACTGCTTTGGAGCCAAACTTCCGGCAATCTTTTGAAATCCCACCCTAGTCCTCCTTATTGCTTGCAGCCACTAATCCTTTTAATCCAAGCGGAGTCTCTGTTACAAGACGGCTACTGTAGTATATGATTTTGTAAGCCAGACCGCATGCCCAGCTGCAGCTGAAAGCACCCAGTGCTGTGGAAGATGAAGTAAAATCATCCTCGGGCCACTCTGCTGTGGGATGCAATGGGCATAGCTAGGCACATACATTAACACAGCCTCTAACAGAGCATCGGATAAACACGCTCCTTCTATATGAAGATCCCTCACTCTGACATTCTGTAATATGTACAAATATAGAAACTAAATTTCCAAAGAGAACTAAGAGTCTTCTGGCATGACTTTGGGACCACATTTCAGTATGGCAAACGAAGAGATTTCGCTCATATGTTTTAAGCTAGCAAACAGGGAGAGGAAAATGCCTCTGACTCCTGCTCCATCAGCTTAGCATGTCTGAAGCGGCCGCCGCCAGCCCTTCAGCTTGTTCAGTTTGGAAATTACATGCATGAGTTAATGGGAAATAAAGTTTGCACATGTTTGTTTTCTATTTAGAGCCCCAGCCTCCCCTGGCTGCCAGTCAGCTGCTGCTCCTGCCGCAACGTAAAACATTAATGAAAAAACATTTGCTCCCTGCGAGTCACAGAGCACGGTGCCCAAGGGGGAACGGTTCAGGTGACCCAAGGAAATTGGCAGGAAGGGAAGTTAGCACTATGGTAAATCTATGATCCATAAAAGACAACCTTTGCCACTGGGTTTTCAGTCCTCTTGTCCCAGGGAAACAGCTTTTCCACACACAGAGCGTGTAAACAGTCGCAGAGAGAATTTTTCTCGGTTAGAAGAGAAACCCACCGCAATAGTACTGAGTGGCAGATGACTTTGACAACTGGTAGTTTCAGTGGTGAGCATAGCCTTCTGTCCTTTAAAGGGGGTGGTCTGTCACCTCTGCTGCTGTAAACTAACAATCCTGAATTGACAGGGGTTGCACCAGTTTACTCCAACAGAGGATTTGGCCCATTTATTCTAGATTCTGCTGAGATGAGATACCTCCAGGGAGAGATACGAAGAGGAAACCATTCACTGATCTGAGATCTGTCACTAAAGAGGGGGATGGAGGGACTGACTGTGTCCTGTACAGTTCTGCAAGGTTTCTGACAAGTGAATCCAGGTGACACAGAATCAGATCCATGTATAATATTGGTTTTGCCCTGGAAAGTCCTGAGTTTACCACACATTATTTGCATTTCCAGAGACTGGACAGCAATTACTGCTAAAGATGATAACCAAATGAAAACCTAATCTAAATTAAAAGGTCTCCAAAACCTCTAGTCCGTGATTTTTTCAGCATTTATGCCAAGTTTTAGTTGTGCACATTCAAATTTAAATGCCCTGCCAGTAAAAACCATCATGAATAATTACACGAAGCGACAGAACAACTGATTCATCTCCCACTGTATTATAATCTAAAACTCAGATCAGCGCCGGAACAAAAGAATTTGCTAATACCACAATTTCCCTTCTAGACAGATGACTTACATTTAAAAAGGAAAGTGGGTGGGGGGAAAATCTCTCTACATCTAGTGGGTTCTTTACAAAGTCTCCATATACAAAAACCTCTTTCCAGCTCTTCACCTGACCTGGCCATAACCTGAATGTATGACGATGTTTTAGCAAATGCGAAGTGGACCCGGTCCGTGCCCAGGGCTCTGAGCTGAGACGAGACCCAAGCTCTTGTGCTGTCTGTATTTCTGGTATTGTTCACCGCACTTTGCTTCTCTGTGCCTCAGTTTGACCATAGGAAATCGCAGAAGGTGTGACTGTGGCAGATGTTAACCTATTCTCCCAGGATCAGCCATTTGTTCACATACGCAAGAAAGAATTTGGACCACTGCGTTTATCAGTAACACCTGGGGGCAGCTGCCATAACAACACCTCACTTTATAAAGCAGTTTGTGATGATCTGGTGAAAGCTTTACATATGTTTTGCTATTAGGGGAGCTGGAATATTTTTCAGTAAGGGAGAAGCAGCATCTGCCTGGGTCTACTTAACCTCCGTGTTTGGAATCTGCAGGCAGAGAAGTTATTTGGTCAAAATGTCACATAAAAGGTTCCAAGAAAGAAATTTGCAGTCGTCTTCTGTGTCATGGCTGCCCCTGCTTTTCTCTTCATGTGCCTGCGTGTGTGGGAGGAAATTTCCACTGGCAGCTTTTGCTGCCGTCACTGTTGCATATTTGCAGATGTTGTCCTGCTGCTCGGAAGGCCCTGCCTTATATCACATGCAGGCAGGTACGGTACCTGCCTCTCACCCGCCACCTCCAGCTCCTTCTCTTCACCCCAGAGGAGAAGGATCAGAGGACGCATATTCACTAACCAGAAATTCCAGGAGCTCCTGTGTTTGCGAAGCAAAGATCCTATTTAACCAGACTGTTAGTGTTGATCGCTATCCAAACGCAGGGCTTAAAAGACTTGTCCCATTTAATGACAGGGAAGTTGCAATATAATTAATCTTCTGTTCTTCTATCTAACTAGTTTAGCATGGAATTAGGCATCGAGAAGGAAACAGCCAGAGGGCTGACTAGCTGTGTTAGAAAATGATCCTTAGGAGCAATTGTGAATGCTGCTGAGATCTCTACCAGAAGGCACAAAGCCGACTGGCAAGCGAGGGATCTCTGATCTCTGCAGGCTCCAGGGGCTGAGCTCATTTGTGTGATCACTAATGCTTTTTCCTGTTAGGGGTGATCGCCCTGTTTTGCAGACAGTACGATATCATCAAAGATAATGAGCCAAATAACAGCAAGGAGAAAGTCAAGAGCGCCTCGGAGAACAGCACTCCCGAGCACCAGAGCGGAGGGCTCCTTCGCAGCAAGGTGAGATGCTGCCGGCACGCAGTGGGGGACGGGGCAGACAATCAACTTCCAGCTGGGCCTCAGCTAAATTACCCAAAAAGCAGCCTCTCTTAAAACATCCTCACTCCAGCCTCCTCCCTCCAGCTGCGATGCAGAAAGGAAACACCCCTTCACATCCACGCACGCCAGTACCACGGCTTCGTTAGCGGTCTGAGCCTCCCAGATGCATCAGGACACCGGCACGTCACTCCCACCTCTGGATTAGCCCGCACATCCATCAGTAAAACAGATTTCAAGCCATATCACTGAAATAGCCAAACATCTCCGGAAAAAAAATGCACTGAGCAACGCTGCAGTCCCTGAGCTGTTTGGGTCCTCACCCCCACGGCAGCCCTTAGGCGGCATGTGGTAAAGGGGATATTATTCTTGCAATTAACTGAAAAGCTGATCAGCAGGAGTGTGGCTGGTGATACACATAATGTTAAAAGATATGCCATATCCATAACGTAAGCAGACTCAAGCCTATAATTTATACTAACTTATTTCAATTAATTTAACTTTCCTGTGTTTCTATTCACAATTTGCACTCTGGCACATCCCCACCATGTCACATTTACTTATTATTTGAAATAATCCACTAATTCATGCTCATTCAGAAGCAGACAGTGACGAACCATGCAACCCTAAAGCCTCAACTCTGGCCCTTTTTCCTTATCCTGAGGGGATGGGAACAAGGTCTTCAACAAAACCAAAAACTGACCGGCACACTGCACTCATCTTTGACGCGTTCGGTTTTTTTCCTCTCTAGTGATTCCTATACAGCCTTTCTTCCTTTGTCTCCTCTTCTCTTCCAGTTCCCAAAAAACAAGCCCTCAGTGAATATCATTGAAGCGTGACAGCCTGCCATCTGATAGATGGACTCCATTCCTCACTCTCACTTTCTGCCTCTGAGCCTTGATGACTAGGGAGGTGAAATATTGTTGGAGCCATTTGGAAAGAGACCTAGTGATTGTCACTCGCTGGCATACACCTCCTTGTCTGTGTTCTGCAAAACATCTGGCCAGAAAGAAAAATCCTGCAAAAACCCCTGAAACCCAAACAATTAAGATGGAAAAGCACCAGTGAGACAGCTGCTGCCGGTGATCCTGTACTGGACTCATGAATCACCTGGGCTGGAGCAACTTCTCACGCACTCCTCTCCACCCTCACGCTCCGTCTTCTGGAACAATTTTCCTGTCTTTGGAAACGTACAAGGTTTTGTTGTATCTTTATTTTGTCTCACTGTCACTACATCTTGACAGTATTAAGGTGAGCTCAGGCGTCAGTCACCGTCGCTCCTCTCCGAGCAAGAAAGGAGGAAAGCTCATCACAGACACGACTAGCAACCAGGTTTCGGCTGCCGTGTGCTCCCGGCTTGCTTTGTTCCATTGATGTGTGTTGTGTAACACGTCTTGCAGGTGGGTTTTTAAAACAAAAAACAAAACAAAAAAAAGAAAATATACCCCAGTTTCCATTCCCACTGCGAGAACCTCCCTGGTTGTTCTCCAGTTAGGCTGCAGCACGTCTCCACTGTTGCTGTCTCTCCTATCTCGCACTGGTGCTCTTCAGCCCAGATAATCGGGGCACGCCAAACACTGAGGCACAGACCAATATGAGGGGACACCAGAAGCCGTTATTTAGCTTCCAGGATAATTTCAACCATTTTCATCACGGTATTTTCAGCTGGGCCTGTGTCCACCACCAGTGTGGTAAAAGGTCCAATAAAATGTAGCCAGTCAGCAAAAAAAGAAGAAAAAAAAAAGAAAAAAAACTGATGATACCGGTTGCTATGCAAGGTCACCAGCGGCAATAGCTATTTATTGCGAAAGGCTCTTGCCTGAGGGACCTTTTTCTGAGGGCTTAAGTTCTTAAATTGCTTCTTTTAGTAGGGTTCCTGTGGGAAGGTCTGGTTCTCCTTACACGTCCCGTCTGCACTATTTTTGTGAAGTTGTAATGCCAGGTATCTGCTGCAGGCAAGTCCTCCGTAAAAAGGATGACGATGAATGGAAAAGGGGCTGGAGTTCTCCTCTCTCTTATTAAGTGCTTAATGTTTGTAAGCTGACAGGATCCCTGGGATTGCTGGTGCTCTGGAAGCCGGTAGATGCAAGTCCATCACACGGAAAAGATTTACTCTTTGTAATGTGCCATGGGGTATCTGTATTTATTTAATTACTCCACAAGACCACTCCATATGCACTAGGGGATGAGGCAAGATCCTACTTGTTCCTTCAAATACCAAGACGGGTTGGCCTGAGTAGGGTTTGAATCTCGTTACAACAAACCTGCCCTCAGATGAGGCTGGTTTAAAAGTCCCTGCAAAGAAACAGGCTGGCAGTAACCGAGTTCAGCCATCTCTCCTCTTCCACTGGCACCAGCCTTTCCGAAATGGTTGATCTGAGAGAAAGGCACGAGGAAGTCTGCTTGTGGATGTGTTGGTGAACAAGCAAGGACTTCCCTTGTGCCGGTTTCAGAAGGCAGGCCAACCCCAAAGGTCTCTTCAGTGGATCCTTTGCCAGAACATACTCCTCCATCACCAAGAGGGAGAGGTCAGCACCTCTGATACAGACAGAGCAATAAACATTTTATAATGTACAATAAAAGATTAAAGGCATCTCTTGTGTCCTTGTAATGTCTGAATTTAGTAATATTCCATCTTTGTCTGCTTTGAGTAGAACACACGCAACAAAACAGGGAGATTTTCTCTCCATTTCCCAGGGAGTACAGCATAAAATGTTTTCTCAATGTCTGGGTGTCTCTGAACAGAAAAGTTCAGAGTTCACTCTGGTTGCGGGACGAGGGTAAAAAAAACGTTGCGACATAAATAGCACTATGGCCATACCTCGCAAGATTCTTCAGACATGCCTGTTATCTCCCAAGAAAGAAACGTCATTTGGAATCCATACCCCTATAAAGGGAGATTTAGGACAGATGGTACAGCATGTGCAAAACGATAAGGGAGATGCTCTCTCATAATCCTAGAGCAGACAGCCAAGCAGAAGCCTGCTAGTGAGGAAATTCAGTCCGGTAATTTGGCAGGTTTGGGGGGCGGGGGGCTGCGTGTCTGTTTTTAAAGACAGTTGTCCCTGGGAACTCAGACCATATCCCCTTTTTTACAGTAACCGTTGCTGTTCCCTAGTGACAGGTTTAAACTATTTCTTTCTTAACAGAGATGTGCTCACTCTTTGCTTGGTAGAAAAGAATTAAAATGTAAAGCATCAGTGATCACGCAGAGTTAAGTATTCACACCATAATGTGGCAGGAGGTAAAAGGGTTATCATTATGTTCGATAACTGCAGGCTTTAAAAGTACGGTAATAACGCTATTAGTGAGAAGAAACAAATGTAGGCTGGCAGCAACTCAACCCAGAGAGGGACTCCAAGCTATTCAATTCAAGCGATTCTCTTAAAGGAAACGTTTTCAGCAGCTAGGAATTGAAGTGACGTAATAAGTTCACACTTTAGGAAAAGGCGTTTCCCATTATAAGAGAAAAAAGTTACTTAAGATCCTACTTTTCTGAGCGTCATAACCATCAAAGCTTTAACTGCTCTTTCAGTACCAACTTCCAGTGTAACCCACGAGAGTCAGAAACCATTAAGGCTCTGGGCCTGTGAGACTTTGAGCCTAAGCCCATCTTTAGAAGAGATGCCTCATTCCCGTCAGCAGCTGCTAAAAGATACTCCTGAGGTGTTTTACAGTCAATAAAGGGAAGAGATCAAGAAAAAAAACCACAAGACAGTGCTGAGGAAAGTCGTGTTGGGCCACAGGAGAACGCACCCTAAAGGCCACCCACATTTCCCCGCACGTTGTCGCCTGACTGCTGGTTTTGACTGGTTGTTGGAAGGCAGAGCTAGGAAAGGGAGGATTCAATGAATACTAAAAAGCAGCAAGTGGGAGCGGGCTGGCATGACAGGGATCCCAGAGAGCCCTGCGAGAACCGATTCCCCGCTGATCTCAAAAGCAAAGGAAAGCAGCCCTCCAACCGGCTCTGCCGACGCCGTGCAGCCCCCGACGACTAATCCCGTTGATTTCCAAACCTCAGCCGAGCGGAGACTATGGGCACAATAAGGAGCAAGAAGCTGAAAACAGAACCCTTTGCCAACATACGCAGTGCGTGTTTCAAGTTAAGCACCACTTGCCTTCATCCTTTCAAGCACTGTAATATTATGCCTACAAGTACAATTTAGCCAATATATTCCTCCCCCACGAGTTTAGTAAAATGGAGCCGCAGGAGGCGGTGTGGAGCAAACAATCCTGCACAGCATGTCCTTCCAATTCACAACACACAGCGCCATACACTTCTCACCACCTCCCTCTGTACAACAAGCAGCAACACAAGCTCTGTTCTCTGTCTCCTCGGAGGAAAATGAGAACATTAGGCATTTTATTCCCTGACAGTTCAATAGCATCAGAGGAGGAAACACCTACACGACAGAAAGTGTTAGTATAATCTCAGCTGGTAATGACTTTCTGGAGGAGATGTAAATGGAGAGGAACAGACTGCTAATGCCAGTATTTGCCAAAGACATTAAAGGTTACATCACTCAAAAGCGTATGTCACAGCTGCACATCCATTTTGCTGATAAAAATATGGCAATTCATTGACTGAGTAGTCAGACTTCACTTCCCAAGGAGAGAGTTGAAGATTACACCATATGTTATACCAAATGTAATTTCCCCAGATTTGCAGAAAAGCTTCCTAACAACATGTAATGAGCTATTACTGGCTAGTCTGGAGGCACAAGGCTAGCTGACCAAATTCAATCAGCTTTCTAGCATTTGTTAAAAAGCTGTATGAACAACACGCTTGTTATGCTAAAATATCTTCTGTTTCCTCCACAAATCTGGTGTCTATTAAATCGTCTGATGACCTTATAGATTAAAATGATTATGCTCCTACTTGTCAGTGCTTTAGCCCACACGTCTCGAGGAAAGCGAGCTGGATTCTCTTTCAGCTCATGCATCAGCATCAATTTTGTTTAACTAAGTTCCAAATGAAGAATCTTTATTATTAGCGACAGAGCCAGGAAAGACACAGCTTGAATTTTAGATCCCAGATGGAGACAGCAAAGTTGGCAGCCAGAAAAGCCATCTTTTTGCTTGCAATCTGAACACATTGGATGCAGAGTCATTGAGTGGCAATAATGACATAGCCCCACGATGCCATTTGACACTTTCCAACACATCGCTGTCCTTTTTAACTGACAAAAAAACCCCACACTTAGTGCCACCAACTGCTAAGTATAACCTATTTATGCCACCCAGACCTGTTTCGCAGCGGATGCAACCAGCATAGTACTAGACATCCTCTCAAATCAAAGGGAGAATATTACCAGCTTCCATTACTGTTTTACGTTTCAGGACATGATTTCTTCCTCCCATTCAGAATTACCTTCCAGGACAAAAGTAGGGAAGAGTTGGTTACCTTTTGAGAGGACGGCAGAAAAAGCCACGCAGTAGTTTAATTTTAGTCTCATTGTTTTCTAGCTGCTGCTGTTAGAGTGCAATACACTGATGAATGTTCTTAAATTTTTAATTGTAAGACATTTCATCACTGAGCTCACGCAGGGCTTGCACAAAATAGTCTCCACCAGTCTTATCTGATCTTGCTGGATTCTACTACAGCAAAAATCATAAACAGAGCCCTTGGCTACACTCGAGCAGCAAACATGCAGAATGTCCTTCCACAAAGGCTTAATACGCAATCCCTCCCTCCCCTTGCAGTATCTCTACCGTTCAGCGTATATGAATCACAGTTGCAATGTCAAAGAATGAAATCTTCAGCAATAAGGCCGCACAGAAGCCTAAAGCCGTTACAAAGTGCAGAGCTGCTCCATGGCAGTGTTCATTCACGTGAGAGATTTACATTCACAAAGACCACAAAACACACATTCGGGAGGAGGCACCCGCTTCTGCCTGAGGTCCTCCAGCACAGGGAAGCTGGTCTTAGACACAGCACACGTCCAGACACCATCATCTTGCTGTCATGGTAAGGTGCTGCCTGTTCAGAATAATTTCATTTTCTCAGCATGGCTGAACTGGCAACAGAATGCCGGCTTTAAGAGAAGGCTAATATAAATAACATCCTGACTGCTACGCATCGCTTAATAATAATCTCATAAAGAGATATATAACAAAATCAAGACAGCTAGCATGGAAATCTCCGAACGCATAAAAGGCAACACCTCAGCATGCGCAGCAAAGGGAGCAGATCGCCTGTGGTCTTCCTACCGCTCTGTTCCTGCTCCCTTCTATCATCGCCCATCAGCAGCGACCATTGATCACTGGCTGAGACAGAGCTTTGCTATTCCAGCAGTATGTGACTGCAACAGCTGCCGCCAGGCCTGCATTAGTTCTGGACCTTCAAAGAGCCAGTCTGTTAGCAGTTTAATATCAGATAAACCCGCCAGCAGGCAAGCTAGTCTGCTTTTGCAAGGGGAGGGGGGAAATAGGCTCTGCAGTCAGACTCCTGCTGTCCCTCTTGCCTTCTCAAAATGCCTGGAACAAGAGGATTTGAAGCAAATCATCTTCCTTCCTTTCTTATGCGTGTTAGGAGGAGTGGACTTTACAGATACGACAACGAACTGAACAGCACATGAAACTGCCCTAAAAGTAAACTATTCCGTTTTCAGAGAAGTCTCTTCAATTTAATATATGGGATTCGCTGTTTTAAAAGACATCAGCCACCGCACGCTAATAACCCCCACGCTCCCCAATCAATGTCTGCTGAGGGATGTTACCTTCTCCTTCTATGCAAGGCTCTCTGCGAGCAAAATTTACAGTGGTAAAAGTCGCCTGAGAGGCCATGCTGGCATTAAGAACATGTTATTAACCGGATAAGATCAGTTACTGGCACAAAGCCCTAACGCCAGGCATGCACCACCCAGGCCTGTACAACCCACCAGAAAAAAAAGACATCCCTGCTGTATATGGATTACTTCGTTAATGGAGGCAGTATTATCTAGGAGTTAGTGCAGTCAGGCAATACCAGGCTCCGTTCCAAGCTTCACTGCTTATCCTTTGGACAAATTACTTCGATTCTCTGTGCCTCAGTCACTGCACATCTAGGACAGTGACAAACTTTGCCCGCTTTTTAAAGCCACTTCGTCCTGGCCTGCTCTGGATTTGAAAGGTGCTACGGAAGAGCAAAATAATAAAAAGATATGAACCACAACATTGAAAAACATTAGTACTGTGCCTAAATTTTATTTCTTTAAAATAACAGTAGCCAAAAGTTTCATCAAAAAAATCAAATTATTATTATAAAAATAGAGTACAACTTCCTCCATGAATAAACCTAATCTGCTCTCTGAAATTCACCTATAAATACCTAAAGAGTTCATAAGGCCTGTGCAGGCCCTGCTAGCACCCCGGGAAAGAGCATTTTGCAGAAGATCAACCCATCTCTCTGTTTTACAAATCCTCCAAATCATCTGGAGTTTCTATGCACTNAGGAGAAATCCCCTGTGTAACTCCCAGCGCTGTAATAAATATTCTTTGCTCCACCGAATTTGCCCCGGACTAAAATTAATACGTTGAGCGTGTTTCTCACACCGGGAAAGAGCATTTTGCAGAAGATCAACCCATCTCTCTGTTTTACAAATCCTCCAAATCATCCGGAGTTTCTATGCACTGTTAGGGAAGGAGACGGAGGCAGCACAGAAGGTCACACTCTTCGGGGCACTCCAGAAAGCAGGCAAGTGAAAGGGGAGAGCCTCACAATAACACAACAGAAAAGAATACTACATCTAACAGGTGCAAAAATTTTATAAACTGAAGTGCAAATCACATGAAACATTTTTACAAGAAAAGTTACAAATGAAACCACAAGCAAAATCAATCAAAGGAGGCAGCAAACTCTTCAAGGACAGAAAGAACAACAGACCAAGACAAGACATATCCAAATGGGGTAAATCAACAGCTGCTCCTGAGTTTACAGTAAACAAACACAACTTTGTCTTTGCCAAATGGAGGGGGACAGCAGCCACAAGCTGTTTTTACAATTTAAAACCTTAATGTTATTCAAAGGGAGCCCAATCGTTGTAGGAGATTTAAAGCCAAGGTTTAGGTCCAAGCTTTAAAGAAAAGTTTTTCCACTTCAAAGCACATATTCCAGATCCCGTCATTGAAATATTACATCCTCACATCCAACATGCAATCTTGCCTCTTGAACACCAACTACATTTGTTACCTACCCTGTGAGGAGGTTGTTTTCAGTTCAAAGGATAACAAAACATGATGCAAAACATAGAAGTTACCTACACAAAACCAGATCACATTTAAACTGCACTTCTAAACCAGTTCCAAATGTTTCTAAAACATAGAAACTTCCATTGGCCTAATTTAAAACAGATCACAAAACAACTTAGGAAAATACAAACCACTCAAAACCAGAACAATTAAGAACAACTCTAAATACAGAATAAGACCCAGCACAGTCCCTCAGCAGCAAACTCAGACATTCAAAAGTGCTGTCACAGGGCTACGTTGGAAGGGGTCAGGGATGCTCTGGAAATGGTGGTGTTTGGCCAAGTTCTTGCTCACCCACTGTGTGAGGCTGTACTTTTGGGTAGGTTTCTTGTTGGACCTTGGGTAATTTCTGCAAAAGGAAGTAAAATAGTTAAAACAAACACAAGAGGAGCATATGTATGCGAGGTTCAAACGGCATCTCTGAAAACGCCTTCCCCATCCCTTGGGGCTTGCAGCTGGTACCTAATTTTCTTGTTATGAAGTTTTAAAAGGGAAACCACATTCTAAGGCTGCACTTTGGTAAGTAGCAATATGAAAGTTTAAAGACTGTCCTTTCAGGAACACTGCCTTGTGCTTTATCACCTTTTTGCAAAGGTCTTTCTCCCTGGCCCAGCAGAGAAGCTGAGGTCTCCACTACACAGCAGTTTAAACAAGAGGTAAATTTTCCTCACAAAGTGCAGTACACACGTTAAATACTCTCAGTTGCTACATCTAAGCACGTTCTGAAATAACAAGACAAAACCTCACAAACTTTAAGCAGCCTTATAGGAGCAAGATTAAAAAAAACAAATTACATTTCAATGAGCTTGGTTATCTCCAGGCCTCAGAGTGTTACAAAGCTTTTCCACACCATTAGAGCCCGCTTTGCCCCTTCTGCATTTTGAAAAAAGCCAACTCTGCTGTCTTATTTTTTTTCTTATTTGTGCATGGGCATCAGCATAACTAAGGAAATAGCATTTAGAAACTGCAGATCCATCTGAACAAACAACCACAAGGGTCACTCCTGCAAAAACACTATCAAAACAGTTGGTTTGGAGAAGGAGCATCTGGCTGTCGCGTTCACAACACAGAGAGTTTCATTTCTACAGCAGTTGCTCAGCAAGAGCAGCCAGTGACCAGACAGGTCCCAAGGCAGCAAAGCAACTTGTTCATGCCAGCAGCCGGGGAGAGATACCTGTGTTACACTCAACATGCATTTATCTTAAAGTTCAGAAAAGCTACGTTGTGACTGGACCACATAGGCTGCTCCCCAGAGGTCTAAATCAGGGTTACACGGGCAACAGAGCACCGAACTTTTAGCCCTTACTCGAGCACTCCGTTACTACTGATCTTACAGCCAGTGCTACCTGTGTACCCAGAATAAACCCCTCTATTCAAACGCGCAGATCTGAAGGCCTCGCATAGCGAATCCTTGGCAAGAGACGGTTCAGTAGAATGCAAAAATACTTGAATGGGTGTCACAAAATACAAAACAACCAGTAACTCCAACCTTGCTGTAGGGTTTGCCCTTCTGCTCGCTCAGAATAGGTACTACAGCTCAGTGAAAGGCAACTTCCTTGGAATACTGCCCTTGCTGAAGTCCACTGTTTCAAGGTGCTCTCAGTACAGAACAGTGTGTGTCCTTGCCCAGTCCAAACTCAAAGGTTTTTCCACCCTGGCACTGCAGTCATGTGATTTAAGTGAATCACGGTTCTGCGTAACACTTCCTTTCCAGGGAACATAGCGTCTCTTGAGCAAATCCAAGTCTCCTTCATAAACTGCAGTATCAGCTTTTATTTACCCAAAGGAACAACTTCTTGTCAAAAAAAAAGATACTTCCAGAAGAGATTTCAAAAGTGTTCTTCAAAAATCCCTGTTTTCAGGCTGCATTGTTTAGGAAGAAGGGAGGCACTCCAGGACAGCTAACAAAAGGCAAACACTCACCGTCACACAACAGTTCATACTGTCTGCAATAAGCTGGTGCAAGACATGCATGTGACTAGAAGAAATCACAACTTTTCACAAATTCTCAGCCTTCCTATACCAAGTACCCCTCCTCGGCTGTTCTGATTCACAGTCAAAATGGGTCACAGAAACAGGGGGGGCATTTCTCCTTCACCCCCTGCACCTGAGGGAAGACAAGAAGTTGTGCAAACCACCACCCATAAGAGGTCTGAGGTCCTACACAAGAGGCAAAGCCGCAGCAGGAGCACACTAACCCCATCAAGTACTTGGAGAAAGCTATTATCACAGTGCCTCACGTAACTATCTAACCCAAGACTCAGAGTAAGACTCCTTATGGCCATTACACGAGGAAAGGAGACAATGACACCCTAGATAAAGCCAGGGAAGAGAACTTAAAACATTTTGATTTCCTTCTCCTCAGGCACGGTCCACGCCCCATCCTTCCACAAGAGTTGAGACCAAACTACAGATTTGGGATGAGATTTTCAGGCAAGTTCCGCTCTCATTTAGAAACCAGGAGCTCTGATTATCTCAGCAAAAGCACCTGCGAACCGCAGCCATGTGGTTTGCCACTAGAGAAGCCCCTGGACCAGCCGTGCAGACTAGGGAGTACCACGCTCTGCTAAGAACAGCTAACTCCTCCCACCACTCCCCTCGCACTAAGCCTCCTCGCAATCTGCTTTATCAGCTCCTACCCCATCCCCTACTCCAAACCCCATCTCACATCCCTCTTGAAATTTAGGGTTTGTAGGTGGATTTCATTTGCTTTGAAGTGAAGTCTCCCTCCTAGGCTCAGCCATAAATGTAATTCCTCCTTTATGTCAGCACAGCCCAAGTCCCGTACCTTCCCTGCATGCTTTCCATTCAAGCAAAATGAGTTTGGGCAGGTAAGAACTGTTTCAAGATTAAAGTCTTTTCCTCAGCCAGCTCCGTACCAATCAACAGACCAGACTCTTTCAAGGCAGAGTCTGCTCGTGCAGAGTTCATTTGTATTTCACAGATTTGTTTCTCCATATGTTCCTTTACACTATTCTCCCTTTCCATCACCTTAAACCTGGTGGGTCTGTTTTTTAAAGATACTGATCTTTTTTATTACAGTAAGACCAGATGGTCTGTGACTCTTTATAAGGTATTTCCTCCTCCTCCTCTCCCTTTGATTCAAGAGGGATCTGAGAAAATACTTTATCAGGTTTCTCCCAGGTTGTAGGAAGTTTGATAAAACTGCTAAGCATCAGAAACCTCTACCAAACAAACCAAGCCTCAAGGAGAACTCCTGGTGGAGTCCTCCTAGGAGAAGCACTCAAGAGAAAGCAGTGGTTGGAGGTCAGATGGGAGCTAGCTTAGCTTCCCAGGTACCCAGGTACCCGGGGGTGCATGACTCTGTTGAGAGTGATCCCGCTCCAAATAACATGAGAATACTTGTCTGAGCAGCAGGTGGTGCAAGCACTATCCCATATGCACAATTGCAATGTTAATGACCTGTGAAAGCAGATCTCCTGAAGTACAGATGTTTGGGTGGAAACCAAGAGAAAGCTATGTTTAGAGAGGGAAATGCTTTTTCTGTTAAGTTTGTCCTTCCCCAACCCATTTAAAAACAGGCCTAGCCAGCTACGGACATTGCTGAGGACAAGACTAAGCAACAGAGCGCTAACACAGTGCCAAGAGTCACAGTTATAAAAGTAGGAGCCTCATTACTTCTGTAGGCTGATACAGAACCAACCAGAATTGCCGAGGAGGATCTCATCAAGAAGGATATGATTCTATTTACTGCTGGATAAAGGGCAATAATGAAGTGTGAATGCTAACAAACGGTCAGCTGGCAGAAATCTTTTGTGGTCAATTATCAGTTTGAGCCACCCATTTCCAAGCAGATGTTCAAATCACATCTCATTTTTACATCTGCTACAACGCAGCCTCAGCAGCATTTAGATTCCTGTGGGAAGCTGCACATAAATTTATCTGAATAGACTGAATATCCTCTAGAAACTAGAATGAGAGAAAGAATAACCAGAACCACGGGTTATCTCCCAACTCACTCGAGATAGCTAGATGCGAAAAGTTTACTCAGAATACAGAAGGATTTCTTTCAGCTACTCAGTGTTCAAAGACTGCATATGTAGTAGCCTGTGCAACTTTTAGCACGCAATCACCCAACATGGATATAAGAAAGTTGTATTTATAGAGTGCAAGGTATGATGCAGATATGTGAAAAGACAAAGCCTCTGCTCTAGCCAGTCTGTAATTCATCCAGACAACACATAAGGAAGGAGCAAGAGACAGGATATAAGGAAGAGCAGACAGATTACGTAGAAGAGAGGATAGCAAAGTCAAACACTACCCTAAGACAAATGCCAGGAGATTTGCAATACAAAACAGAGCTAAAGATTTGTAGCAGCAACATATTAGTTACTGCTTCCCAAAGGGAATTCCCTTGCTGGCTCTGAAACCTGCTAATTTTCCTTTAGGAATTTCTTGGGATCATTCTGCATTTTTGCATCTCCTACGCAAATGATACACGAGACAGTGCTGCAGATCCAGGTGTACAGAAGTACCATACAGGGTCAAAGTCAGCCCACTGAGAAGGTTCTTCTGTGACAACTGGGAAAGCCCACACTGTCTGTCGGGCTGAATTCCAAGCCTGCAGCTATTTGGAATAAGAGACGTTTGCACTAATAAGAAAATCAAATTGCGTGCATCACAATGTTCTTCCCCAGCAAAACAGATTTCTATTTCACTCACCAGCCTTGTTCATTTGGAACTCCTGCCTGATTTTCTGTGACTCAGAACATACGTCTTGCATTTTTAATTTGAAAGGAAGAGAAAACAGGCCATTTTAGCTTTCCTTGTATAGTCCCCTCTGCATTACTTATGCTGTATTCATACACTGGAAAGCAGCCCCGTGGCTATGCAGCTGTTCGTGCTGCCCAGATAAGTGCAGGCTCCATGCAATGAGCCACAAAACTGTCAGTTTCTTATAACTCTCAAGAAATGACAATTATTGCACCCATGAACACTCAGAATAACCACAGTGGGAGGCCACCCCTGGAAGCTACCAGAACACTCTTTGCCTTTCAGAACATCCCAGTTCTACCCATCAACCCATCAGATATTGCTTTTCAGCTGATATCCATACCTGCTCTTTACAGACATCTTCCTTTAAACCTCCACAGTTGATAGCTCTTGGATGACACCGTTGAGAGAGGTAATGTGTGTAGAAGGTGCCAATAGTAAATCCAAATCTCAGCACTTAAGCTAAAGATTCCCTGACTCTGGGTTCATAATTGTGAACTGACAAGAACCAGTTATCTCTCAACACAACAAGCCAGAGCTCAGCTCTGCTCTTCCCAGGTAATGTGGGCCTGTTTTGGGAGCATCCCTGATTTACCGCAGCAAGCCCCCTGTATATTGTTTCCCAGGTATCCCAAACTATGAAACTCATCTGAACCAGTTCTGGAACAAGACTGCTTGCTGCACAGGAACTCTGTGCATGGGAGTGCTAGCAAGTGTAGCAGGCACTTTTTATTTTCCTCTGAAGAACAAGTACACTCAAAACGTCAAAGAACACTAGTTGAGCAAGCCAGGCGGCCTGCTAGGGTATCAATCCTCTGCTCTGCGCTCCCCACCAGTACAGCCTTACCCCATCCCATCCAGGGGTTACCTGCTGTGGAAGCTACAGTTTTCTTCATATGGACATGCACACTCTGGACATAAATGTTTCTTTTGCTCAGGCTCCACTTCTGAAATGCTTGTCTGTTGTTCCAGGCTTTAAAATAAAAGACATTGTCAAATTAGGTTACAGATGACAGAGGGGACAAAGTGTCCTGCAGAACTATTAGAGACATGAACTTCTCGTGGCACTTTTCTATGATTGCAAAAATAAATGTGTTTATTTGAATAAAGCTGCAAAGATAACATACTGAGAGCAAAGCAGGAGTTAGTGTCAGCTGAGTAAACCAGCAAGTCACTGGCCTGATTAACGAGCCAGGAACCTGCAGTGAGCCCTCAAAAGCAGCAGATTTTTTCATTTTAGTCAAGGCCACACTGGGAACAGCAACATGCAGAACATCTGAGTGCTGCAGGTCTGCAGCAGCCACAGGGAAGAACAACCGAACTGACAACTCCAGGCCCAGCAGCACTGGAGAGCAGAAGACAACCATCCCTGCTCAGCGCCCGCAGCTGCTCTGCTGCTGCCATCTGCCGGAAACCACTCCAGCAGAGCGGCCACCAAGCCAAGCCGGCACAAATATGTCCTTGTCTGCCCTGCAGACCACTGTCCAGGACTGCCTTAGCAACCTTCTTTCCCATTTGGACCAGTCCTATATTCTTCCCCCTCGTACGGTATCTCACAGGGTAAAATATTAAGTACTTTTCCCACTATTTCAGTGCACTGTAAGAAAAAAAATAAAGAGAAAACCAGCAGCACACAACCAGCCAAACTGGTTTGGGAAACTGCTGGGACATTTTTCATCAGAAGCTCCTAAGAAACTACCTTTCCTCCTCCTCCTGTGGCACAGGAATAACTTTGCCAGGCTTCTTCCCACTGCTTGTCTCCTCCTGCCCAATCTGGCCTACAGGTGTATCACTTAACTAGAAAGATAAGGAAAAAGGGGATTAACACCTAACAAAAAACCATTCCATATAAGTCTTGCTTATGCAGTTATATAAAAATCACACTTTGCTCCACTTGAAAACCTCCCCTTACTGTGTAAAAATGCACATTTGTGTGCATATGGACATTACCGCAAGTACCAAACAAAAGGAATGTAATTAAAAAGATTTTAGTTACAAGAATTAAGATGTGTCTTTACTTTAATGCTGTTTGATGGCTGTTCAACTGCTGAAGATTCCTGCCACCCATCATCCTCTGGAGAGTCTAATTTCCTTGAAAAACAGCTCTTTGTTGCTTTGGAAAGTTCTTGGTTTCTGGACCCAGAAGATGGCGTGGAACACCTTAATAACACAGGGGCTGAACTCTCATCAGCTGTACTCTGGCCACAGGCGAGGTCAGAAGATGGCATGGAGATTTCCACATGATCGCCACAGAAGTTTGACACATCTCTGCTTGCAAAGGGAGTCTTTCCCAGGCAACCCCCACCCGGGCTTTGCTGGCCATTAGATGTTGACCCGTCCAAGGATTCTTCGAGAACACAGCTACTAGCAGTTTTATCATACTCTAGGCAATCGTTTATGAGTGCTTCTAAATCTTCTGTTTCAGTTTCCTCCAAAAAATTGTCCTCCAGAGGCTGATCTACATATTCAGCATCGATTGGGCTAAGACGCAGAAGCTCCTGAATGTCAAGGTCAAACAACATGCGAGTTACTTGGGCCGACTGCAGATGGTTTTCATCCAAACTAACACTTTCATTCGAAAGGCTAGGATAACATTCAGAACCAGGCGAAGAACGCTCTCTGGACAGAGGTTCGTTTGGTGCCTCTGTGATCTCTGAGGCTACGCTTGCATCTTCACTGATGACTGATCCCCCAGTGCAGCTGCTGCTCTCATCCTTTTCACTCTCTCCATTTACATTTTGGCTCAGACTCCTTTTTCTAGTTAGGTACCTCTCAGATTCCATGCAATCATCTGCCAAGATTTCCTGGATCTCTTCCTCAGTGTAATTGAAGGGAGAATTCCCTTCTTCACCATCTGACAGTTCCAACAAGGAGTCATCTGGCTCGCTATCATCAAAACATCTGGATGTATCTAGAGAAATG
This sequence comes from Anarhynchus alexandrinus, assembly GCA_008711295.1. NCBI lineage: Eukaryota > Metazoa > Chordata > Aves > Charadriiformes > Charadriidae > Anarhynchus > Anarhynchus alexandrinus. The sequence goes on along the minus strand of VUYV01000198.1, from coordinate 1,655,165 downwards.
GCTACATCATCGTATTTTGACGCAGAAGAACTGGCAACAAGGTCGTCATGGCCAGTATCATCCAGAAAATGAGAAGATCCTTGAAAGCAGGCAGAATCTGGAGAACAGAGCAGCAGATTCTCTGATGGATCTGGAGTGCTACAGTGATGACTCAACATACAAGGTTTCTTAGCTGACTGCAGGGCCTCAACCTGCTCTGCAGAATCCAACTGCCTTTTGGCTTTGGTAACTGTATTATGAACAGTAGGTTTAAATTCATCGCAAAGACACAGTTCAAAGGCGTGAGGGGAATGGTCATCCATGTTGCTGTCGGCTCCTGTATCTCAGTGACCCCGTGCCTTCTGCTTACAGCTCTAGATGCCTATTCTGAAGTTCATCTGACCCTGGTGCCCTTTGATCAGCCCTTTCAGAAAAGGAATCAGCAAAAGTCAGCTCCAACCTGCCAGCAAAAGACAACACCTTAAATAAAAGAAACTCAGCTGGTTTTCCAAAGATGCAGTAATATAGCAGGGAAGGCAAAAACACTAGTTGAGGCACGGCAGGCACAATGATTTTAACTCCCTGGTCTCCGTTACCTCTACTCCTGACCATTTTAGGTCTTAACAACATGTAACAACAACCAGACCCTCACGCCGTGAGTGTTCTCAGGTTGTTTGGCTTTATCAAGCAGAACTAATACAAGCCCAAATCATCACCACAGTCTGTACCATCTCCTCCAAAGCGGCTGTAAATCAGTCACTCTAACACTCTTACATTCTTTACGACCTTACATTTAAAGTACAGAGCACACTGTAGGTATTAAATAAAGCCTCACAGACACCCCCTGTCTCCCAACCCCCACCTCTGTCCTTCAAAGATACTAAACAAATAAAAAGTCTTTTTTGGGCTAGGAAAAACTGAGTAACGGAAGAGTAACTCTGTCAGGGAGCTAAGAGGACATTCAGCAGGTATTAGTCACTAACACTCATACAAAACACGTATTATAATGAAAGATCAGAAGATAAAAAAACCTTCCCGTAAAATTCAATAGTTTAAAAGTATTCGCAAACAAAACCTTTTTTCCTCTTAGTGAGGACCCAAACTAACATGAATCTTTTGACTTGAAAGCCCTGCTTTGACTCTCACCCAGCAGGAGAATCTGGACTAAAGAAAGGTATTTCCTGTCCTCTTTGACCAACAGATTTAAAGGAATACCTTTTGTCTTTCCGTACCTTTGATTATTCACTGCTTTCAAGAAGGGGGGATTACCTACTCCAGGAATAAAACCCAGTTCTGCTCCTTCCTCTTGTCATTCTGTCCAAATAATAAAAATTGGCACTTTCAGCATAATACTGAAACCACACTGGAAAGAGAAAATACCTTGGGAATCACCTACATACATACAAAACCTATACAAGAACATACGGAGTCACAGGCAGTCCTCGATAGATAGTACTTGCCTGGAGTTCTGCAATTTAGCTACAAGTGTTTAAGTGCTTCAAAGAGAAACAAAAGGCAAATAAAAACAAATTAAATGTGGATTTAGTCCTACAGACTGTAGCAGTCTGATAATCTAGCTCCTAACCAATAAGGACTTTAAACAGAACCAAACATTTCAAGTCTTTTTGCCGGAACTGGCTTACAAAAAGGATATTTGGAGATGTTTACATGCTCGGTTTGCAGACAAGGAAATGGTTTCTTTACTGCTGTGACCTTCCCAATTCACCGAACTGCAAGCAGACTACTCTGGGTCTGTACTTTCAGCCCTGTATCAACTGATTCTGGAAGCAGAACTCTGGTAACTATGCAACCGAGCAGAGCCCAAACAAAGCCCCCTGCCATTCCCCATAGAAGTGTGTTGAATTCAGGGGCTGTTCAAGGATTTACACCAGAGAAATGCTCCTTAACAGTTTAAATGGTTCTTAAACTGATGTAGGGCAAGGCTGCCTGCTGCCACCCTCTCACTGTGTCCCTTGTTCCAGCTGGTGCTTGTATGGTCAGACCATGTTGGAACCAGCTCACACTCAACTGCAAAAGCACCAGCCCTGGATGGGCCACTCTTCTAGGGGCAGCCAAAGGAAGGCTCTTTGGACAGTTGCACACACTTTAGAATCATAGAATAGTTTGGGTTGGAAGGGACCTTTAAACGCCATGTAGTCCAACCTCCCTGCAATGAGCAGGGACATCTCCAACTAGATGAGGTTGCTCAGAGCATTGTCCAACCTGACCTGGAATGTTTCCAGGGATGGGGCATCCACCACTTCTCTGGGCAACCTGGGCCAGTGTCTCACCACCCGCATCGTAAAACATTTCTGCCTTATATCTAGTCTAAATCTCCCCTCTTTTAGTTTAAAACCATTACCCCTTGTCCTATTGCACCAGGCCCTGCTAAAAAAGTCTGTTCCCATCTTTCTTATAAGCCCTCTTTAAGTATTGGAAGAGGCTAGAAGGTCTCCCCGGAGCCTCCTCTTCTCCAGGCTGAACACCCCCAACTCTCCCAGCCTGTCCTCCCAGCAGAGGGGCTCCAGCCCTCTGATCATCTTCATGGCCCTCCTCTGGACCTGCTCCAACAGGTCCATGTCTTTCCTGTGCTGAGACCCCAGAGCTGGAAGCAGTACTCCAGGTGGATGCCTTATGTGGGTTTCTAGCACAGCTTCAGTAAATAATGAGATCAGATGACAAAACTACTGAGAAACACAGTTCTGCCAAGGCTCACGGACTGGCTGCCTTGCTTCCTCCACTCCCCGCAGCCAGACACAGATCTCACCAGCCTGCAGTGCTGCACTGCACTGGGATCTGCTCCCTGATGACAGAATGGGGGGCAGGGGGAAGCAATCATGGGCTAACAGTTCCCTCAGCCCTGATTTGCCCATCGTGAGATATCCTCTTTGAAAAAGCAGAATCTTGAGATGTAGGGATCGTGCTCTCCTCTCACTCAAGAGCACAAAGGCAAATTGCGGCCTTTCACCTCCGCGGCTCCCTGACCTCACCCTCTCTCAGTCACGGGTTTACTCGTACCCGCTATGGGCCTGTCCCTACCTCAGCGGCCCCACTTTAGCCCCCCCCTCCCGTGGGCACAGCCCCGCGCCGCCCAACGGGCGCCCCAACAGCGCTGCGGGGCTCCGAGGCCGCCCCGAGGGAGGAGCCCGGCCCGGCCCGCCCCCGGCTGCTCCTCCTCCTCCCGCCCAGGTGCCGACTGCTCCCCCGAGCTCCGACCCGGAAAAAAGAAGTAAAATAAATAAATAAATAAACAAACAAAAAGCTACACGAAGACCAATGAACCGCCGGGGCCTGGGCCGGGCCTGACGGCAGAACGGGCCGCGCCGCGCTCACCCGCCGCCATCTTAACCACCCCATCCCCCCCATCCCGCGCGCGAGGCGCCGCCTCATTGGCGGAGCGCGGCCCCGCCCCTTCCTCATCGGCAGCTCGGCGCTCGCACGCCGGAAGTGACGTCCAGGCGCGGTAGGCGAGCGCCGAGCGGAGCTGATGCAACGCGGGGAAGGTTGGTGGGGCCGGGCCGGGGGGGAGCGGGGCGGCCCCGGGAACGGGCAGGGACCTCGGGGGGCTCCCGAGGGGGCGGTGCCTCCGGTAACGCTGTCTCCTTCCCTACAGCCGCCGCCATGGAGCCTGCACCCGGCCCGCAGGAGAAGTATCACCTCATCACCCGGAACCTGCAGGTACTGGGGGGGGGGAATCGGGGCCGGGGTAGGCCGAGAGATCCAGTCNGGGAAGGTGAATCGGGACCGGGGCAGGCGGGGGAGGGCGGATCGGGGCCGCGGCAGGCCCTGGACGCAGCAGAGGGGGGCCTGAATTAGCCTCTGGAGCCGGGAGGAGCCCCGGGGGCATGCTGCATGCGGGGTGGGCCGGAGCATGGGCACGGCTGGGGGCTTGGCCGTTCAGCAGAACGTTGTCCTGCCCACGTCCTCCCCCAGTGTGTTCCCGGGGAGGCTCAGCCATGCCGGATGTGTCTTGGCCCCCCACAGGAGGTGTTGGGGGAGGATAAGCTCATGGCCATCCTGAAGGAGCGAGAGTTGAAGATCTACTGGGGAACCGCCACTACGGGCAAGCCGCACGTGGCCTACTTCGTGCCCATGTCCAAGATCGCAGACTTCCTGAAGGCAGGGTGTGAGGTAGGTGGCCAGGCTGGGAGCTCGGACACAGCGGCGCTTTGTCACCGCAGTGGTGGGTGGGAATGTGCATTTCCCCTGAGCAGCGTGGCACTGACTCTGTCCCCCTCCATACTAGGTGACAATACTCTTTGCTGACCTCCATGCTTACCTAGACAACATGAAGGCTCCCTGGGAGCTGCTGGAGTTGCGCACCCGCTATTACGAAAACGTGATCAAAGCCATGTTGGAGAGCATTGGGGTGCCCCTGGAAAAGCTGAAGTTTGTCCGGGGCACTGACTATCAGCTCAGCAAGTGAGTCCTGGGGTGCCTGGTCCTCTCGGGAAGGGAGGGCCTGACCTGGGGCATTCTGTTCCTGAGCCTCTTCCCAGGCACTGTCATTCAGGGAACAAAGTGAAGGTGCCTTCAGGTGTGGGCTCCTCTTGATGTGGCCAGAACCAGTGTTGACATGAAGCAGCTGTAAAAGGTGTCCCCCTCCCCCGTGCTAACAGTGCTGTCACTTCCCACAGGGAATACACGCTGGACGTGTACCGCCTCTCATCCGTGGTGACGCAGCACGACGCAAAGAAGGCAGGCGCGGAGGTGGTGAAGCAGGTGGAGCACCCCTTGCTGAGCGGTTTGCTCTACCCAGGCCTGCAGGTGTGTTGTGGCGAGGCAGGTCAGCAGAGCTGCTTGGCTGGGGAGGTGCTGGGCGAAGCCAGGACCGCGGGGACACGTGAGGCTGAATGCCAAGGTCATTATACTCCACCCCAGTATTACACCTGGCAGCAGCACAAAGCATAACCCGAGCACAGAGCTGCTTTTACAGCGACTCTGGCCAGCTGCAGGACAGCAGGCCAGTTTGGAGAGCTCCCGTCCTTCCCAGGTCAGGAGCACCCTGGCAGAGGCTGGGCAGGTCCTGGGGGACAGGCGGGACCTCCAAAGGCTGAGCGCAGCGGGAGTGTGGAGTCTTGGCTCCAGTCTCAAGGCTGTGTGTGTCTTTCTGCAGGCCCTGGATGAAGAGTACCTCAAGGTCGATGCACAGTTTGGAGGAGTTGATCAGAGGAAGATATTCACCTTTGCAGAGAAGGTGAGGAACAGGGGTGTTTTTGAGCCCTGTGCAATACTGACTCCTGGCTCAGGGCTTGAACATTCTCTAATTCATCTGAGAAGCATGTCTGGGGTTTCGGTTGGCACCACAACACCCTTTGCAGCTCCTGCTGCTGCTGCCATGGTCTGCAGGGCTTAGGTGTGCTGCCATGCATCCCTGGCTGTAGCTGTCTGTGCCCTGGGAATTCGCGATAGCTTTCTGGGTCTTGTTCTTCTGGGTCCCCGAGTTACCTGGAGCCAGGAGCAAAACAGGGTCGGTGAGTTAAAGCTGATCTTCAGAAGAAGATTGTCCATGACTTGCCTCTTTGCTTTTTCCCAGTACCTTCCTTCCCTGGGCTACGCCAAGCGCGTCCATTTGATGAACCCAATGGTTCCTGGTCTGACAGGCAGCAAAATGAGCTCATCAGAAGAGGTTGGTCCCTGAATGGTGGCTGTGGTCAGGGGTTCTGCAGGGGGATGGGTTAATGTCTGGGGGTGGAGAGGCTGCATGCCAAGAGAAGGTGACTTCTCTTTCCACTCATACTTGGGTCTAAGAAGAAGTTGCAGCAACTCCAGCATGACTTGTCTTTTTTGGGCAACAGATTGGGTAAAAGGCTGCGGAAATCTTTTCCTGCAGGACTCAAAGATTGACCTTCTAGACCGCAAGGAGGATGTGAAGAAGAAGTTGAAGAAGGCTTTCTGCGAGCCAGGGAACGTGGAGAATAATGGTGTCCTCTCCTTCATCAAGCACGTCCTCTTTCCCCTCAAGTCAGGTGAGGAGCTCACCATGCTCGGGCGCTGGGGCTAGTTTTTCCTGTGGGTAAGAGGAGGGGATGGGAGTGTGTGTCCCCTGAAGTTGGCTGCCCCCGAGTGCCCCCTCCCCAGCCCCTGCTGTGGTCCCCCCTAGCTCTTGGGCTACGTAGGGTGGGTAGTTTATCTGGCTGAGCAGGGAGTGAGTCTCCGCTTGGGTTAATCTGAGCCTTAAAATCTGTGTGTTGCAGAGTTTGTGATTCTGCGAGAAGAAAAATGGGGAGGAAACAAAACCTACACAGCCTATGAAGCACTGGAGAAGGACTTTGCTGAGCAGGTGGGTGCCAGGAAGGACTCAACCCTCTCCCTGTCCCTGAGGCTCCTGAGAGCACTGTGGGAGGGCTCTGAGCAGCTGTGGGAGATAGAAGTCTGCACTGGGGGAAAGTGTGGAGCAGAGCATGGCCCAGTGGCTGTAGCGTGGCAGGGTGCTCCTAGCCAGGAGAACCCAAAGGTGAGAGGATGGGTGAAGGACGTGGGGGCACCATCTGTCCCGGTGCAGGACAGGACCACATCAGCCACATCCTGGAACACAGCAGCAGTTTAACTGTTTTCAGCTGATCCCAGCTTTTTGCAAGCAAAAGTGTCCAGAAGAGGGGTTTTGTTTTCTGAGGGGGAATCAGTCTAAGTGTTCACCTCCCCGCCCTGCATGGTCTTNGCATGGCCCAGTGGCTGTAGCGTGGCAGGGTGCTCCTAGCCAGGAGAACCCAAAGGTGAGAGGATGGGTGAAGGACGTGGGGGCACCATCTGTCCTGGTGCAGGACAGGACCACGTCAGCCACATCCTGGAGCATAGCAGCAGTTTAACTGTTTTCAGCTGTTCCCAGCTTTTTGCAAGCAAAAGTGTCCAGAAGAGGGGTTTTGTTTTCTGAGGGGGAATCAGTCTAAGTGTTCACCTCCCCGCCCTGCATGGTCTTCAGTTCCTGCCTCTCTGGCCTCGGGTCAGTGACTCGAATTCTGCTGCTCCTCCTGCCTGGGAGGAGACTGTGCGGGAACCCGTCTGTCTATCGCGATACAGGTCGTCCATCCCGGAGACTTGAAAAACTCAGTGGAAGTGGCCCTGAACAAACTGCTTGACCCCATCAGAGAGAAATTCAACAGCCCAGAACTGAAGAAGCTGACCAACGCAGCATATCCCAACCCATCCAAAGCCAGTAAGGAGGTGCTGGGAGCTCGGGGAAGTGGGGCTGTGGCCACGCAGGGCTGGGTGGGAGAGAGTCCCTCCAGGGGCTGAGGAGAGAGAAGTTCTGAAATTTCAGTCTTGGGAGCAGCCCCGGAGAGCGTTAGAAAAGGTGAGGAAAGGCCAACACCAGGGCTGTTTGCCTGTCCTGGAGAAGACAGATGCCAGCGTGCTTCTCTGGTGCTTGAGAGGCCAGCAAAGCGGAGGAGGGACTGTGCTCTCTGGTATAGAGACAAATTGGGAATTCAGCAGGCCCCAGGGCCCGCACTTGAGGGTCATTGTGTGCTCCCCAGGCCCTGGCCAGCTCCCTGGGTTTATGCTGAGTGGCACAACTGTTCCCTTTGCACTGCAGAGCCTGCAGAGAAGGGCACCAAGAACTCGGAGCCAGAGAATGTGGTCCCATCCCGGCTGGACATCCGAGTTGGCAAAGTGATCAGTGTGGAAAAGGTACGGTCACAACAGGGAGAGGGGAGTAACCTTCCCACATGGTGACAGGGGCACTGGGTGCATGTGCAGGGACTCTGCCACCCCAGTAACCTCCCCTGCTCCTCACCTTGCTTCTACTTGGCAGCACCCAGACGCTGACAGCCTGTATGTGGAGAAGATTGATGTGGGTGAGCCTGAACCCCGCACTGTGGTCAGTGGCCTGGTGCAGTTCGTCCCCAAGGAGCAGTTGCAGGACAGGCTGGTGGTGCTGCTCTGCAACCTCAAGCCGCAGAAGATGAGGGGTGTGGAATCACAGGGCATGGTGCTGTGTGCCTCCAGGTGAGGGAGGGGGCACTGGGGCCATACCCCTCCAGGGGTGCAGTCCAGACCCCCCTCTCCTGTCCCAGAGCCCAGCGGTGCTGGGGGCAGCTGGGTGCTGCCTCGGGGTGACTCTGCTTCCTCCATGCCCCTCCGCAGCGTCGGGGAGCCACGGCAGGTGGAGCCCCTGGACCCACCGGCTGGATGCTGCGCCGGGGAGCGTGTCTACGTGGAGGGCTACGAGGGTGGGGAGCCCGACGACGAGCTCAAGCCAAAGAAGAAGGTCTTTGAGAAGCTGCAGGTAAGGGGATGCGCCAGGGGCCTGGACCACAGCTCTGAGTAGCTGGGGCTCCAGGCATTGAGCGGGACAGTGCTTAGGGCCACATAGATGTCCCTGTCCCCACCTCTGGGTGACCCCAAATGAGCTATTTGCTGCTCAGTGCCCATGTTTGCTACTGTCAGCAAAGGTGTGAAGGAGACAAACTTCCCCACCAGCTCAGCGAGGTGCCACTGGCAGCCCAGGCCTGACCCTGCCTCCCCTGCTTTTCTCCCCAGGCCGACTTCCGCATCTCTGAGGACTGTGTCGCCCAGTGGAAGCAGAAAAACTTCCTGACAAAGCTGGGGAGAGTCTCCTGTAAAAGCCTGAAGGGTGGGAGCATCAGCTAACAAGTGCCAGAGCTGCTGCTCGTGCCTCCTGCCTGGTCCCCTCCATCACTCCAGCCAGGCTCTCCTTCCCGGTCTCTGCCATCTCCTCCCCAGTGCCCTGAGCTGGGGGCTCAGCCCTGCGGGACCTGGGGGCTCTGGGACTGAATTTGCAGCCTCCCACCTGGAGAGCTGCCTCCGACATCTCCCTCACCCTGGGCCTGCTCAGCCAGCGTCCGTGCCTCGGCTGTGGGTCAGCTCTGCGGACTGGTGGTGGCACCGCACTTAAGGGACCTGTGTGACTTGTGCCCGTGGTCTCAGGCTCTACGCTGGGACCATCGGCTCGCTCCCAGTTGTGCCACGGACTGGACGCCCTGCCCGCTTGTCCTGATTGGGACAGCACGTGCGGGTGCTGCGGTGAGGGCAGAAAGGGAAGGCTGCTTGCTCAAACCTGTGTTGCTGCTAACAGAGCTGGGGGCAGCTGCCTGGCAGCCAGGCGGACCCCATCCCCTGCTCTGCCCGGGCACCCCCTGCTCCGCGCTCAGCCCCCCTGGGGCTGGGGCCGCTGCTGGTGCTGCTCTTCGGCCAGGAGCCCAGGCAGCCCTGGCGGGTCTGTCCTGAGCCCGTGGGGGGGGCGCGGGCCTTGAACACTGACTCGGGAACCATCTGTCTGTCGTAAACCCAAATAAAACGTGAAGCTGACTGCTCCCCGGTGTGCCCGTCTGTGCGGGGGGAGGCAGCTGAGCTGGCAGCCAGCCCCGCTCCCGTGTTTTGGTGCTGCCCCAGCCCTCTGCCCACCCTGTGCGGGCAGCAGTGCCGGGAGTCAGCCCACTCGGGGATCTGTGTCTGCCCCAGAGCTTGACACCGCCGGGAAGGGCAGATGCCACACGTGGCAAGGCCGTGGCCGTACGCCAGGAAGCACAGGAGGCAGCAAGCTTCGGTCATCATTTTTACCAGCCAGGTACAGAGCTCTGAGCAGCTACTCGGCGGCAGAGGGTTGGTTGCTTTTGGTTTGGTTTGGTCGGTTTTTTTTATACAATCAAAGAAATCAAAATGTGACCCGAGTTTACAGAAACAGAAATCGAGGCTCTACCCCAGAGCCCAGGGCCTGAAGGCCAACTCGGGGGGCAGCCGAGCTTCCCCTCCACCCTGCGGCCAGCGGGCAGAGATCGGTGCTGGCCAAAAGCCCCCTCGTGCCTTTCCATCGAGGGCCGAGGTCCTGGTCCCTCCCAACCAGCACCTCCGTCCCGTCCTGCTGCTCCTGCCTGCCTTCCCCAGGCGCTGCCGTGGCCGAAGCCTTCCCCTTCCCTTGTCCAAAGTGCTTCGATTCCTTGTGGGCCCGGCTGGCCGGGAGCAGAGCGGCTCCGGCTCCAGCCTCTTCGCCTCCTGCGCTCCTCTCTGCACGGCTGCTCTGCTCTGCACGCGCAAACCAAGCCGCAGCCCGGCAGGGAGGAGGTGTTGGCTCTGGGCACGGGCCTCGAGTCCAGTTATTAAAAAAAAAAAAAAANAAAAAAAAAAAAAAAAAAAAAAGGCAAAATAAAGCTGTAGTACTTAGGAAAGTGAAACCAACACCATTTTTGCATAAATATCATCAAGGCCGTGGAGGCTAAGGCTGTTTGCTTCCTGTATTAAGTTAGTTGCCAGTTCCACACTCGTCCGTTGACCTGCCCAGGTCCCTGAGAGATTTGGATTCCTGTCTGCGGGGCACCAGTCCTACAGCTTCGTCCTTCAGGCCGTCTCTCCCCGTCCGTCTGCAAGGCAGGAGGGAAGAGCCCATCAGCTACCCTGAGCCCCAGCTTCCCACAGCCCTGTCCCACGGCTGGGCTCTCCCGGCCGTCCCGGTGCCACCCCAGCCCCAACACTGCCTGTGCGCTGCATTGGGAGCCTATAGCTCCGGGAACCTATAGCTCTGGGAGCATATAGCTCAGGAGCCGCAGCACCTACAGCGCCATCATCCCATGGCGGGGCTGAACCAGGTCCCTGTCCCACATACCTTGTGCAGGGAGGCTCTGAGCCGGTGGCTCTGTGGCGCTCCCGCCTTCCGTCCCCGAGGCCGACGTCCCTGCCGGCTCGCTCTTAGTCCTGCTCTCGTCCGCCGGCGCTGCCTTGGCTTTCCCATCCGGCACGGGCGAGCCCAGCGCCTCCATCCCCGGCACCTTTGGGCTCAGGGGGGAAGGAGCCGGCCCCGGGCCAAGCGAAGGCTTCTTGGCTACCGGAGGGGGAATCTTGCCAGGTTTTCGGTGAGCTTGTGCCTTGCCGGGGCCCTGCTGGGCGGCAGCCGGGGCTGCCGAGCGCTGCCCCGAGAAATTCATCAGCTCGGCCACCAAGTTCCTCTTCAGGTCAGCCTGTGCCTCGGGGGATGAGGCCGTCTCTATCACCAGCTTCCTGGAGCTCTTGGCGAAAATGAAGCTGGCGGTGGAGGCCGGTGACTTCTGCCTCGGGGAGAGCTGGCCGTCCCCAGGGGGGCCCTCGGGACCCGGCAGAGCCGCTCTGCTGCCCGGCGGCTTCTCCGCAGCCTCGCCGGAGGACAAGGCGGCTGCCTTGAGGTGCACGGCATGGTGGAGCAGGTTCGAAGGCACCGCATCTTTGGCAGGAGGGGACTGCCGCGTGGACAGGGACCGGCGGACGGGCTTCTGGGGCGCCGGCCGCTCCTCGGCACCGGCACCGGCGCTGGCGGGCGGCTCCACGCTCACGGAGCGCAGCCGCACCATCTGCAGCAGCGAGGGCGTGACGATGGGCAGGCTGGCGTCCTCCTTGGGCACGGGGCCGCTCTTGCTCCGCGACACCGGCTCCTTCTTGGCGTCTGCCCGGGGGCTGTTGGCCGCCTTCTTAAGGCCGGTTTGGGGTGGCAGAGCCAGAGCCGAGGGTGGGGGGAGAGGCGGTGGTGGCGGCACGGTGGTCTCAGGAGGGGGCTCGGTGGAGGAAGGTGGCTGCGGTGCCCCAGCCGGTGGCCCTTGCTGCTGGCTGCGTGAGGAGACGGCGGCCAAGAATGAGGAAGACGTGGCCCCCGAGCTCGGTGACACTTTCTGCCCGGTCACCGGAGCCGGTGTGGCATCGGGCAGGCTGGAGAAACAGGCTTCATCTGGAGGGGGGAAGTCTGCCATGGACAGGTCGTGCTCCTCAGGAGCCGGTGGAGGTGGCGGGGGCCATGCGGCATCAGCGGGGGCCTCCCCGGCAGCCTGGGGACTCCCCTCCACCTTCTTTGCCGGTGGTGGAGGCGGGTGGTAGGCAGGCGGCGGCGATGGCGGTGGAGACTTGCCGCTGGGTTTGGCCGAGGGCTCCTGGCTGGCAGTGCTGGGTGCTGGCGGGTCTGAAGAGGGGAGGAGGGGGCCAGCGGGGGCTGCGGGCTGCTGGGGCTTGGTGGGTGGCGGGGAGAAGGGAGCGGGCACCTTGGGGTGCGGCGGGATGATGAACCGGTCCGAGCGGCACGGCAGTGTCTCGGGGGGGGCCGGGTCCGAGGCCGAGGAGGAGATGGAGGTGAGGGAGGAGGACACAGAGAGCGCAGGCGACTGCAGGGAGCAGACCCGGTCCGACTTCTGGGGCTGAACCCTGCCCGGGGACACGGATGGGGGTCCCAGCCCCTTGGTGGGCAGCGTGGGTGTCCCACTCTGGCTGGAGTAGCCGCTGGAGGGGGACATGGTGCGGTCAGACCCATCTGGGCAGCTCCACTTGGGCTGAGCCTGGGGCTCCCTCAGCACCACCGTCACCCCAGGGCTGCCCCGCGAGGCCTCGGGGGAGCTGGTGCCGGCCAGGCTCTCGGAGCGGAGGCTGCTGGTCTCGCTCAGCGACGACGGGGAGAAAACCTCATCCTCAGCCGTGGGGCTGAAGGGCTCAGGGCGCGGGGACCAGGGCGTGCTGCTCTCCCTTTGGGACCTCCGGTCAGGTTTTGGGGGCAGCCCCAGCACCTTGGGCTCCCCCTCAACCTTCTGGTACAGCGAGTAGGTCCTGCGAGGGGGGGCCGGGGGCTTCTTCATCTTCCTGAGGGAGACGCTGCGAGCGGAGGAGCGCTCGCTGGCCAGGCTGCCCGTGTCCGAGCCCTCTGCCTGGCTGCTCGTGCTGTAGGCAGGGGACGCCCGGCCGCTGCTGCCCCCCACGGCCAGCAGCCCGGGGGCTGCGGGCACAGGGCCAGCGGTGGGCTTGGAGCAGGAGCTGGCGAAGCTGGCAGAGCTGTAGACGCTGACTTGGTCGGTGTCGGAGCGAGCCGCCACGTCCGCCTCACCGCACGGCCCTGCCTCGGGCTGCCCAGAGCCACCATGGGAGGAGATGGTGGAGCTGTTGGAGACGATGGTCTCTGTGGACTGCGAGTGGCTCCAGTTGTCGCTGGAGGAGGAGGGCTCACGGCTGCGGGTGCTGCGCTCCGAGAAGCGGGCGAGGGAGCGCACCGAGGCCGGGCTGGATGACACCAAGCTGCAGCGGCTCAGCGTCCGCACGCTGCTCCGTGTCAGGGCCACCACGTCTACCGTGGGTGGCAGGATGGCGTTGGGGATGATCTTGGACATGTAGGTACCCTGGGGCGAGATGGACATGACGGGGCTCAGCAGCTCCGGAGGGCTGGTGTTGGTGGTCATGCCTGGCACGGCCAGTGACTTTGGCCTCGCCATGGGTGACAGCTTGGCCGCCGTCTTCCTCCCCAGCAACATGTCGTCGTAGTAAACCCGGTTGATGTGCTTCTGCAGGGCCGCATCCTCCTCTTCCAAGGCTCCCAGGCAGACGCGGGCGCCCCCGGGGACAGCCAGCGGCTGCAGCTTCCCGTCGATGGTGGGGATGCGGATGGCGTCGCCGGAGACCTGCCCGCCATTCAGCAAGAGCTGCGGCGTCTGGCTGCCCCCGCGCGCCGCCGGCCCTCGCCCATCAGCATCAGGGCGTCCCTTGGCTTCCCGGCTGTTCCTGAGACCTGGGAGCAGGGAGAGACGAACCCAGCGTGATCCCAAGGCAGACGCACTGAGCCAAGGCAAACAGAGCCTGGGCAATGAGTCCAGACCCTAAAAATCCCCCCTTGTCCCCGAGGCTTACCCAGCTCCTTCTGGACATGCTGGGGGATGCCCAGCACCGTTGTCCTCCTCTCCTTCCTCTTCTTGCCAGCCCTCTCCGAGGATTTGGGAAAGGAGTCATGCGGTCGGAAGGTGGAACCTGCGAGAGGCATGAGCTGGTGTGAGGGTGGCCCTGGCCAGGGTGTCCCCAGTGTCCCCAGCCCCCCACCACTGCCGTAGATACTCCAGGACAAGTCAGGCTCAAGCGCTCGGCACAGCCCGGAGAGGCACCAGCAGCTGCCAAAGAGCTGCGCAGTCTGAGCAGGGAGGAGACGGTGTCTGTCCGTCTGTCTGTCCCCCCTCGCCCAGCCCCAACGCTGACTCAGCCAGAGTTGCTCTCTTCTCTCCAAGGGCCCCCAAATCCCCGCACTGGCTCGTGGCCACGCCAACGCAGAGCCCAGCTTTCCTGCCATGCATCCCGGCCCCCCTGGCACCCCCTCAGCTCGTGTCCCCTGGCCCCGCAGCCCCCCAGCCGGGTACCTTTCCGCTGGATCATCTCGGAGCGGATGGAGAGGGCGTCCTCGGAGGTGCTGTCCGTGGCACAGGAGGTTGCCCGGCTCCGGAAGGACACACTGTCATCCTCCGAGGATGCGCAGGACTGTGTTGGGCAGAGAGTGGGCTCAGGCGGACCCCGGGCTGCGGGAAAGGAGCTGCCCCGGCCCCCGCCAGGCCCCTTCTCCGCCGCAAACTGACTCCGCAGCCCAGCGCTGCCGAGACAAAAGCTTCTCCGAGGGCCAAAGGCTGAGTCAGCCACGCCGGCATCCAGAGTCCTCCCACCAGGAGCGGGGCTGGGAGCAGCCCCAGGGACCCCGCGTGGCCTCGCAGCCCCCCGGAGAGCAAACAAGCCGGGGTCGGGCCCGCCGGAGGAGCACCGGAGGGAACCACCAGCCTGGCCACCATGCCAAGCTGAAAATGGCCCCGTGGCTGCGCCCAGCCCTGCTGTGTCCCGGAGCCCGGGGTTGGAGGGCTGCCATGGCTGGGAGAGGGATGCAGGGCTGGCGCAGGGGGGTGGGATGGGGACAGGCAGGCAGCGATGCAGCCGCGCCGGGGACCCGCAGCACGCACGTGCCCCCCCGGGCACAGCCAGCAGCACAGCCCTCCAACAAGCACGGCTTTCTGTACCCCCCCCATCCTTCCAAAGCATCTCTCGGCACAGGCGGAGGTTGGGATGAGACACATCAGCGTGAACCACCACCCAACCCCTCCACCACGCCACCCTGAGCCAGCCCTGCTCCCCCCGGTGGCTCTGCCCCCTCCGGGGGGCTCCTGGCCCCCTGCTTCCAAGGGGTTAAGGGGGCCGAGAGCCAGCGGGAGGCAGTGGCTTGAGCAAACACGGGCGGGTGAGGTGCTGGCAGCGGGGTCAGAGCCCGGGGAAGCAGCAAAGCCCAGTTCGGCCAAGAGAGTGGGAGTTTCTCCTCGTCAGCAGCCAGGGAGGGGCCCGGCCACAGGGCTGGATATGGCCGACGGGTCCCCGTCACCCCGCCCCATCACCCCACCTCGCTCAGGGCTGCCGGGGGACACCAGTGGAGCAGGACGGGGGGGACAGAGGAATGTGGACATGGTGGGGGTCCCCGGGCAGAGCCCCACAAACCAAGGCTGAGGACAGGGGCGAGGACAGGGGCAAAGGGGATAACACTGAGGGGCGAACGGTCCCTTCCCACCCCACAAACCCTGCAGCCCCAGCCTCAGCTGATTTCCCACCTGCTCCCAGCCCCCAAACAGCACCCAAGGGGGGACAGAGGGGCCACCCTGTGTCCCTTCACCCCCAGGGCACCCTAAGACTGCTGCGGGGCAGAGTCGGCTCCTCGGCAAGGCTCACCTGGAGGCTGCTGGTGTCCCCGTGGTCCCAGGCACTTTTGGTCTGCTTCTGCTTCTCTGCGGAGGGAAGGCAGGGGGTAAATCCCTCCGGGGGGAGCCGGCAGCCGGCGAAACGGCCGCCGAGTCCGGCAGTGCTGCCCGCACACCCCAACCGCCGCTGCCGTCCCCGGCTGGACTCTGGTCAGCCCCATCGCGCCGCCCACGCAGCCCGGCCAGCCAGGAGCTGGGGTCGGCCAGCTGAGCCCTCCACCGTGTCACCGGGCCACCCCGGGGCTGGGGACACCTACCTTGGTGCTGCAGGGACTTCAGTCCCTGCTGAGCCTGGTTGTGCAGCTCCTCCAGGTGCGGGGGCCGCGTGCTGGGGAAGAAGACGTTGTCGGGGCATTGCTCGCCCGGCGTGTACTGCACACTCAGCCGCTTCTCGGCCTCACCCTTGGCAGCGCCTGTGGAAGCAGAGGGGTCAGCTTAGGATCACAGAGTCGTAGAATCATAGCATAGTTTGGGCTGGAAGGGACCTTTAAAGGTCACCTACTCCAACCTGCAATGAGCAGGGACATCTTCAACTAGACCAGGTTTCTCACAGCCCCGTCCAACCTGTCCTGGAATGGTTCCAGGGATGGGGCATCCACCACCTCTCTGGGCAACCTGGGCCAGGGGCTCACCATCCTCAGTGTAAACACATTTCTTCCTTATATCTAGTCTAAATCTTCTCTTTTTTAATTTAAAACCATTACCCCTTGTCCCATTGCAACAGGCCCTGCTAAAAGGTTTGTCTCCATCTTTCTTGTAAGTCCCCTTTAGGTACTGAAAGGCCACAATAAGGTCTCCCCGGAGCCTTCTCTTGTCCAGGCTGAACCCCCCCAACTCTCCCAGCCTGTCCTCCCAGCAGAGGGGCTCCAGCCCTCACAGCATCTCCGGGCCCTCCTCTGGCCCCGCTCCAACAGCTCCGTGTCCTTCTGCTGTTGGGACCCCCCGAGCTGGAGGCAGTACCGCAGGGCGGTCTCCCCAGAGCGGAGCAGAGAGGCAGAACCCCCTCCCTCGCCCTGCTGGCCACGCTGCTGGGGATGCAGCCCGGGATGCTGGGGGCTTTCTGGGCTGTGAGCACACATTGCCGGCTCATGGCCAGGATTTTGTCCACCAGTACCCGCAAGTCCTTCTCAGCAGAGCTGCTTTCCATCCCTTCATCCCCCAGCCCATATGGATACCAGGGGTTGCCCCAACTCAGGTGCAGGACCCTGCATTTAGTCCTGTTGAACCTCATGAGGTTCTCACAGGCCCACCTCTCCAGCCTGTCCAGGTCCCTCTGGATGCCATCCCTTCCCTCCAGCATGTCGACCACACCAATCAGCTTGGTGTCATTGGCAAACTTGCTGAGGGTGCACTGGATCCCACTGTCCATGTCATTGATGAAGACGGGGGGACACGGCCATGCTCCAACCGATGCATCCCCACCCACAGGACGTGGCCGCAGAGAGCCGGGAGAAGCGCCGGGCGATGACAGCCGGCCCAGGATGACGTTATCCCGCTCATCTCCGAACTGGGCGCTGGAAACACCATGAGAGAAATCTTCTCCCACGGCTCTGCCTGGCCGGTCGATACGCCGGAGTCGCGCTGTCTCTGCCGTGAAGCTGCAGGGTTTTCTCCCCACCAGCTGGAGAGGAGCTGGGGCACAGCACCACCCTTCTCCCCAGCACCTTCGTTAGGAGCAAACGAGGCAGCGAGTTGTGCAGGGCCGTGGGCAGCCGAGAGGAGAAAGGGCAGCACGGGGGTATTAAATGAGGAATGACAATGACTTTGCCTTTGGAGGGCTGCATCATCCTTGCAAAGGACCCCGAGAGTAGGGACTCCCCCCGTGCCCAGGCAGGCTGGGAACTGCACAGACGAGGGAAACTGAGGCACAGCTGGTGCAGAGACCCCAGAGGACGCAAATCTCCTCTCTAACCCCCCCAGGGGCTGGAGAACCCATATGCCACGCCAGGGCCGGCATGGGGACCTCCATGCCCCGTCTCGCAGCCCCCTCCCCACAAACCATCACCAGCACCCTGGGGTGCCCACCACCAGCTCCGGGTGTTTGCTGGGGGCTGTGCATGGCATCACCCGGCCAGGGCACCGCCGGCACAGCCCTGCCTGCTCCTGCCCGCACGCCGCTGCCTGCCGCCAAGCCTCAAACTCTTCCTGCCCGGAAAAAAACAACTTCAGGCTGAGGAAGGGAAGGGCGAGATCAGGAAACCGGTGGGGCTGCCGGCAGCACCCCGGGGGACACCGGTACCCGCTGCTCAGCATCACCGGCGCCACGAACCCATCCCCTGTCCCCCGTGTCCCCCATCCCCTCTTGGCCAGCCCGGCCAGCCAGCGAGGCGGCCGCGCTCCAGCTCCACCGCACAAAGGAGCAGGCCCCGAACAATGGAGCCGGCCCGCCCTGCCGCGCCATGCCGCCACGCCACGCCGCCACACCGGCCTCTGCCTCCGCCGGCACAGCGAGCGGGCACCGGGGGCATGGCCAGGCCGGGGGGGAATGGGTCATGGCACAGGGGACCCCTGTGCTGGCACAGGGTCCCTGCAGGGGACACAAGACACCCACAACCCCTCCCCCCCCCCTCATGTTACCCTTCCCCTAAGCCCTTTTCTCNCAATTTTGGCAGCCCCTCGCCCAGCATCCCCCCCCCTCCCCGCCCCAGCCTGCTCATCGCTGCCTTTCGGCGAGAGGACCGCAATGATTTATTCCGTTAACTTCCCGGCGGACGAGGCCGGGGCCGGGGTGACCTTCCCTGCCCTCCCCCCGGGGTGGCAGCCCCCCCTGCCCGCTGCGGGTGGGCGAGAGCCCGGTGTTGGGCAGGCGGGGGTCCTGGCGGGCAGGGGTTGTGTAAGGACAAGGCGCTGCTCCCTCCCTCCCGCTCACTCACCCTTCTTCTTGAAGAAAGCCAGAAGCGAGGAGAGGTTCCTGCCCATGAAAACCACCATGGTGGCCGGGGAGCGGGTTTGGTCCCCACGGGGACTCCACCGGTCCCCACGGGGGCTCCGTCACCCCTCACGGAGGCTCTGCCTATTGTGCCGGGGTGGCTCTCGCCCAGTCGTGCGCCGGCGAGGCGGATGCCGGCGGCCCCCAGCTCCCTCTCTCCGTCCTCATCCGCACGGCGGGAGGATGCTCGGCTGGGCAAAAAGGCTCCGGCGCAGCTGCCTGACCCTGGGGACGGCTGCGCGGTGGCAGGAGGGGACAGCCCCAGCTGCGCCCACCGCACTCCTCGGTCACGGGAGGAGGAGAGTGGGGGGGCCCCTCCTCTGTCCTCCCCGCTTGCCCACCGCACTCCCGCCTCCTCCCACACACAGCATGGCCGGCAGGGATCCATCCTGTCGGGCTCAGGGCCGGGATTTCCCCACCCCCCCCCATCTTACACCCCTGGGACCCCCCCAGGACCCTCCTCTTTGCTCCCCACTGGGCACAGCATCCCTGCAAACCAGTTGCTTGCTTTCACAACAGTGCATCCAACTGGGAGGAGCTGGGAGGCTTTTTCTCCGGCAAGTACCGGCCCTTGGGATGTTCTGGCATTCCCCCTCCTTGTCTGTCCCCGGTGCCCCCCAGGACCCGGCCCCCACCGTGGTCCCCGCAGCCCTGCCAGGGAGAGCCCTGCTCCCGGCACGGCTCAGCCCGCAGCGGGAGGACACAAGCCATCACGGGGCAAAGGGTGTTTGTCCTTAGGGACCGGGCATCCAGCATGGCTACGTCACGGTCACGAGAGCTGGCGGCACTGGGGGAGAATGAGGTCTCGGACCAGTCTAACCAGTAGGTCCAGCTGCTGGCACAGGGGCACATGAAGGCAGGGGCAGAAATGCCAGGTGATCAGGCACTGGCACGGACCGTGGCACTGACGGCCACCCATCAGCACGAGGTGCTGCGTGCTGCCGGGGCGGTGGGTGCCGGGGAGCCCCGCGCCATCGGGCAGGCAGCATGTGGGCTGTCGGCAGCTGCGGTGCCCCACGCAGAAGGGGAATTTGCCCTGTCCATCAGCCCCGGGTCCCCACCACCGCAGGGAGCTCCGTCCCTCCCATCTCCAGGTGTTTTGACCCAAAAGGTGAAGAGCTCCCAGTATTTACCCAGCAGGCAGGGGAGCCAACGTGTCAAACCCTCTTTCCCCTGCCCTGCCAGCTCCCCACGGGCTGCCCACGGGTTTAATTGCGGCAGGAGAGAGGTTTGGCTGCAGACAGAGCAGCATTACCCAAAGTGGAGAGCGAGGGTCCCACCAGACCCCAGGCACCGAAAGCGCAGCCCGAGGGACCGTTTGACCTTGCGAAGGGCACCTCTGGGTCCCTGGCCGGGCAGCTGCGGGCTTAGGGAGGATTTCTTCCCCTGCATCTCCTACGTGCCCGCAACAGCAAATGCAAACATCGCCCTGCAGCCCCTGCTACGCGTAACCCAGCACCCTGCCTCCAGTGCGGGCAGGATCGGCCCCGCTGCCCACGCGCTCACCCAGAAGGTGCCGGCGGCTGCAGGCAGACGCTCTCCAGCTCTTTTCACAGCGCAAGTGGAAAAGGGACATAATTAAAGGGCTGAGGATGCACAAAGCAGGCAGCCACGTGCTGCGCTGAACGCTGCCCCTCTCCTCTCCGGGCAGCTCGTCACGAGCCCCAGCAACGGCGGGCAAACACAGCTGAGAGTGACACCGGGTACAGACCTCTGGGATGGCACGTCCAGCTCTGCCCGCATGGACGGGGCTGCACCTGGGACCCCCTGGCACCGCATGGGTAAAGGGGGACGGTCCCCCCTGTGCTGCCGGTCCACGGCCCTGGCACAGCTGAGCTTCAGCCCTGCGGGTCTGCTGATGGCAGCACATGTGGAAGCTGCTGCCCGGAGCTGTGAGGACATCCCCAGGTGCCACCACACAGCCCGTCCCTGCTCCTCCTCCCCGTACGTGGCTCATCGCCCGTGAGGACCCGAAGTGCCTCAAGATTGTCCCTTGCTGATGGAGACACGTGTCCCTCTCCCAAGCGTGACACCCTTGCGGTTTTGGGGCGGGAGGAGCTGAGCATCACTGGCTGCAATCACCCAGAGGATAATCCGTGCAGGACGCCGCGGCCACCGCCCAGCCAGAGCGGAGCCCGGCCACGGGGGAGCCTTGTGCCGAGGGCTGACACTGGGGTGCGCGGCGGCGTGCGAAGAGCAGCCTCCGCTTCTCCTCCCACTCCCTGCGACCTTCGCTACCGCGTCCTCCTCGCCCGGACGGCCTCGCCCCGGCTCTGTCAACACGCGGCCAAACCTGCTGCAAAAGGGACTGGGAAAGGGGGGGAAGCCAGGAGGGAGAGAAGCCTGATCCTGCGGCAGAGGCTGCAGATCTTGGTGGGCCAAAGAAGCGGCCGCAGCTGCAGCCGATGCCGGTAGCAACACGCCCGGTGGGAGCTGGCGTCCCGTCCCTCGTGCATTCCTTGCGACGCGCCCTGGATCGCCCCGTCCCCTCCAGGCTCAGCGGCGTTGATCTGACACACGTGCCTCGTCTGCACGTGGCAGCGGGATCCTCCCGCAGAAGGAGCCAGAAGCTCTCTCGGGGCCGGGCACTCTCTCAAGGACGGTCTCCCTGCCTCGGAGCTGCTATCTACCACTAACCGGTGCCAGGGATGGTACGGGGGGAGCAAAGCATCCCCACAGCAAGGCGAAGCAATAGGAAGGGGCAGCGAACCCCGGGCGCCATGCCTTCAGCTCTGCCGGCTCCGGCAGAGAGGGGCTGGAGGGCGGCGGGGTGGGAATGGGAAGGGCTGCCCAAGGGAGAGACCGGAGCTGAGACCCCGAAGGAACACAGCCGGGGCCGTACAGCCCTGGACCAACGATGCTGCAAGCGGTATACAGCGCCAGCCCAGCTCCCTCCCGGAGCTGGCTTAGCCACGATGCTGCACATCCCGCGGGGAGAGCCGGAGGAGGAAATCCTGGCTCCTGTCCCCCTCCTCGCCAGGCCTGTGCCTCCTGCAAGCAGCAGGTTTGGC
Organism: Anarhynchus alexandrinus; assembly: GCA_008711295.1. Taxonomy (NCBI): domain Eukaryota; kingdom Metazoa; phylum Chordata; class Aves; order Charadriiformes; family Charadriidae; genus Anarhynchus; species Anarhynchus alexandrinus. The sequence continues at coordinate 1,633,800 of VUYV01000198.1, read as the reverse complement.
CGGACTCAGCTGCAAACATCCATCTCTGCTTGCACGGCACTGCCCCGACTTGCCTTCTCCCTGCGCGGCGGCGGGTCCTGCGGCAGGGAACAGGCAGGGAACAGGCAGGGAACAGGCAGCGCAGCTCCCTGCCCGCCCCTTCCACCACCACTGACTCACCCGAGAAAAATGGGGAGGAGGGGGGAGCTGGCAGGCAGGAGGGAAGGGGCTGCGAGGTCCCCCGGGGAGGAAGGGGAGGAGAACCTGCCTGCCTGGGTCCTCCTGTTCAGTGGGATGGAGACCTCGCCCCCCTTCTCCCAGCAGCCAGGCCGCTGCAGAAGGCAGCAAGAACCACAGGATCATGGAATGGTTTAGATTGGAAGGGTCCTTAAAGATCACCGAGATCCAACCCCCCTGCCCTGGGCAGGGACACCTCCCATTAGACCAGGTTGCTCAAAGCCAGAAGGCAGCGAGAAGACCCCCTGCTCCATGGCGTCGATGCTCTCCCACCACTTTGGGGCTCCTTCCCACCACGCTGCTCCCAGGGGTTGGCCAGCACCATCCGGGCATGCACCCAGGCTCGGGGACCGCTCTGCTCCCCGTGCTGGAGCGGGGACAAAGCAGCACTTCCCTGCGAATGCCATAAGCGCAGATAACGCCAATGGGGTGCACCATGAACCCCAGCCCCGAGAGCCCCAGGGAGCAGCCAGAACATGGACTCCACCATGGCCACGAGAGCCCCCATGCTCTGCTCTGGCATCCAGCCCCTCTGCTCCAGCATCCAGCCCCTCTGCTCCCTCCGAATCGGCCTCTCCCACTGCAGCATGGACACCCAGTTCTCCAGCTGGCAGGGTGGCACAGGCAGCCCTGTTGGCATCTCCCCATCAGGAGCGACGCCTCCTCCTTACGAGCCCGAGCCCGTCCATCTTTCCCTTAGGCTCATCACCTCCGCTCGGGCAGCTCCGTGGCCCCGGGTGGGACCTGGCACCCACCTCTGCCACCCTGCCCTGCCTCTGCTCCCTGGTCCTCAGCTGGCGAGGGAGACTGGGGGGCCAGGGACCCTGCTGGAGGCAACCAGCCCGGCCACCCTCACTCCTCAAACCCTTCTCTCTGCACAGGATCCGCGCCCTGGGACACGCTGCGGGACCGTGCTCTCTCCAGGCAAGATAAGAGCACAATAATATTTACCGTGGCTCCGGCCAGGCAGCCCCCCGCTGCCAGCCCAGGGGCTGCAGCCCGCCCTTGGCCGCACGCGGGGGCTGCTGCTTCGGCCAGGAAAACATCTCCGCAAAGCAAATAAACACGACCCAATCTGCACTGCTGGCTCGACTCTCAAACACGATCCCACACAGAGGATGGAATAAAATTCATTTCAAATGGGAAAACAAACTTGAGTTGGTCTCTTCCTCTAAATCATAGTGCAGTAAACTGCCCTGCGCCGCCCCCGCGAGCCAACGGGCCACGGCAAAGGAGCCGGTGTGGGGTGAAACCCCGCTCGGAGGAGAGCCGTGGTGCGGCCAGCCACCTCCGGCCGCGGCTGCTGTCATGGCAGGAGCACACCCAGCTCTGCCACAGGGCTGCACCGCAGCCGGCTTGGCCCTGACCTCGCATGCCCGTGTGGTGACGTGTGACGTCTGCCAGTCCCAACCATGCGTTATCACGGACGCCGGGCAGTGGTCTGGCCGCAGCCCGTAGCGGGGGTCCTGTCACCGCAGAGCAAGGCAGGACCACCCCGACTGTGCCCCCAATCCCATCCCTGGCCCCTGTTCCAGCCCGGTGAGCCTCCGTCCCACCACATCCCCACCCCGCACCCGTCCCCTCCCCGAGAAGCCACCAAACAGGTTTGAAGGTAAATAACAGCCTTCCCCGGCCAGGAGCCGGATCCGGGTGGGAACGGCCCAGATGGGGAGCGTGGGGCGGGAGAGGGCGGTGGGCAGAGCCTCCAGAGCAACGTGGGGCCGCGAAGGCAACGCCGACGGCATGCACGGCCGGGGACGAGCCACCGGCACCTCCTCCCTCCGCGGAGCGATGCCAAAGTCCACAGGTTTATTACAGCCCTGCTTCACCTTCCCTCGGTGTCCTCTCCTCCCATGCACACTGCCGCCGCGGCGCCTGCGCGGTTCCCCACCCGCGGTGCTCGGAGCTGGCGGCATCCCCGCGGCGCGTGCCGTCATGCCCGGCGTGTTTGCAGGGTACCGAGGGCGCTCCGTAAATGGCAGGCGTGCCTGTCACAGCAGGCTCCTGCCTCCACGCAGGAGCAAATCCAGGAGACGGATTAGGGACAAGACTTTGCAGGTTTTTCCGTGCACGCATCCACCGTCCTGCAGGCAGCACCCAACCCCGCTCCTGCCCGCGGAGCTCTCCCTCGGCAGCGCCGAGAAGCCGCCGATCCTCCGCCGGGGATGGAGAGGGACCCGGCGATGCGGGATCAGGGGAGAAGATGGGAGAGGAGCCGTCAGACGGGGATGGAGCTGCCACCAAAACGGGCTGGGGGGATAACCGGCAGCAGAACGGCCGGTCCCGTCCCTGCCTCTTGGTGACGGGGTGCCTGCCAAGCGGGCACGGCACGGCATGTCGGAGCCCAGCGCTGGAGGCAGCTGCCTGCCCGGGACACCCGCAGATCACCTCCTCCCCTGCTCCGGCTCTGCTCCAGGAGCGGGAGGGAGCTCAGCCCTCCCCAGCCGGCAGCGGGACGCCGGTAGGCGAGTCCGGCACGCCGGTGTGCCGGGCTGGCGGTGCCGGGAGAAAGTGCCTGTGTAAATCTCAGCGTGTCCCCCGCCGGTGCGGGCCCCTGCCCTTATCTGCTCCCCCGGCTGTTTGCGGAGCCAGCCCAGCGTGGGTCTGGCACGAAGAGCGGCTGCGAAGGAGAAAAGACGCCCTGAACTGCTCAGCCCACCCCGGAGCTGCACGGCAAGAGCAGGCACCGGTGCTCGCTGCCCGGGAGCCTCCCAGCCACGGGTCACCCCTCGCCCCAAACCTGCTTACCCCTCCGGGGATTTGCCCCTGCAACCTGCCCCGGCACCCATCGACGGGGAGGTGGGGGCCGAGGGACCCCGCACCGGCTGCAGCCGCATCCCCGCCGACTCCGCGGGGCGCAGCCTGGCCGGCCGCCACGTTCCTCCACCCTGACTCAGCAGGGCGTCCCGATAAGAGGGCGATAAGAGGCTTTCGGTCTCCCTGGTGCTTCAAGGACCTTCCCCGGCTGCTCCCGCTGGAGATGAGCCCCGGGGAAGAGGAGAGGCAGGGGATGAAACCCAGAGCAAAGTTGGGCCCTGCTCCAGCACGGGGATGGGGACGGGGGGGTTTGGCACTGGGGAAGCAGCGTGGGGAGCCCCACGTGCAGAGGAAGGCGGCAGGCAGCAGGTTGCAGGCAGCTGCCTGCAGCACGACGAGCGATGCCGGCAGCCCTCAGCCATACTCCCAAGGCTCCTGCCCGGCCAACCCCGTCCCCGGGGATCGCTGCTCTGACCCGTCAGGATCAAAATGCAGCGGGTGCCCACACCGCCCCGTGCATGGTGGAAGCGCAAAGGCAGCTGCCGGTGCCTGCCTGGGCCTGACCTGCCGGCAGTGGGCACGGCGGGGCCAAACCGGAGCAGCCGGCGATGGAGAGATGGGAACTGGGGGATGTTGGTCCAGTTGCCCGCGAGATGCAATTCGCTCCTGACCCAAAATCCAGAAGCACCCAGGGTCTCAGCGAGGGGCAGGGGGGGGGACGAGAGCAACCGCGGGGGCCCGTGGGGTGGGTGCCGGCGCACCCTGCCCCCAGCCGGTGATCCCGGCTGCGCCCTATGAAATGCTGAAGCGACACAATGCAAATTCTTTCGCTTTGTGGCCGCCGCGCCGTTGCCATGGAGCCGCCGCAGAGAACAAACACAACTCGCCCCATGTTTTCTCAGCACCTTCCACCCCGCGGCCTTCGGCCCCAGCGCCGGCCCTCGCCGCGCAGGATCTGCCCCGGCTGTGTCGCACGGTCCCACACTGCATCCATCTCAGGGCATCCGAAACGGAGCCAGGCTTCTCCCCGCCAGCCCTGGGGAAGGGCAGCAGCGGTGGCACGCAACCCCCGTCAGCCCCGTGATCCTGGTTTGGGGGACTGGCAAGGGGCACCCATGCCTGGCAGGGGGATGGAGAGGAGACGGAGGTCTGGATGGGGACGGCACAAGGAAAGGGCGAGGAAGGCACCAGGGATGCTCACACGAGCCCCCAAACTGCCTCTCCCAGGGAGGTGGCTCACCCCATCACCTGCACCGCCGCGGCTCAGGGCAGAGGCAAAGGGACGGTGTCTGTCAGAGCCAGAGCTGAGCAGGAGCCCGGCTACGACACAGCCTAGCCGGTGGCACTGAGCCGTTCCCGCGTGGAGAGCACGATGAGAGGATAACTTCGGCAGAGAGGAGACCGCAGCCAGCCAGTGAGGAGAGACGGACAGCAGAGAGCCAGCGGTGACGGAGACGCCATCCCTGCACGGCCATGGGCGATTGGTGTGACCGCTCCTGCCTCAGTTTCCCCAGACGCCGAGCGGATGCTGCTGCTGGAGCATTTCGGCACCCTCTCCCTGTGCGCCCACAGGGTCACCCCATCCCGGCCCCCGCAGTTTCGCTTGGCATGGTGGCTCCCCAAGCCTGCAAGGGGTTGACTCCAGACCCTGTTTACCCTGCGGAGGGCTCAGCTCACCGCACCCGGGCAGCTGCTGACTGTAAAGACGGAGGGAAACGGGGCAGCCATGGGCAGGGACGGTGGGGTTGGGGATCCCGTGGGGCTAGACGGAGAAAATCACCTGATTTGCACCACCCCGGACCTGCCATCCCCACTCCTGCCGACCCCGGACCCCTGCCCACGCACCCATCAAGTCCCCTCCCTGACTCAGGCCAGGCTGGGGACACAGGGACAGTTTAACAACATCAGCGAGGAAGTCGGCAGCCCCGGGATGGGGACGACGTTGCTGCAAGAGACCTTCCCTGCTCTCACCACCCCGCTCCGGCAGAGGAACCGCAGAGGGAGCTCACCAGAACCGGACAGCCTGCGGGGCTGATAGTTCAATACACGGGTCCGGGCTGGCGTGGGACCCTTTTCCCCACTCCTCTTCCCTACAGAACTGAGCTCCCCCTGCCCCCTGCCTCCTCCTGGGCTTTTCAGCTGCATCCCTGGAGCCGGAGCATAAAGAAGCAGAGCAATCAGTGCACGGACGGACAGACAGACACACGCAGAGCGAGGAGGGCAAGCAGTGCAGGATGGATGCCGGGGGGGGGGAGCAGCCCATTGCTCTCTGCAAACACTCCCGGATCGCCGGGGCGCAGCGAGGGAAACTGAGGCACGGGATGGGAGGTGACACCGGCAGCTCCGGGTCCCCGCTCTAACCGCTGGGACGCCGCTTAGAAAAACAAACTGGTAACTAATTCAGCGGATGATCCCCGTCCTGATAGCGCCTGCGAGCCAACGGCTGGTCCCCGGCATGTCGGCACAGCCCCTGCACGCAGCCGGAGGTTCTTCCCCAGCCCCGGCACCCGGGGTCAGAGGGCCCGATCCTGCCTCCCCCCCTCCCTCCCCAGCACGGGGAGGGCAGGGAGAGCGAAGCCACCACCCGCGGTGGCTCAGGTCCCGCACAGCCCCACGCCGGGGTGGGCAGAGCAGAGGCAGCGAACTTTCCCGGCACGCAACCCCCTCCTCACCAAAAGGCACCGAGCCAGGACCCCCCCGCCCCACAGCCCCTCCCTGGGTAGCCCCATGGCTCCTACCTGCCCTTGGCTTGCCGCCACGGCCGAAGGGCCAGGAGGAGCCGGCCTTGACGCCCGCCGGGCTCCTCTTGCGGTGCACGTTGCCCATGAGGCCGCTCTCGCCCTCCACCGCAGCCGGGTGGAGGAAGCCGGGGCGCTACATGGCGGAGCCGAGCGAGCTCCGGCGTAGCCCCGGCGGCCGTGGGAGACGATGGCTCTCAGCCACCGGCTCCCATCCCTCCGGCTCCGGCGGAGCTCAGCGCTCGCAGGCGGCTGTGCCGGAGCCAATGGTACAGGCAGAGAGGAGGGGCCTGCCGGGATCACCCGTCGGATCCCACAGCACCCTCCCAGCCCCATCCCTCCGGCGTGGGTGCCGCAGCCACGCCGAGCGGGCAAAGGGAGACCTCCCCCGTCCCCAAATGTCCCTAAACATCCCCAAACATAGGGACAGCGCTCGCCTTCAGCCCCGCTCCCACCTCCCCGGGAGTTTGCCACGCTCCACCGAGCCGCCACCATTTCTGCCCGTCCCTGAGCACAGCTCCGACAACCCAGGCTACGACACGCACCCCCCACCCCAGGTCTTGGGGGGTCCCAGCCCCATGGGGACACCCCAGCCAAGCCTGGCACGGGGTGGCCAAGGCTAGAACAGGACCTCCAAGGCTGGAGCGCAGCGGGCTGAGTCTGACTGTTGCCCAACCTCAGGGCGAGCACCCACACGCCCGTAGGTGGATGTTAACCCCCTGCCACCATCTCTGGGGCAAGTCACGGCTGGGTGAGCCACGAGGACATCTTCATCCATGTCGGCTCATGCCACCGGCACCCCCTTCCCGTGCACTCCCCCGATGCACCCCGGCTTCTCCCTGCTCCGGCTGCAATGGGGTTTGGCGAGCACGGAGCAGGCTGGGGTTGGCAGGAGAAGGGCAGCTCGGTGCTCCAAGAGCTGCCCACGCTACATGGAATCACCCCGGCACTGCCCGTTCTGTCCGCCAGCCTGCCACCCCCCCGCCGAAGCCCAGCTTCCCCTCCTGATTTGTAATTAGAACATTAAATGCTGGGAGGGCAGGGAGGGGTCAGCCGGCCCCGGGGTGGGCAATTCCTGCTGGCAATGTTTATGGCTCCTTAGGTGATTCATCAAAGGCTGGGATAAATAGGAAGGAGGGTTTGGTGGGAAAGGCACAAAACGGGGGAGATGAGGCAAAAAATAAAAATAAATCAAAAATCAACCGGTAGCTCTGTCCTGACCCCCCAAGGTGACCAGGAATAAATTAATCTTTGGTGACGGCTCAGTTTCTCGCCAGCTTGATCTGCTGCCCGAAAGGCACGCTGCGTGGGGCAGAGACTGTCCCGTGCCACAGACGGAGCCTGGCACCAGGGTGGCTGTCCCCATGTCCCCATGCATTTGCCGCCCTGTCTGCTGTGGGAGCTGTGAAGGGAACGGGGGATCCAGTAGGAAAACTCTTCCCCGTTTCCCGTTACTGGCTGTACCCAGTTCAAGGCACAGCCTTTCCATCTCAGGGCAGATGAGATTAAACACGGACATGGTCACAAGTGCAATGGAGTCAAAGGTCTCTGCCCAGTGACTCGGGGAGATGATTTTTCCCCTGGACTGCAGGAGTCGGGTCAGCCGGGGGCATCTCCAGCCCCGGACAGGGCTTCCTCCCACTGCCCAGTACCTCTCAGGCCTCCCTGGGACATATATCCCCTCTCAGCCGCTCCAAAACAGGGTGCAGGGACACCCCCGTGCCGCTCAGTCCCCTTCCCCAGTGATGCAGGGGGCTCCTCCGCAGCCACACACGACAGCTTTCCCAGCAAAGCGCTTTTATGTTTCCCCCCTGCAAGAAAAGGAGAGGCTGGAGCCTGCGACTGCCCCAGATACAGCGAGACACTTCCCCCCTCCGCTCCCAAAACAGACGCCCTCCGTGCCAGCACCTGCCTAGCGAATGCGGCCACCGCCGGCACCGAAGCTTCGCCGCCCCCAGTCGCGGCAACCCACGGCCTCGGAGGTGCTGAGGGGGCTCCGAGAGGGAGCTGAGCCCCAGGAACCCAGCAAAGCGCCATAAATACCAAGGGGCTAACGGGGTTTCTTGCAGCTACATGGCAACCCAGCTCCATCTCCTCCTGCGTCCCTCGTTTCAGTCCCTGCGGTAGCTGGGGAGGGGGCTGAGAGCAGCACGGGCAGCTCCAGCATCCCCACAGACCCCACCGACCCGCATCGCTGCCCCATCGCTGCTTTGGGACGCAAACCCCTCTGAAACCCACCGAGAGGCTGTGCTGCCAGCCGGCTGCTCTCATCCTGCATCCCAGATTTGGGTTTAAAGCTCTTGGGAAGCGTGGCAGGGGAGGGGGAGCATTTGCAGCTTCCCTGGCATGCGATTCCCAGCGCAGCGGGGCACGCTACGAAACCCAACTGCGGAGCAGCCAGTGCGAATGGGGAACTGGGGGCAAGAGATGGTGACTCCAGTACTCTCCGGGCCAGAAAACCCCATGTTTTACCCATTGAGAGGACTCTGATAACAACAAGGAGCGAGGAGGCGGGGGTGAAGCTGCTCATGAGATACGGATCTTGTCACCACGGCGTGACTGCTTCGAGCACATCTGATCTGCCCGAAGTCACACGCTCCCTCGGTCGGCCCGGCCAGCCCAAGCGTGGGGCGGCGGGGACCCCTCTGCGCTGGCGCCGGGGAAGGATCTGTCCCTCCCGCTGTCCCATCCGTCCCTCGCGGTGTTTTCTAAACCCGAGCCCTTCGCCGAGCAAACAGGGAGCGGGAGCCGAGCTGCCTGAATGAGAAAGGAATTCAGCCCTTGTTCCCTTCACGGGGAAGTAAAGCTCAGCGAGGCAAAGGTAACACAAAAACCCCACTTGAGATCCCCAATCATTAACAGAAATACATAACCAGAAAGGTTTCAAATGATTTCCTGCTCAAGCCGGAGTCCGGGCGGGCTCTGCCGATGACAGCTCCAGCTCCGGCCCGCCGAAGCAGAGGGAGCTCAGCTCCCAGCTCCGGGTAAGGTGTTTTTTTATCCGCGCACGGAGGGGGCCGTGGGGACCAGCCCAGGGCCCCGGTTCCCGCTTGGCAGGGAAATGCTTTTTCGCTTCGTCGTCGCCCAGCTCTTCACCTCCCCACGGCTTATGTTCCCATCACTGCCGGAGTCAAAGTCAATGATGATATTGTCTTATGAAATAAGACCTTCCTTCTAAAGAGAAATATGACTCCGGTGAAATAGTTTTATCGGATCTTATGGAACGTTATTTGCAAGAGTAATTCTTCCAGTTGTCTCCAGGTGGAATAGCTGCGGTTGCAGACACACCTCTCTTTGTTCGCCGAGCCGCTCGCCGCTGCCAGTTCGGGCCAGCCAGGGGATTCCTGCTGCTCACATTTTCTGAAGTGTCACTCTTTGCCTTTTGCAGACGAACAGATCCATCCCCACACACACGCACGGGAACAATCCCGGGGAGCGGGAGGCGCAGGGGGCAGCCGTGCCCACCCCTCTCCTCCCTCCTTTGAGTTGAGAAGCTCAGGACTCAAACACAAAGCCGGTGTTTACACCAAACCACGTGCCACGCAGCAGCGGAGGACGGAAGAAATCAAACGTCCAGGGAGATGTCACATCTCGGTCACTATCAGAGCAACACGCGGGGGGGACAGCCCAGCCCCAAATTCCCTCGAGGATTCAGGCGCACCCCCACCACCCCGCGGCGTCGAGCCCGGTGCCGCCGGCACGGTCCCCGCCGCAGCTCAGCCCCTGCCGCTCGCTGCTCACCCCGCACACGGCCATGCCACCCCGCACACGGCCATGCCACCCCGCATGCTTTCCAACGAGCCCTCGCTAACGTTATGAACCAGCTGCGCACATTTAAAGCGTTATTTTTAACATCACGGTGACACCCCCCCCCTCTTCCCCAGTCAGGAAATCTGTTGCTGCCGGACTAAGCTGGCATCAAAGGGGGGAGGGAAAAAAAAAAAAAGCCAACCCTAATTTAATATTTCTGGAACATCGATTCCTTCACTTCATCAGGGAATTAAGAAGAATATTGCGAAACCCAGATAAAGCAGTAGCCAAAAAAACGGACTAAAACCCTGCTCGGGGAGCGGGCTCGCTGCTGCCGCGCCGCTGGGGGTTAACACGCTGCCTTCGTCGGGGGGCTGCGGGGAGAGAAGGAAAAGCTTTCGGCTGTCTCACTCCCAGCTTCCACCAGGAAAAAGCAGCCACACGGAGCAAACCAGAGCCGGCCGAGCACCGCATCCTTGCTCCGCGTCAGACCCTCGGGACAGCCCACCCGCTCTCCCCGCCTTGGTTCCCATCCCCAGGGGGTTAATCACTCCTCAGCCTCCAAAGGTTATTGTGGAAATAAACACGTTGGGCATTGCGAGGTGCCCATACCACGGGGGGACGGGGCCACGGAGGCGCTTAGAGCAGAGGGGCTGTGTACAGGTAAAACAGCCTGGGGCTGGCGGCAGCCTGGCAGCCACCGCGCACCCCGGGACGGGGCGTTACAGCTCCCAGCAGGAATTATCCTGCGGCAAAGAGTTGCACCAGCATAAAAAGGGGACAGTGCAGCCAGCGGGCCCCATAGACCCAAACAGGGCAGAGCATCCAGCTGGGAAATGGGAGAGGACTCAGCTTCCAGCTGGGATGGAGCCGTCCTCCGCTCAGCGTAAAGCCACTGGTGTTCCCCCCCGCCCCCGGAGAGGTGGCCTGAAACTCGCCCAGGAGCAGGATTACCGCGTCTTTCCTCTACACGGCTCAGCTGTTTGAGCGGCCAGAGATGGGATCTCCGATTAGACGGACCCAGGGGTTGGATCCAAAGTGGACACGCTTTCATCCTCCTGCTCCCATGCGTTCCGCGCTGAGCAATTCCCACCTCGCCGACACCCGGGCCGTGAACGGGCAGATGCCCAGGCTGAGGAACTAGTCCTGACCCGCGTCTCCCCGGAACGGTGTTCCGTCCTCCCGAGCCACCCCAAGACCCTGTGCAGCCCCTCCCTGTATCCCCCGCAACCGGGATGCACCGGGGATGGTGGGACATGCCCTGTCCCCCCTCCATCACCAAAGCCACCTTTGGGAACGGTGGGATGACGGGCCGGGTGAGACGCAAGGGGGAAAGCCAAGGGCACCCCGAGCCTACGAGGAGCTGCGGAAGCTCTCCCCTCTCCCCTCCCACAGCTCCCGGCTGATGTTTGGAAAAATTCCCAGGCTGGGGCAGAGCCCAGCCGGCTCCCGCTGCACGAGGGCTCGTGGTGTCGGCGGCGAGGCCGCCACAGCCTCCGGGCAGGTCAGAGCTTCACGCCGCGGCGGCCAACACCACCAGCTCTGGCGCACAGCTCTGCCGCCGCAGCCGCCCTCGGAAAACTGCCGGCACTCGGCGCTGCCGGAGCCATCACTCCTTCTATTTCCACAGCTCAGCCCAAACTGCCACTCGAGGCATCCCGACTCCCGTCGTACAGGGAAGCGTTATCCCCCATCTCGCGGGGAAGGATGCTGGTAACCCCGGCGGTGTCCTGAGGATGCTCGTGGCCGCAGCCGGGCCGGAGGCGGTTAAGCAGGGTGGGGCTCCCGGCGCGCTCTGCACGCTGGAAGCGCGCGGGGAGGGTGATTCAATCATGCACGCAAGCTGCAACCATTGCGCATCCGCGCTGCTTCCCCGCTGCATGCCACCGACGCAATGGAACGTTGGCACCTCCGGGCTCGGCGCGCGCCAAGGTGGGATGCCGCGGGCTGCCGGCACCGCCGCAAGCACGGCCGGGAGGGGAAGGGTCCCGCAGCCCCGGGGCCGGCCGTGGCACCGCGCAGCCCCTCCATCACCAGAATGGACTGCAGGCAGACAGGCACTGCGGGCAGCTCTCCCGGACACGGGGATATCTAACCGAACGGCGCGGCGGCAGCGTGGTGACGGAGCCCCGGCGGACACGAGCGACACGCTGCTTCAGCGGGGTGCGCTGACAAGGGACAGCACGGCGAGCACGCTGGGGGTCCCCGAGCTGCGACCCTGATGGGCAGTGACTTCGCTTTTTGAGGATTAGCTGGGGAATGTTGTAACTTTAGGGAAAAAAAAAAAAAAAAAAAGAGGGCTGGCAGAGCTGCTGGGGGCGTTTCTGCGCTGCAAAGAGGAACATCACATGCTCCGGCACATCTCATTTTTTCTGCTCAGGTTTCAGCGTCGGGCCGTGGCAGCGGCGTCCACGCACGGCGAGCCGGGAGGGAGGCACCGGCGGCATCCCATGGACCGGCTACGCAGAGAGCTCAGCCTCTTCCCAAGACCCTTCTGCCTTTCCACGGCCACTCCTCTCCTATCACCGATCTCCGTGCACTTCTCCAAGCGGTAAACGTGCCCGCACGCAGTCCTGGATGCCTGGAAAATCACCCCCCGGGGCAAATTGAGGAAGAAAGTCCGAGGCGACGGCATCCGGCTGCGTTTGGGTGCCGCAGAAGCGGCCTCTCCCTTGGCAAGAGCGCGGTGACGTCCCTGCCGGAGGTGCCCTGCAGGGAGGGCAGCGGTGTGACGCAGACGGTGTCCCCGATAGCACGAGGCGGGAGAGGCTGAGCGCTTCTCTGCAGCACGGGGCGATACCTCCAGCGACTGCCGCCTCGCCGGGACACCTACTACTGCAAACCGACCGTGCCGAGGAGAGGAGCATGACCAGACACGCCACCACCCATCGCTCTGCTGAAGGTCCCGGCCCACGGGAGGCCGGGCTGAGCCCACGGACCCCCATAACACAGCCCTGGGGCAGCGAAGAGAAGGCACCCGCAGCACCTCCCACTGCAGGACTGTCCCGGTCAAGGTGGCAGTGACGCGGCTGGATTATGGAGGCAGCACCTCGCAAACCGGCCGGGGCGAGGGCCATATCTAGGACAGGAAGGGCCACACCTGGAGCACGCAAACACCCTGCCCAGGAGGAGGAGGAGAAGGAGGAGGAGGAGGAGGCAGCGGCTGGCGTCCCTCCCGGTTTCCCTCAGCCCCAGTGACCTTCTGACTCAGCGGAGAGAGAACCTACCCAGTGAACCGGCACCAGCCCTCGGGGCAGGGGCGAGATTGCACCGGGGACTGCTGGATCCGGCCTGCTGCCGCGGCTGCCACGGCTGCCACAGCAGCACCACCATGGCCACCGTGGCCACCACAGGCCCCATGACTACAACCACCACGGCCACCACCTCCTTCACTCCCCTTCAGCCACCTCTGCTGCCACCACTGCCAGCGCCTGCACCCCTTCTGGCCAGCACCACGGCCAGCCTCCACCCCTCCTCGGCCACCACCATGACCCCTCTTTGGCCACCACCTCCACCCCTCCTCAGGCACCACCATGATACCTCTTTGCCCACCTCCACGGCCACCACTGTGGCTCCTTCTCAGCCACCACTGGGACCTGTCTTTGGCCATGTCCTTGACCAGTACCTCCACCTCTCCTTGGCCACCACCGAGACCCCTCTTTGGCCACCTCCATGGCCAACGCCCTGACCCTCCCTGGCTTCCACTGTGACCCCTCCTCGTCCACCTCCATGGCCACCACCTTGAGCTCTCCTTGGCCACCTCCACAGCCTCCATTGTGACTCCTCCTCGGCCACTGCCATGACCCCTCCTCAGCCACCACCCTGACCTCTCCTTGCCCACCACCCCAACCTCTCCTTGCCCACCTCCATGGCCACCCTGACCCCTCCTTGCCACCCAATTCAACCTCTCCTTGGCCACCTCCACAGCCACTCCAACCCCTCCTTGCCCACCTCCATGGCCACCACTCCTTGCCCACTAACTCAACCCCTCCTTTCCCACCTCCATGGCCATCCTGACCCCTCCTTGCCCACCTTCATGGCCACCACCCCAACCCCTCCTTGCCCACCAACTCAACCTCTCCTTGCCTACCCCTACAGCCACCCTGACCCCTCCTTGCCCACCTCCATGGCTGCCACCCCCCCCCCTCCTCGCCCACCACCCCGACCCCTCCTTGCCCACCTCCCCCGCCGCCCCCTCGCCCCTCACCTCGTCCCTCCGTCCCCGCCGAGGGGCTGCCGCTCTTGCGCCGCCGCCGCCGGCCGCGGAGCCAACTGAGAGCCCGGCGCAGCGAGCCCGCCCGGGCCTTCCTCCGCCGGGGGGGACCCTCCACCGCCGCCGCCGCCGCCTCCGAGCCGCC